>JAVJAQ010003189.1:0-432120 GCA_032362365.1 Zygogramma bicolorata | reverse complement strand
GTTTAATAAATAATATATCAAAATAGCAGACGCCGTAAAATACTTAAATTTTTTTTTTCGAATTTTAAAAAGTGGCTATTGCAACCTTTAAAATCAGCAGCCATAGTTATTTTTCAATTCTTCTAGAGGTACGTTATAACATATTAAAACGGCAGACGCCGTAAAATACTTTAAAAATGTACTTAATTTTGATACCTGACTCACCTGAGGGACCCCAAACCTACCGCGGCCGGGCTTAGCTAGTACCCATTGCTTGTTTACTGGGTATAGGAGTCTCACTGGACGAAATTTCAGATACCGTAAAGAATGTGTTGTCAGATTTAAGCTGGCTCTTAAGCTATATCTTTGCTACAGTAAATTCCAATTTATTATTGAAAAAAAGAACAGTCAGCATACTAGATTTGGCATCTGAGTAAGCAACATCATATTCATCACATGTCACATCTATTAAACATCTCACCCAGTCATAAAAAAATAATTATTGCTGAGAATAAACCAGTATGGAACCCAGAAAACAATTCACATGACCAGTGCTTTTGCTTTCTTGGCTGCCTACTGAACTCATATATGAATTAAATTAAATGCTCGAAATGAAAACGTCGTTATTCAATTTGAATTATTTTCTCATTTATGGATAACAATATATTCAATGATGTCATGAATCGCAAATGAGCAGAACTTTTTTATTCATAAACAGTTTGTAATATCAGAGCAGGACTACATGATTTTGTGAACATAACCAAATAACCATTATAATTTTTTTCGTCGGATAGAACTTTTTTGTACACCTTATGTAGAGCATGAGTGGATATACAATTTCGCACGAGGACAAAGAGTGGTACTGAAAAGTCCGATGTCCACTCCACTTTTTTGGTGCCAGAAAAATTACACATATAACATCAAGACATTAATCGAAGTAAGGCTGACGCCTGCCAGAAAACAACCATTGCCTTGGAAATACCAGGAGAGGCAATGAATAACATCCGACAGGTGTCAGTGTGGGATTCTTCTGTCAGAATAAGTTTCCACATTTGCTTTTATGTCAAAGAAATGCCGGAAGTGATTCCGAATAATTTGCAGACCCTTTTCGAGCTTATTGGCTCATTAGTGGTATCGGTAGTGTAGTGGTTAGCATATCTGTCTATCAAGCGGAAGGCCGGGGTTCGAATCCTCGCTGGGCCACCGTGCTGGGTAATCGCACGTTAAAAGGTGAGGCCTCATTGATCCATTGCTCGCACAAGTTAACGGAGCGAACAATTTCAGAACAACAAAACCCATTATCAGTGCAACTTGAGTCCCAATCCTAAATCGTTGAACTCCCATAATCAAAAATCAATCCTGCACCAAGTTTTTTATGGACTGACTACTTACTACTAACTACGAATGAAAATGAAAAACCTCAAAGAGTTTCGATTACCAACTACTGGTCTCGTATTCCTTTTCTAATAGTAACATTACGAATGAGAAGTTCAACACATTGCAACATAACACAGATAAGCACAGTTTCAACGAAAGGCATTCCGTCTTGTTGTTGATTCTTCGCTCACAGACTTGCTCACTTCATTGGAACATCGTAGAAGGGTCGGAGACTTGTCTCTCTTCAATAGATATTTTCATGGTTGGTGCTCTTCTGAATTGTTATCAATTGTTCCACCCTTCCCACCTGTTTGTTGTGAACTTGGAGACCTGTCAAACCTCTCTTGCTCAGGGACGTTTTTTCGATAGAACAGCTGAGCTTCGGAACTCCTTGCCGAGAGAGATTTTTCCTGAGGCTTACAAACTTCAAAAATTCAAATTGAATGTTAATTCGTATCTCCTGTTCTTTGAACATTACAGGGCTTCCCTTTCGAGTGATTCTGTATATAAAAAAATACCTTTGCAGTATGTATCATATAGAATATTAGTAACAAAAAATATATGTTTGTTAAAATAATTAGTTTTCCATCTTCCTCTTTCCGAAGTATAGATTTCCTGGACTCATTTTGGAGAGCAAAGTCGTTCTTTTCCTCCCTAGGGAGGAAAAGTGAAAGTGTCGTTTGATACGTCATCAATGAAATAAGGGCATTCAATTATATAAGTAGAAATTTTACCGTTCCTTTATAGAACACCTTGTGATTTGTAAAACGGTAGATATCAGTTAAGAAGGTGAGATATTTTCAAGCAGTGAATATTATCAATACGCTATTTTCCTGATTCCGCAAAAGTCTCCTACGAATCTCAATAGCGCAATGAGTTGATGGAACGGACGTTGTTCATGACAAGTTTGGAGGCAATTTTAGGTGTTGGTTCGAATCCTGTGCCGAGAATTCTTTGTTTTGTAGCTTCTCCTACTTCTGAGAATTTCAGGAATATGCTACAATATTATACCCACTTCAAAACAAAACAAATCTCAGATTCCTCAGAGAAAACTCTTATCCTAAAAAACTTCTTAATAAAATAATTTTCAATACTGCCAGTAATACAGATTCTGATATAATCAACAAAAATGTATGTAATGACAATTCACCTATCACTTTTTCTTATAAATCTATACCTAATCTTGGAAATTTATCTTCAAATATCATAAAACTTTTCCATAATGAACAAAATATCAAAATATGCCAAAAAAATATCAAAACTATAAAGAACTTGAATATTAAATTGAAAGATAAAACTGTCACTACAAAAAAGTCAAATGTAATTTATAACATTCCTTGTAGCAGTTGTGACCTAAATTATATTGGAACAACGTCTAGAATTCTTAATGATAGAATAACATCTCATAAAAGTGATATAAAACTCAATAAGAAATCAGGTCCATTAGCACATCACTCTATAGAAACAGGACATAAACCAAATTACCCCAATACTAAAATTTTACGTACAGAAAAAAAATATTTCCAAACGCATTTTTCTTGAAATGGTCGAAATAAATAAATCTTCAAATTGTATGAATAAAAGAAATGACATTGATAACCTCAGCAACATATACAGTAACTTATACATATTTTTTATCAATTTATGTTTATTTCAATATTTTTACACCATTTTTACTGTAAGTAGAGTTAATAATGTTGATGAAAAAAAAAAAATAAATAAATTATAGGCCCTGAAGAAGCTTCACAATAGAAGCGAAAGCTTGGCGAAGTAAAACAGAGACTTTTCATTTGGACTGAGTGAGAGACCCCGCTATTCATTTCACTGTGTATGTATATATATATATATATATATATATATATATATATATATATATATATATGAGGCTATTCTTTCTAAATCCCCATGGAAAAATAACATCTCGCCTGCTATGCGATAATGAGAACAGGTATTCAGGTGGACCCACTTTCAGACAGGGTACTTTCTCTCATTATGCTGACGCCAAGCGCCAGATTGCAGTTATCATTTTTTCAATCATTATTGAAACACTTGTTTCTGATAATGTTGAGATTGAATTCAGTATATTTCATGTATTGATTCCGGAGAACAAAGTGATAACCGAGAAAAATATTGTTCAACGATCTGAAGTGGACGATTGTACAACAATTTCTGGTGAGTATTCTCACGAATCTTCCAGTGATTAAATTCGTTCAAACCTATTATTGTGTCAACTATCTCGATATGTTTCGGGTATCTTCGCCTTGGCAATGAACTTACTAGTAAATAGATTATATCGAAGAAAGTCTGTGAAAGCCATACTATAATAATGATTACCTAACCTTACCGTATATTGTTTGAATATAACTCTTGGCTACATAAAAAAAGGGTCCTTTTTTTTAACATGCGACACCAAACAGATGAATCTTTCAAAAAAATTGATTGATACCATTTGCGAAGTTATTTTGTGGCGGAACAAAGGAAATATGTTCTGGAGATCAAATATCATATAAATGTTATAGTGGAAAACGATGTTCCACTGTATTTACGGAACAAATCGATCCAATTTATAGGACACGAGTCTGTTCCAAACTTGTTCGTTACTACGATGCAGAAAAACTCTAAGTCGTCTCCACATTTTAATATTCAAAGGATGTCAGAACGGTGATTCAGTACATGTTTCGAACCTACATAGGTTCATCATCAGCTGAAATAACATTTAATTCTACAATAAAGGAAGAGTAATATAATATTACTTGATACTATGAAGTATAAAATTACTTACATGGAGATGAAAATTTTCAATTGGGAAAAAGTCACATGGTTGAATTCAGGTAGGCATTAGAAAAAATTTATATTGAAACGAATAGTGAAAATTTATTGTGATTAGGGGAATTTAGGACATCCCTAACACAATGATGGTATTGAAATTGGGACGTTGAAGCCCTTGTGCCCAATATGTAATGTAAGAAAAAGCCACATGGAAGAAAACTTGAAAAAACTGCTATAGTTCAAGAATTGAATTGATTTGGGAATGAAGGAGATTCAATTGACAGAACTGTCAACTGTCGAAAAATTTTCTATTGTCGAGATGACATGGAAAGGCGGCACAGGGCCTGGCACACACGGAACAAAAATCGAAGAGCTGACATTTCGAGTCATGTTCTGGGTGAACAGATCCCACACCTCCTATACAGGCCCTCTCGTTACAAATTTTTTTTTATAAAGTGAAACATTATTGAATATTGGGTTTTACTGAGATACAGTAGGGAACGCAATCGCCAAGATTAGCACTGACATCTATCATCCATCCTTGGGATGAACAAGAGTTGCCAACCATCAAGCCAACAGACAACATAACACAAAGTCCCTTATAATTATTTATGGAAGATCAAGGCAGGGGAATTTTAGTTGAAATCAAGAGAATTGAAAAACTTTCTGCAGTCAAACGGTACTTGCTCATTAAGAGAGACAACATTAGGGTTATTGGCAGCGGAATTGATTTCAAAAATTTCTAGAAGATTGAGCAAAGTACCTTTTTGACATATGTGTAAAATATCTAGATCTGAGTCAATATCAAAGCTATGGTTCTGATTGAGAATATGATCAACAAAAAAACTTTTTGTAATGTATTCATCCATTTATAGATTTCTGGAACTGTCTATAAGTTTAACATGTTCCAGAACTCTGGTTTTAATTTTTGTTCGTTACTGTTATACATGTGAACTATTTGCGAAATACAAAATTGCTTCCACACCTTCCGAGTATATAATGAGCAGGCAGTATCTTGTGGAAAAATTAAAACTGCAAGAAAAAAATTTCGTCGTCACTTCTTTCTTCCAACTCACATTTCTCTTGTCTGAATGAACTATATTTTCAAGATCACCCTTTATGTATCTTGTTATCATTACACAAGATTTATCTATTCTCATCAGATTTATAATTGCATACTCAGTTTGTGTATTCACATTATTCACGAAATGACTTTGGTGAAGAAAGAATGGATTTTGTGCATAACAATCTGCAAGTATGACATCTCTTAGGAAGTTCAGTGCAATAGATGCCGTTGGTTGATCCCACTTATTGAATTAATATTCTATACCTGAAGCAATTATATCATCCAGTATAGTGATCAAGTGAAAGAAAAGAGAGGTTTAATAATCGTTCTCACAGTTTGAATAGCCAAGAATTATAATAAGTGGTCTGTATTCAATGAGGAGAAGGCACTTCGAAAATGTGCAAGAGAACATATACTTAGGAATCTATTTTTGGTGAGGTGCGAGATATTTGGCAGTGGATCGAATATGGTTTCAAAATTGCTTGGGATAACGGCAAATTAATCAAATTCGACTTCATGCAAACTACTTCATTTTTCGAGATGTTTCGAATTTGAATCCTCGATAACTAGGAGTTTGCAGTTGTAAGGTTGAAGATACTAACGCTCCGATTAAAAAAAACGATGTCGTTAGAGAAATCAGCATTCAAATAGTTTATCTCCTATTATGTGTGTGCACCATTGCATTGGTAACTTTGTTATCATTAGAGAAACGAACTCGTTCAAATTGGCAACATCGTTTTGACTTTCTGAGTGGAATATTGTTTTTTAATAAAATTTCTTGTTGTTTTTTTTTCCTAGTTGGTTCATTTATGAAAATCTCAATCACTTTTCACTAGAGGCATGGATTATGAGGGTTGAAAATTAATATAAATCCCCCATTGAAATCATCGCATAATAAGACGATTAGTTCCTTTCCAGTACGTGTTCACAAATATTGCTTTTTCAATACAATACCATCTGTGTTTTTTGCGTTAACACTGAACTAACAATTCAACCGGACCATAGTCATTTTTTTTCGTTTTAGCCTTTAGGGATATTCAATTGATGAGCCATTTTTTTACTGTCTGGGTATTCATCTATTCATTCATTGTCAACAATCCAACTGAACTGAATAAGAATCATGCATCTGATTCTAGGATCTCAGCACAAAGCATCGATATGAAATGGTATTTCACTGATGATTATGATGGAAGCTACAATGGTTATGACCTTGTCGACTTAACTATGGATCAGTTTTTTCTCAACATAAATCTGAATTCGTCACATCACGAGGAGGTATATTTATATACATTAGATGAAGACTGCTACAAGGTGAGTGAGTGAATCTTTATGATATCAATTCAGTTTATTTTACTGTCTCTGTTGAGGTAATTGTTTTGGATTTTGTCTTTATCAAAAGAAGTAACATTAGTTTTTTCATTTTTCCTGAGTATATTCCAAACATCATTTATGAGCGATCAGATCTGAAAAATCATTAGGTTTGCTATATTTTATATTGTCCGGAAAGATGGAGTATTTGGGTTAATATTATCACGAATCTATACCGGAACTAGTCTTATGAAGACTTGGTTTTACCAACACCCTTCGTAGTTCGTAGTACCAGAAGAGTAGTTGCTTGGTGATGAAAGAGTTAATTCCTATCAATATCCGTAGTGTGGTTCAAAAAGTTGCTAGAATTTCTGTCAACAAATATTGCTTACTGTGCGTGGTTTGTAGGTTTGCTCCATTTCAATTTCAGAATTGAATAATGGTCGACTTTTTTTTGGAGGGACGGGGCAAGAAAACCGTCGTAAAATTATTTTTATTTTCAGTGTCCTTTTCTACTAAGTCATCATGGAAACATTTCCAAAGAAGAAATGATGGATAAAACTCACAATATATTTCGAACGAATACCAAATTCAGGATAGCATCGGAACACAAAGAGTACTTTCCTCAAAATCAACAGGAGAATGTAATATGTGACCTTGGTTCCAATTTTGGACAATTTGGGATATATAATGTTGATGTGAATAACACCGGATGCCACATGAATATACTCAAGGAGCCGGTCAACATTTATTCACGTGAGGTTTAATTTTCTGGGCCAATTTATTTCTGATCGGAACATGGAATTTCAAAACAAGCAACAACGAATGTTGAACTCATTTATAATTCATACTTGGAATCTGTCAACACTGAAACCCAACAAATTATTGTTTTTTTTTTTCGGATTTTTCACTATCCTTATATTCACAAAAACTACATACTGCCCATTCATCTGTCGTTTAATTAAAAATTTGAAGAGTTTTTATGTAGCTGTACTGAATCATGCACATTCATCTGTGTTTAGTGGTTTGAAAATATTCTCTGATGATAATTTTTTTCAGCGATATTGACGGTGACTTTCATATATGCAGTTATATGTCTACTTTTCTATCTCACGTTCAGACTGTGGAGGAAATTCGTTCCGAAAATAGATGGAAATAAAAAAGATGCTTCAAAGAAAAGGATACAGTCACTTGACACCTTCAGAGGGTAAATATTTCATTCTTGAAACATATATTCATATGAGTTACTCATCACACTGTATAGAGCAAGAGATATTCTCTCGAAAAATTGAGAATAAGGAGCACGAACAATTCATACCCCAAAGGGGTTCATTAGAATAATAGCAGTGGAAGATATCGGATTTGGCATTCTTAATCATATCTCCTTTTTTAGAGGTCGATTTGATTGGAAATATTTATATTCAGCATGCCAAGAAACCCCTTGCGAAATTCATTTGTACATGCCAAAAACCAACTGATACATGAAACACAAAAATACTTGAAAATTATGGCTTATGATTGGATTCAATGGTTTTTCCTGGCCAATTTTCCCAGACGGTCCTGGTTGACGGTACCACTGCCAGACAGTCCATATGATTCGAACAAATGAGTTCCTCAAAAAACGAAAATATTCCATGGCAACTATTATGTGATATGTTTCGTTTATCTAATTTCAGGAAAAAACCTCTTTTTGAGTTGGAAACTATTCAAGGTTCGATCAGTTGTTGATTACTTCTTTCACTGAAATTATTTTATATTTGCACCAATATATTTTTTCAATTTCAAATATGACTTTTTATCATAAATTGCTTTTGAAGAAACAAAATGGGTAATTTTGATTTCAGATTCACTATAATTCTGATGATATTTGCCAATTTCGGATGTGGTGGCTATCGAATAATAGAACACGCCAAGTGGAATGGTCTTCACCTTGCTGATTTAGTTTTCCCCTCATTCGTATGGATTATGGGAGTCTGTATTCCAATCAGCTTGTCCTCGAGTATCAAGAAAAACATTTCGAATAAAACTCTTATATCCGGTATCACCAAAGTGAGTCGATAATTCTATTATCATAAAATTACACAGTGCATTTCTTTAATTTCCACCCCTTACTCCAGTCTATAACGGTAAAAAAAGTGTGAACTGTGTATTTATCCCATACATCACCGATTCGTATGAAAATTTGGATATAGGTTCTACTCACCCTCTATTTCAAAATTTACCCTCTGCCGAAGGTTGATTTTTTGGAGGGGGTGTGGAAACCACCCCTATTCGAAAAAAAATATCACAATTTTAGATTGAAGCATGTAATAAACTGAAATCAATCAATCAATTGATAATTTTCAATATAATTTATGGTTCAGTAATCAGTGTCAGCCCTTAACACCCCCCCCCCTTATGACAGAATATCACCAGAAAATTATAATTAACATGTTATTTGGCAGTAATTCAACTTATCCAGTATCCATTTGCATTTAATTTGAGATTTAGCTTCTATCTACCATCTACTTGAAAGTTGAGGTTGTGCCTGGGGTTGATTTTTATTCATCAGAGGTGTAAACTACCCCTATTTGAAAAAAAAATCACAAAATACTAGTTTTGAGCGTGAAGTCATCTGTGTATTCTTCAATATACTAATGTACATACTCTAATTTCTACAAAAATTGATTTTGTTTTTTTTTCCATAACTCGCTTAGTCTTTGAGCAATCAAATCCACCAGAAAAGTATTTTGTAGCTTTTTTCAAAAGCTATAAGTTCATCCATATGTTTTTTCGTTTCAGATTATATTTTTGAAAAGGTTCATGCTGAAAGGGCTCAAAAAAGGTACTTTGCGCGAACCATCACAATATTTAACTGGCCATATCTTACTCTATTTTCATCCTGCAGTAGAAAATGAAACACCAAAATTTTCAGAGAAGAATAACCTTCAATTTTGCACTCAAATTCAGCATGTGATCAATACTTTTCGAGTTATTTCGAAGAAATGGTGATTTTTTGCTGAATTACGTATATGATTTTTTTCTTCAATCTCAATTTTTTCCAAAACTACGTACTTTCAATTGATCAAAAACTCAGAACTAATTGTAAGAACATGAATGGAGTGAATTATGGAGTAACAACGATTTTTTCGAAAGGGGAGGAAGAGAGGATGAGTTTCTCACAATTTTTTTTAACGAAAAAATAGGATTCAACATTATTTCCTTCATACCTCGGTCACTTTTGATGCTACAAACTTTTATAAATGACGAAAATAAAGGATTTTTGAAGGATTTCAAAACAGGTTCAATGAGTTTTTCCCGAAAAATGCATTGATTTATAGTTATTTTACGTAGAACCTTTCCATGTTGGCGTTTGAAAATACCAATCAACTTTCAACAAGCAATTATTCAGTTTGTAGTGGGTTTGCATACATCACAAATTAACCATCGCCTTTGTTTTTTCAAAAGCTATAATTTTGCTCTCTGTAGGTTTTTCGATAAGATGCATATTTTTCCAGTTATTCGCGAAAAAGGATTTGAAAACTTTTTTTTTTGCCTGAAAACCGATAATTCCACTCGCGAATAAGTCGAAAAGTATTGCTTTTCAGAAAAAACTTCATTGAGCAAAAAGTGCTTAGAATCAGTCAATCTATCGATTTCCGCACTTATCTCCAATTAAAAATTTTCACCCAGGAAGAAAGCAACCCTTGGCACAGGTCAGATTTTGAAAAAGAGTGTATGTAGATCCTGAATCCAAATCTTCATGCGAATCGGTGCTGTATGGGATAAATACACGGGAAAATGGTCATAGACTGGACTACCTTTTATTTTTGGTTTTGTGTCGCAACACATTTTTATTTAGTTAGATATAAGTGCAGAGCAAAACAACATCTGTTCTCCACTTGAGCTACTTACGGAATGACATGGGATATGGGATGCATTTGGAATAATCAGCTGTTGCGCTTAAGATATATTAGAATGGGTGCGAAATAAACATCAATTGTTTCATGCTACTTACGGTATTCTCACATGAGGTTGATAATTGTCTGAGGAGCTTGATCCCACCAAAATTAACATTTCTTAAAAATTGTGTCTTACGTCTTATTAGTAATAGATTAAAATTGATCTCCACACTTATACAGTGCATTTCTTCAATGTCACCCCTTTCATTGTTTTAACGGGTCAACTAAAAAAATTTAAACTGGGGATAATGAAATTGATGCATGAATATTATATTCTGGAGTGAAATTGACACATCAAAATTTCAAGATGGCGACTGAGCACCATCTGGAAAAAAATGGAAAAGGGGTCTTGTGATACATCATTTTGAAGCTCCTGTCAGATACTTCATAACCCTAGAATATGAAGTGCACACATTGACGTTTAACTTCATTATTTGAGGAAATCTTGTTCACCAGTTCAGTTCAGAAGATGCTCGAAATGATTGCCTCAAACGTCTTGAAATAAGAACAGCCGATATTTCATGTCAAACATTTTCGATCCCAGCAACGTCGATATTTCTACAGATATTTATTATTTTCTGCTGTGAATTCAATATTGAAGCAGGTTCAGTTTCGTTCATCTTTTGCTTCAAATATCCCCATAAAAAAGTCTGAGGGTGACAAATCTCGCAAGCGGACTGGTCATTCCCTAGTACCTCGATAGCCCATCCGAAGGTCATGGAAAGTATTATCCAAATAGTTTCTCACTTGTCTGAAGTTATGTGGTGGTGCTCCATCCTGTTGGAATAATAATATCCATATCGAATTCATTAGGAATAACTTCGACGATTTCGATGATTAGAGGATCAACAGCAGTTTCCAGCATATTCAAATATGATTCCACTAGTATAACTACTTCTCTTCGGGCTGCGATGACTGTCATCGGAAATGAGAAAGCCTCTGAAGAAGCTGGCCACTCGCGCCAGCGAAACGTTAGGAAGAAATTCCAAAGAACGACGGCCTTCAAGCCCGAAGAGAAGTAGTTATACTAATAACCTCGGCCGCGAGAGCCTCAACCATTTTGTCAAAAACGATTCCTCTGTTGAACTTTGTTCAATTGACCTTTTTGAAGATAGCGTGGTACCTATTTACTTATGAAATCGGGAACTAAATGAGAATATTTGAACTGAACAATGGTGCTCGTTGTACTGACATTTTTGCCTTTTTTTATGAACAAAAAATAATCTATCAAACCTTATCGGGTTTGTTGGGATTGCCATATTACAGAGAAAAACGAAAATTCCTAGAAAAATCGATATTAATGTGTTTGTATTCAGGTAATTATTAAATGTTCCGTCATTTTATAGTAGGTCAATATATTAACTTCATATTCTAGGGTTGTGAAGAATTCGTCAGGAGCTTCAAAATGATGTATCACAACAAATGATGTATCACAACCTTTTCATTTGAATATTTTTCAATTTTACTCCGAAATATAGTATTCATGCATCAACTTAATTATCTTAAGTTTCCATTCTTCGAGTTGACCCTATCTAAAAAAAAAGTGGGGACATTAAAGAAATTCACTGTATATTATTCAACGTACGTAACTGATGGACAGGCACATTAGGGATACGGTATTGGTATACCAACCTCTACACAAGGACCTACACGCCTATACAACAGGCAAATCCACAGAGACAGCACTACACCAACTCGTAGAGAAGGTGGAAACTGCACTGAGAAACAAAGAGGTCTTGCTGGGTGCATTCCTTGACATCGAGGGAGCATTCAACAACACATCTCTAAACTCAATCTCAAGAGCGTCGAGACGAAAAGGCATCGATGAGACCTGCTGCAAGTGGATAGACTGCATGCTAAGGGAAAGAATCATCCACTCCTCTTTAGTGGGAGAAACACTGGCGGCCAAGGTCACCAGGGGCTGTCCGCAAGGGGGAGTCCTGTCACCACTGCTGTGGAACCTGGTGGTGGAAGACCTGTTAATCACACTCGAGAGGAATGGACACAAAACACTTGGGTACGCAGATGATATAGTCATTACGGTCCAAGGCAAATTCAACAACACGGTTAGGGAAAGAATGCAAATGGCCCTAAACCTGGTCAGTACATGGATAGATGAGGAGGGACTAACCATTAGCCCCTCCAAATCAACCATTGTAGCGTTTACCCGAAGACGGAAGTTAGAGAGCTTAGGACCTCTAACCCTCCAAGGTACCCACATACAGCTGTCGGGGGAAGCCAAATATCTCGGGGTGATTCTAGACTCGAAGCTCACCTGGAACCAACAGCTGGCAAAAGTAAAGAAAAAAGAGCCGAGGCGACGCTAATGATAGCCAGACGGACACACGGAAAAACATGGGGGCTAAATCCTAAAATGATGTATTGGATATACAACATTGTAGTGAAACCCATGATCACATATGCATCTTTGGTATGGTGGACAAAGACAACACAAAAAATAGCCGCGGTTGAGTTGAGCAAGATACAAAGACTTGCATGCCTTAGCATAACGGGAGCTATGAAAACAACACCAACACTAGCCATGGAAGCACTGTTGGACCTCCCACCGATTGACTTGACAATTATGGGAGAGGCAAGAATGGGACTCCTAAGGCAACAAAAATCGAGCAAGAGATCGGATCACAACAAGATAAAGGAGATAGTGGGCGGGAACATTCTTGAAATGGAAGCAACGGACCACATGACTCCTAGATACTCCTTCAACATCAACTTCGAGGTTATAATACAAGATCGAAGGGAATGGTCAGATGACAACATCAGGGGCAAACCCGGAGAGAGGATCTGGTATACGGACGGATCCAAAACAAGGGAAGGAACTGGTGCTGGAATATACAGTGAGGGGAGAAACTCTCAAATAAGTGTCTCACTAGGAACAAACACCTCTGTATTCCAAGCAGAGATGTACGCTATCTTGCAATGCGCAAGAGAAATCAATATGAGGGAAATGCGTAATGCACGGATCAAAATATGCTCAGATAGCCAGGCATCACTGAAGGCTCTTATGAACCAGAAAGTGACATCAAGACTGGTATGGGAATGCCGAGAAGAGCTCAGGGTCCTTTCAGAACATAACAAAACAACTTTGTTATGGGTTCCAGGACACTGTGGCATCGAGGGCAATGAAAAAGCTGATGAACTAGCCAGAAACGGTTCATCAACTCCATATATTGGTCCAGAACCCGCACTCGGGATTACTAAATCCGACATTCGAGGATGCATTCGGGACTGGATCAAACGAAAACATAAGGAGAGGTGGAAAGATGCCCCTCTCATGCACCACGGGAAAACATACATCAAAGAACCGGCAAAACACAAAACTGAAGAACTACTCAAGCTGAGCAGGAATCAAGTTCGAACAATAACGGGCCTTCTCACTGGTCACAGCCCAATGAGGAAACACCTGAACAAAATGGGGCTGTACAACGGAGAACTTTCCTGCAGACAATGTGGCAAAGGAACAGAAACAGCCAAACACATACTGTCAGAATGCGAAGCACTAGACCGCAAGAGACAGGCAATATTCGGGAAGCCCAGACTAACTCCCGAAGAATACAACAGTCATCCGGTGAAGAACCTGTACAGATTGGTACAGGGGACTAGAATTACGGAGTGGGTGCTGTGAAACTAATTGGAATGCACAAAAAGCCCAAGAGGCTGAGGTGCTGCTGGTGACAGGACCAGCATCCGATGGGGAAAAAAAAATTCAACGTACGTGAAATTTTGCGAGCTTCTTAAATAACTTCAGTGAGTAGAAGTCACTTTTTGTGGACAGGAAACTCTTCCTTTCTATGACAATAATGTGTGTTTAGTATGCAGTGTGTTTTTTTACTGATTTGTAATTTCTATTTTTGATT
Organism: Zygogramma bicolorata; assembly: GCA_032362365.1. NCBI lineage: Eukaryota > Metazoa > Arthropoda > Insecta > Coleoptera > Chrysomelidae > Zygogramma > Zygogramma bicolorata. The sequence continues at coordinate 417,805 of JAVJAQ010003189.1, read as the reverse complement.
CGAAAAAGAAAGTGAAAAACTTATTCCACAAACTTTATTTCTCCACAAAAAGAGGCCAGTTCCTGAAAAACCAACTGTGTATTTGAGAAATTCGGGGTTACCTAGTGGCTATTCGCAACCTTGTTGACGTTCCACCTCATGGAAGAACCCTAAGAAGAGCACAAAATCAAAAAAACCTTGTTGAATTAATGTATCTTCGATTCGATAATGATAGTATATTCCAATTTCTTTGCAGTCGAACGATTTAAGTAGACACGTAATTCATTGAAACGAACAGTTTCACACATGGCAACTAATGTAATCTTCTTTCCAGAGATCCATCAAACTCTTCTGTTTGGGAATATTCCTGGGAAGTGGCACTGATCTGAAATACCTGCGAATATTTGGAGTATTGCAGCGGTTTGGGGTGGCATATTTTGTAGTTTCACTAATTTGTATATACTGCATGGATAGATCCCAAGACCGATCAGACCAGGTGACTCTCTATTCAGTTTTTCTCTTGCACAACAGGTCAATTAAAAATTTAAAATTGCTCACAAAATTCAATTCAATTCAACTTGGACAATCTCAATTTTAAAACTGATTGGATGGTAATGGTTTCCTGCATCTGGTGGAAAAAGGATAGGGGAAATTAAAATGAACTTATAGTCTTGAGTCTACATTGATATCTCGGCTATGTACCTATAAATTAGTATGTATTCGAAATACGAAGGGGCGATAACTCTTTCCATATCTGTTTTCATTTCTTGATCTTATATTCCAAAATAAAAACGAAAAGTGTATGATACCTACTTTTTTTCGAAAAATAATCACCCTACATATTCAAGTATAGAAATCATAAAAAAAAATCATCTTTTCGGTCCAAACGAAAGAAAAAAAAAATGGGAGAGTTGAACAAAAACTACCTAATGTAATATTGCAGAAAATTGTTTCGAGAACTAGATGGAAAAATTGAAACATCAGAAAAAGTTAAAGAAAATAACAAACAAATGAAGAGACCATGAACATTTTTGTATGACAATAAATATAAAAATGAAATCAAATGGAGTTTGAGGCTTGAGAAAAAGTGTTGTTTGGTATACTTCGACTTCTTCTGGAAGTTTGTATAAACACTAAAAATTGTTTCCGTTTCTTTCAGACAATCTTCTAAAATATGATATCAACGGTTTGTTGAAACACCATTCATTTATGAAGTGACATGTCATCTTCAAACTAAAAAAATAAAATCAACCGTATGAATTAAATCGTTATGAATTGATGTTTTTTGTTTCAGTTCAGTTTTTCTGATATTATAAAAATATGGAAAGGATGGTTGGTCGTTTCTGTGATGCTACTGATACATACAGTCATAATCTTTGCGGTAGCTGCACCAGGATGTTTGAAGTAATTCACATTTATACACGTATCTACACTCCAATAGTCTTGCCATGTTTCAGAGGATACATGGGTCCAGGGGGGCTACACGACAACATATCTCACAAGGATTGTGTAGGGGGTGCCACGGGTTATTTAGATGGCTTGATATTGGGAAATCACAGATACCAAAATCCAACTATTTATTCGGTTTATGAAGCGAAACCGTTTGATCCTGAAGGAATAATCGGTATGAATGGTTGATGTAGTGGTATTAAACAATTTCACTGAAATTCGGGTTACCCGTAACCAATTTACCCCCCGTATCTTCATTGTTATTTTGTATGGATGTTTCAGAATCATAACTTCGATTTGATATCATGAGTGTACCATTTAGCAAATATAAAACCATATATGACACTTTCGGTTTGACCTGAAGTACATCCATTTCTCATTTTTGAAATGAAAAGTATATTCTCTGCAAAATATAATTTGGTATAGAATAACCTTTCCTAGAATATAGGTATCACAATCATACTTCCAATTCAAAATCTGCTGAATTATGGAAAATTAAATTTTGTAAAATTTTCATGAAGGTATGCTATGAAAAATTGAACAAAATCATGTGAGTAACAATAATTTATGGCCAAACATATTACACAATATTTTTTATACAGACTAAATATTTTCAAAAATGAATTTTTTCATTTTTCAGCATCGAGGAATTTTTAAAGTTGATTATAAACTCCAATACATATTGAAATACAAAACATGAACTTGATGTTGAAAAATAAAAAAAATCAAATTGTAAAAATAGTTCCATGGATTAAAAATATTGTGTGAAATGATTGGCCTAAAATTATTGTTACTCACATGATATTGTTCAATTTTCCACAGCACACTTTAATGAAAATGACCTGTTACGAGGGCAATACAAAAAGTAATTTTTTGTAATATATCAGTAGATTGTGAATTAGAAGTATGATTGTGATAAATCATAGGAAAGTTCACCATATTCCGAATCGTAATTTCCAAAAGCTGGTGAAACAGGAAGTGTCATATATGGTTTGATATTTGCTGAATTGTACATGTGACATCAAATCGAAGTACCGAATTTGAAACATCTATACAAAATAACTACTAACATACAGGGGAGCAAATTGGTTTCGGGTCACCCGGTATATTTGAAGCCCGAGTGTACCAAGTGTGAGACGAAACTTATTGCGGTATGATATGAGAAAAATAAAATCTTGTTTTTTGTCATCTTTACTATTCAAGTTATACGAACATGAAAAGAATGGTTCCTGCATGAGCTTTTCATTTGATAGTACTGTTATTCAAACGCCAATCTTCACTTTACAGAGTGCGCATGCAATTGAATTTCCACTCCAATGAAAAGCATTCATTTCTATTCGTGCACTCTTATACAAGTGATAATGACATCTATCGTATCTTTCCATTATAAGGATTCAGACAAGGCGGTGATGACAGATTGTTTCGGACCAATTTTTTCACAATGTGTTAGTATGATTCTGAGTTTTATTTCGAGTAACTTTTGCAGATTATGAACTGTTCGAGCTGTTAGATTCTCCCTTGCTGATACAGTAGAATCTGTTTTTTTCGAGTATCTATGATTGTGATTAATCTTCGAATTTTTGATTATTATCATTCTTTATAGGGATATGTTTGTGTAAAGATGATTTGGAACGTTTTTGTAACGCCATCTAGATCATCATGACGATAATTTTCTTTCCCTGACAATTTTCGAAGAAGTTTCCTTCTCTAAAGGGAAAAAAGGTGCAGAGTTCTGTCTGCTGAGATAATGAAACTTCGAAATAGAATTAACGATAGAAGGTTATGAAGGAAATTAAAGTTTAGATATGTAAATAATATTCAACATAAATGCTCTGAGACATTGATAAAAAATCCACTTTTGTTTCTGAATCGATTGCCATCTTTTGCATTATGTATAAGTAATCATGACGATGTGTGATTCAGGCTACGACGCTCTTAAGAAAAACAAAAGAAAAGACATGACTTTGAAACGATATCACTAGTTTCCGTAGTATGCATCAGTTCAAATGATATTTCCATATGGTTGACTATGTATTACTATGAACAAAGTTATTATTATCGAAATATGAAATCATATCTCAAATTTTGATTCGAAATACAGATAGAGAAATCTTCTTGAAAATGTGGAAATTGATAAAAGAAACAGAATTAGCCCAAATTCAACTAGTAAAAAGTAAATTCAACTTTGGCTAAGCAATTCACATCGTGTGGTAAACTTCGGTCGCTTATCAGAAAACTCACTCTATTTATTGATCCAAATGTAATGTATTTGAAAAAAATCCATTTTCAGGGTGTTTGACAACAATTTTCCATACATTCATCGGAGTACAAGCGGGAACAACTCTATTAGTTTACAAAACCCATTCACAACGGCTAATGAGATGGTTAGCATGGGCGGTTGTGACTGGAATCATCGGAGGAGGGCTTTCTGGGTTCACCAAAGAAGATGGTTTGATACCAGTGAATAAAAATTTATGGTGAGCATTCCATTACGGTAGTTTTGACAGTATCTGTTAATCAATAATTTTTTCTATCACGCATAATTAATATTGAGAAATGATTTTACTTTTGAAGGAAAAAATGGTTATATTCGATTATCAATTGTTTATTGAGCATATTGTTGAAAGAACAAGTTTTTACCTCATATTTTTCTTAATTTCACCTGATGTATCCAAAATCAACCATGAATTGTTTTGTAGGAATATTTTCATTATTTTTTTCAAATTCTATATTCACCAACATTCGAACGATATTTACCCCTTTCCATAACTCTATTATTTCAATCTCATTTTTCAGCTTTAAATCTATTCGAATTCATTAATCAGTAGAGATACAGGGTCAGGTGTAAGAGAAGCCGTGATGGGTAAACTTCGCTCTGCCATATGATTGTATAATCATTAAAACAATCAAAGACGTTTATTGATATCATTATACAGTAAAAACACGCAAGATTCATTTATTCTCCATCAGTTGAAGAACTGATTCAGCTTGGAATTGAAGTTGTTACTGAATTATTGAATTCATTGCAGTTATTAATAAAAAATATCTTCCTCAACTTCAATATTTGAATACTTCGAATATGACAAATCACTCCAATAGGTTGTATTTACACCATCATTCCGATGCCAAATAATACCAGGATATACAGGGTTTTATTTGAGTACGTAGCCATACTCCAAGGGTTGACTTTTTTTAGACAAAAAGTTCAAACGAACATAGCTTCGTTTTCAAGACAAGGTGTTAACACTTGTGAGAAATCCTGAATATGTCAATGAGTCTCAAAATTCAAAATTATTTTCATGTCCAGTGGCGTCCCAGAAGGGATCAATATTTTCGACCAGAAAAATGTGCACCACTGATTTTTTGCAATTTTTGTTTCTTTTTCGAATCGAGCAACTGAAACTACAACATTTCCACCTCCATCTTTTTTCTTGTATCTTGCTCTGTTTATTGCATGTCCAAAACACACACATCTGGAACATTGCAGTAGAAAATTACGTTCTTCCATCGAAAAGTTAATCTGAAAACTCGAAAGGTGACTATCGTGTTGAGCCATTCGTTCAATCATTATTAAAAAACTCGTTATTGTATTACTATGCAAGTACACCTAGGTTGTTGATAGTTTTTTGTACCAACGGGGCATGCAATGAGGTTATTTTAATTTTTTTTCTTAAAAACAAAGCAAGATACAAGGAGAAAGATAGAAAATAGAGTTGTAGTCTCAATGGCTCAATGAGAAAAAAGACATAAAAATTTCAAAAATCAGTGGCGGAGGTTTTTTTGGTCAAAAATATTGGTTAACGACACTGGACATAATAACTTTAATCTAGTTATGGGCAAATCAGCTCCTTGATATCTATGATACCATCGGCAAATTTTATGAAAACCAGCAGGAGGATTATTGAGATATTCACACATTTTACACATGTGGACACTATGTATCATGCAAACGACCTACGTTCACATGAACTTTTCGTTTCAGAATCACTCAAATAATTCCTTTTTGAGTTTGGCCATGTATTTAAATAACACCCTGTAAATCGATTATGAATCGTTGAACATCAACAATTCTTATATCGTAACTATTTCAATTTTTTTACAAACAAAAAACAGAAGTTGCTCGACCAATGGTAATGAATACATTCCTTGCAGAATTTGAATTGATGAATGGAAGCCTATCATTTGATGCTTTTTTCAATAAGTGACAACACTTTCGAAAATCAAACTTAGTACTCAGATCTATTACAGTTATGAAGTTATCATGTTTGCTTGAATGTGGTTGACATTCCGTTCATGGGAATGAAAGGAATTATAGATGATCTTTTGAAATCTTAGTTAGTCAATAGAACTATAAGATATTATATAAAAATAATATTGAAACTGAAATATTACTCATTAATAAGGGAGTTCCCCGAAGTTCAGTTTCAGGCCTACTGTATATACAAAATATTTCACAAATCAATATATCTTGTAATTACACCGTATATGCAGATGATACAGTATTTTTGTATGCCGATAAAAACCCTTTAGCTCTAGAAGATATTATAGATGAAGACTTAAAAAAAAATGAGGATCTCCTTTCTGTTAACCCCAAAAAGATTGAATTCATGATTTTTCAACAAGAAAATAAACAATATATTATGTTAAGTATCAAAATAAAGAATGAACGACTCGAACAAAAAACTGAAATGTTGGCATTTGGATTGATGATAGATTGAAATGGGATAAACACATTGACTCCCTCGTTGAAAAATTTTCTCCTATTTATTGGAGCATTACGAAGATGTCCCAAATAAAATTATAAAATAGCCAATATGTTCCTTTACTCACATATTCTCAGTCGGATCAAATATCTCATAAATATATGGGGTTCATGTTCAAAGAACAACTTCAAAAAAATATCTGCTTTATATAGAAAATCTTTGAAAGTACTACATCGTCTCCCATATAATACTCCAACAAATGAACTGTATTCAATAGGCACAGTTTCTTTGGAGGAACATTTCTTGATGGATAGTTCACAAATTTCTCATTCCATTGTCAAAAAATTGATAAAGTCAACTTTATATTAACCAGGAATTCAGAAATTCATAACTATCATACTAGGCTGTCCAGGCTGAAAATAATCGAATATTTTTTGCAGGTCACTATCCTTCGTTATGGTAACTTCATGTTTCGCATTCTTTCTGTTGAGCCTATGCTATTTGATAATTGATGCAAGAAATTGGTGGTCTGGAAAGCCTTTTTTGTACGCCGGAATGAATGCTATACTCATGTATATTGGCCACGAAATGACAGATGGACATTTCCCAGTCAGATGGTATCTTCATAACGAAAGCGGGTTCACAGAAGAGCCAAGAAGAACGCATTTTCTATCATTGCTTTCTGATTTGTGGGGAGTAGGAGTTTGGATTATGATCTCTTTCTATCTTTATGAAAACAATATATTTTTTGTCGTTTGAATTAAAAATATTACCGATATCTATAAACAGTTTTTTGGGGGGAAAATTTTGATTCATCAAGAGAATATTAACTTTGACAAAGACGTTTCAAGATTTCTCATGCAATCATTTTTGTTAGGTTTCCTCTCCTCTAGAAATGAAAGGAAAAAGCTTTGAAATCTTAGTATATTTGTTTTTTTTTAATTAATTGGTATATTTGGCCCGATACATTACTGCAATATCAAAAAGATGCAAAATTGAGTGACTATTTTGTCAGTTAAATATCGTATTTGGATGAATTTGTAGATTTATTCAACTAATTCATTAAAAAAACGTTTCGGGAGCTAGTCTACCTCCCTTTTCAAGCTTACTCCGGAAAATTTTCGGTTATATATGAGGGCTCTTTTACAACATATGAAAATAACCGAATGCAATTTGTATGAGATATCACGCTTGAATGCAAAATTATCTGGTCATTTTTATGCACGAATGTAATTCATTGGAATATTTCACGAATAAAGAAATTCTCAAGGAAATGTTATTTTTTGTTCATTTATACTTTCCTCTATAGATTGTATGGAGCCCTCACCAAAACGCGAAATGTTTTTCTATTTTCTAAGTCTATCTGACATTTCTTTGTGTTGTTTACTGACGTCTAGCGATACGGTTTCAAATGTGTGTTATGGTGACTTGTAATTACCGCTGTAAGTTTTCGATAATTGCATTGCTCTTATGGGACATTTTATATATGAGGTAAATATTCCATGGAATTGCAATTTTCGGTACGTAGTGTCAAAATGTTACACTGGCATGACTTATTCCTCTATAGCTATACCTAGTATTGATTTTGACAACTCACCTGAAAAGGAACAACATAGTCACTCGATATTGCATCTTTCTGATATTGCAAGTAATAAAGATATTATAAGAACTTTTTTTTCCATTTCTAGGAGAGGGGAAAACCCAAAAATGGATTCCGGAACATTTTTACCTCCTCAACAAACATTCAAATACTGAAATTATTATGACGGGTTGAAAATATTCAAAATATAAATTGAAAAAAAAAACAATTTCACAACAGGTGTACACCTCATGCGTTGAACCCACCAACAGATTAGATTTCCTTTGTTGAAAAAGACATTAAATAGTCATTTATGATATAAGTGTAAAAAGTAATATTTCAATTTGTGAGAAGGTTCCATCCCTTCAAACAAAATAAAATCACCTTTAGCAGGTATATCATACACTATTTTTCCTAACCACCATCAAAAGTCCAAATTAACGCATACCTATTTTACATTAATGTTATCTAATCTATTCATGAAACAAGTTGCCAAGGTAATCGAAAACAGAATTTGTTGATTTGTCTTCGTTGACAACTAACGTCAATAAATCACGAATTATTCTTTCTCGTTTCTTCGTTCCTCGATGGAAAGTGATCCAGAAAATGAATTTCTACCGCCGGAAATTGAAGAAGCTGCCAATAAAGCTGCTTTTGAATTATTGCCTAGTAAGTCAAAGCGACAGTATGAGTTTTCATACGATCGTTTCTTGAAATGTTGTGATCAGAAAAATGTCAGTGGCAAGGAGGCCAGTGAAAAAGTACTTGCATACTTTGAAGAAAAGACCAAAATATGGAAATCATCAACGCTTTGGTCGAATTACTCGATGTTGAAGTCAATGATGAACATAAGTAATCATGACATAAGCAGATATTACAAGCTTGTGGCTTTTTTGAAGCGAATGGGTGAAGAATATCGACAGAAAGAGTCAAATAAATCACTTTTAGCACTTGTGCTAAAAATGATTTACTTTTAACACCAGTGTCATAAAATGGCATTCTAGACAATGACAGCATGCGTCAAATATCATACTTTTACTGTCGTTTGTAGAAAAAATATTTTTTTGGATATACTTGAGAGGCTCATTTTTGAATTGAGTCTCACTTTAAAATGAGTCTATATCCTGATAAAATCCTTTTTATGTACCTTTGAACTAAGGAAATCTAATCTGTTGTGTTTACATGGTTTGATATCTGTGACATTTACAGTACTTGGTGAATTTGGGTATGGTTTTTTCCAATTATAATTCGACTGTTTTCAACCCTCCATAATAATCTAAGTGTCCTGAGGATGATCAAACAGAAAATCGAAACGTCGACGTAAGCAGAAATTGATTTTCTGTTTCAATGACCACTTCAGATAACCTGAAAAAGAATATTTCCATTCATCATATGCTTGCAATGAGCTCTTGAATGTGCCAGAGGTCAATGGAAATGGGAAACTCTGCTCTCCTCCATTTCTTGGTCGAGTCATCAGAGGAAACGCAAGGAAATTCCTGGAGTTTTCACAGCTGGGTTCAGTATAGCAATAGAAGATTCAACATTGTAATATTCTACCCCTAAAGATAAAACGTATTAAGAATTATAAAACCTTCTTGAGATAATCAAAAAAATTTACTTTCGAAAATTACTTTGAATGTATCAAAATATTAGAACAACACATACACTACCGCTAATTTCTTTCCATACTCTCTGAGCACAATTGAAATTCTATATTACTAATATTAGTCTATAGCACAACACAAGTGTTGAGTCACTTAGGATTTTTGTACCCAATCTATACTTCATGTACTAGGAACTACTGTCTTTAGATCTGTCTATTCATCAGTATTTTTATTCTTATTTTCTGTATCTCTCTATTTTGTGTGTATCAATAAACAATAAACATAACTTCCACTTTTATCAAATAGGTCTTTTGCGGATACTCAGATCATCAGCCAGAATCGAAACCCAATGTAAATCAAAATTTTATTTTCAGTCCAATACAAATATGATATGAAGTATTCAAATTACAACGCTCTGATCCTTAGTCAAACAATGCAGCCGAGTAGAAATAGTGTATATTTGACAACGTTTCATTAAAAAAAAGTGTTTGATAGAGATAAAAAACATCGTTGGATGATTATTGGATCTAATTGTGAATATGTGGTCCAGTGACTTCGAAGAAGAAAACCGTGTTAACATGCGTAGAGGTCGAATGCTTAGGACAAGGATGAATTCTCGCGAATACCTTACAATTCAATGAAAGGTTCAGAGTGTCTTCAGAGAATTTTGAGTGATTATTCCGAGACTACAACATGGAACTCCCATCGCGGCCAGGCTCTGACACCACAAAAACAACTGGAAATAGCACTTCATTGGTTAGGCAACGCCAGATAATACCATGCAGTTGGAGATATGCATTCTGTCACCGGAGCCATGGTATGAAGATAACTCAAACGCATCGAAGACATTAATGAAGTTATTCTACGGTTAACTAGAATAGCAGGTGTGCCGCTCGTATGCCGTTGTGTAAATGACACTTTGTAAATCAGAGAATAAACCAGCTTATTTGGATCCTCATGGAAATCATTCCATCAATGCAATTTTCGTGTATGGTCCAGTTTTCATATTTTATATCGTTTGTGCTAATTGACCTGGACGTGTTCATTATGCGAGAGTTCTGAGAGTCAGTGGTTCAGATGACAGAATAATGGAAGGTTGGCTTCCTTTTCCAAATGACGAGATTTTAGGAAACAGTGCTCATCCATCGAAAGAATGGTAAATACGAACAATTTTCCGTTATGTCAATAATAACAAAGAAAACCATTTTGGTGAATGAAAAATCTTGGAAACAGGTTCTCACGACCTGCCGTACCTTGTTCAAAATATCCGGGGATTTACCTTCTCGTCGATTCTCGTTCATTCCTATCAGTTTTATCACCAACTGGATTATGAGAATATAAAGTAATTCTGTATGAATCCGCAACGGAAATAGATCTGAAAACTATAAAACGATATGAGTGTGAACAACATATTTCAGACCACGTTTTCAGGAACAAAGCAAGTTCCAGGAGTCCTTGTGGAATGAATACGAAAGCCGGATAAGTTTTTGATGAATTCCTGTTCATTCTTTTATTCTCTTTGACAGAAAGATACACAAGCTATCAGCTGTTTACAGGGACCTGCTTCATGAAAGTACAAGTCTTGTAGCTACAAGAGAAACAAAGAAACGCGATACTAAATAATTGTTTTTTACTCGTTTTCTACCTGTACCTACATTGTTTCTCCTGTAGCTACAAGACTAGAACTTTTATGAAAAAGCCCCAGGTGTCGCATTGGAATATATCAAAACCGATATTCATATTTCAGAACGGTTACATCTATACCTTGAACATGAAGCTCCGAAAAAAAATGTTAAGTGGAAAGAAACAATGATGTGATGAAAGAGGAGAAGAAAATTTAGGAGTCCTTCAAAGTTGTTAAAGCACTGTTGAAGCACTGTTCATTCTTTCATTCTCTTGACAGAAAGATACACAAGCTGACAGCTGTTTTCAGAGGGCCTGTTTCATTAAATTACAAATCTTGTGCTACAAGAGAAACACAAAGAAATGCGATGCTAAATAATTGTTTTCTACTCGTTCCTTACTTGTATCTACATTGTGTCTCTTGTAGATACAAGACATGTACTTTTATGAAACAAGCCCCAGGTGTTGCATTGGAATATATCAGAACCGATATTCATATTTCAAAACGGTGACACCTAAATTTTGAGCATGAAGCTCCGAAAAAAAATTCTTACAGTGGGAAGTCATTAAAGCACTTGAAGTGACAGTTGACAGTTTTGTTTGGGTAACAGATGGTCAGTCGGTTGGCCTCGGCTCTTGGTACAATTTTCCAGGGTTATGCCAAACAATTGACAAATACCCTAAGAAATGTTACAATTGGAAACAAAGCAATGTGTCGGTATCGGTGATTGATACGATTGTTTTAGGGAGATATCAAATGATAAATATCGTCTCTACTCGGGCGCCAAATTTGTAACGGGTTTTCCTGGGCTCAAAACTTAACGAAACTTGTTTTGGAAATAACAAATCATTCTGTGACTCAAGCCTAGGGCGCCAGCTTTCCATATTCCTAGATAGCAGTCAGATGGAGGTATCTAGAAGTCAGAAGATGACAATAACATTGTCATCATTGACATTCTGAAAATTGTTAAATAAATAACTACAAACAATATTTTCGATTCTTACTACTACTAGTTAATGAAGGCGAAAGAATCTAACCTTGAATTTGAAATTCACCAATTTCCTTGAAAAAAAAAAACAGTAGCAAAATTAATATCGGAGCAACATTTGAGTCCCAAGCAATTACTAATGCAATATTACACAGAAGTTTTTCCTCATCAAAAGGTTGAGATCACATCTGAAATTCAACAGCTATCGGTTACTGATATCATTAGATAGACATCCCCCCCTCAAATGTTTGTGCTCCCAGATGCCAAAAAAAATTGCATCTGCCGACCCAATAAACATTTATTTATGTCAACCCATTTCATCTCTGTAAATTTCATTAGTAAATAAAAAATGCCATTGATAGGCAAATCGTTCCTCATCGAGTGAAAATCCCCTATATAAAGATATATTACTAGTCAGTGATTGTTTTGAAACCAGCTAATCATTAAATAAACGATACGCAGGAATATCATTATACACCTCACTATAGATTTAGCAATCGGTGGTTGGCAAATCTATTTATCTGTTCGGTAAGATATAATTTTTTTCCTAGTCTTATCTGGAATCCAAACAGATATGAAAGCAGGTTCATTCGATATGGGGATAAGATAATTGGTTTGTGATTTAAGATCAAAAACATGATCATACTTTGACGGTTCAAGTGATGTGTAGTAGTAAGGCTATTTTATGAATAAATCTTGGTGAGTTTCTACAGTCTCTCACATTGTCAGAAGAATATTGTTATGAACTATCATCGGATAATTCTCCATACTTGTGAAGACATTGAAGGTATTGAGGTATTGAGTATACCCCAATATCTTCAAGTGACAGCAAGAAACATCAATTGGTTCAATGTTCGAGCTCTTGAAGTTGGCATTAAATCACATAAATCATTTCACATTCATTTCTTTATTATAGATTATGAATTTTGAGCTATTGAAGGTATTCATTCATGCATTGAAAAACAGTCATTTCTGAGCGTAATTTCTAGTATCGTTTCACGATGAACTAGATGAATACCTTCATGACAAAAATGATAATAACAAAAATATTCTAATTAATCAAAATGATTCATTAACCCAAAATAAATGCACCTTCCTGCCTCTCTGTTCTTATGGGTTGATTTCGAGTTATCGAATCATTTTAACAAGTTTAAGGGTGGATTCTCCTCTGTAATTTCTTGTGATACGATTATATTTCACTATGGGATATATGTTTTGTAATGCATTTGACACCCTTAAGAGAAACGTACCAACATATATGTGGGTGATAACCTATCGATATTTCTTCTTCCACAATTTTTGGATTAATTACCGATCGTTATCTTAGCTCAGGTAAGTTATGATTGAAACAGGTATATAGTCTCTATTAGAATAAAAACGAAACTAATGAAGTGCACTCTGTAGTGAATACAAGAGCATATTTTCATAAGGTTTGAAAATCATTTGGAACGAATGCTTCAAACGAATAATCGCCTTTCAGAAAATCCAAATTGTTATGTAATGAAAAAGATTCCATCTGGCTCTACATTTCTTGAACAAAAATTCGACCACTGAATAGAAACAGCGACACCAACAATTGCGTTTACCGGATACCATGCGAGTGCGGCAAATCCTACATTGGAGAAACCAAAAGACCATTGGAAGTGAGAATAGGCGAACACAAGAAAAACACAACGAGGAGAAACAACGAAATCAGGAATAGCGGAGCATGTTTGGACAAACCATCACAGCATCAAATAGTCTGAAGCCGAGGTCATACACAGATTCCATCTGGCTCTACAGTTCTTGAACAACAATTCATTATAAATCATTATTCACATTGTTATTGTTAGCTTCTGAGACTTATAGTTTTTTGTGAAGTGAAAGATTCTGTGGTTTTTTGTCTCTTTGAAATATACAAAAAAACGATCAAATCTCTCAGCAAATCTGTCAGATAAAAATGCTAGTTATTCTGAGAGCTCGTATAACTGAAAAACATTACTTGTCATCCATATCATATCGTAAAAATTAATCGTTATTAGTCGGAAGTGAGGCCGAATAGATGGAAAATCGATAAGAGGAAATTCTCGAAATACTGTAATCGTAGTTCTGAATTATTTTCCATATTTCAGGAACTTGATTCATCATTTATTATGGAGGGAAGTGACGATGCTATAATCTCAAGAATAAGCTTGCAAGATCTTTCTGGATTGAGTGAAAGTTGTTTTGATGAGCAATATGTTTCGACGTCATCACAACAACATGACGAGAAGAAATGGAGATTGTCCTACTTGAAAGTGAGTTTATTCATTCAATACATTTGTATGACTAGTAGAAGTGGTGAATGAGATATAGCTTTGAAATTGATGTATAAAAATGATCAATTGAATTTGAAAACGGAAGAAAATCGCGTGATATCGGAGACAGAGTTGGAAGAATTATTCCAGAAAGTGATAAAAAAGTTTTGTTCGAAACTGATCACTCTTTGTTGAGTGATAGTGATTCGACTATATCAAATATTCAACATTCATAAAAAAAATGGTTGAGCCTTTCGCGGCCGGGGTTTTCAGTATCACTACTTTTGTTCGGGTTTGGAGGCCGTCGTTTTTTGGAATTTCTTCCTGAAGTTTCGCTGGCGCGAATGGCTAGCTTCTTCAGAGGCTCCTACATCTTGAGTTTGACTCCGATGACTGGGTATTGCGACTTCGTAAAGCGTATTTGTATGGATTCGGAGAATTTTTATTAAAACTAATTGTCATGATCTTTGTTATTCTTGAACTTCTTAAAATGGGATTCCACATCCGGTTGAGGTTCACATCTTCTTTTCTGTTGAAATCATCTGTGTGTCTGTGGACCTCTATTGCTATGGCTATGGTATCCGTGGTTGGGGGCAATGAGTTTCACGTTTTCAAACAAAAACCTGGGTTTCCCTCACTGAGTGCGTGTTCCGCCACAGCCGACCTGTCAGTTTGCTCCAGTCTGCAGTTTCTTTCATGCTCCTTCAGCCTTGTTCCCATAGATCTTTTGGTGGTACCTATGTATACCTTCCCATAGGGGCACGGTATGCGATAAACCCCTGCTGCTGACAATGGATCTCTTTTGTCTTTAGCCGACCTGAGGCTTTGTTGCATCCTCTTGGTGGGTTTGAAAAGCGATTTATGAGCTGAGCATATAGAATGAGCCGACATAATTAGTTTACTCAATATGTCCGTTGTTTATCCGGACTCATACGGTTGCGTTAACTGATTCTGATTCTATTCAGGAAAAAGCAATCCATCTTATTGGTGGTTCTTCGCTCTCAGACTCGCTCACTTCATTGGAGCATCGTAAAATGGTCGGAGGAGGGTCTCTCTTCTATAGATATTTTCATGGTCGGTGTTCTTCCGGATTGTCATCATTCGTTCCACCCTTGGCAATATCTACACGGATGACCTGACGATTACAGACTTATCACCCCATTTGTTGTGAGCTTGAAGACCTGTCGAACCTCTCTTGCTCAGGGATCTTCTTTCAATAAAACAGCTGAACTCTGGAACTCCTTGTCGAGACAGGTTTTCCCTGAAGCTTACAAACTTCAAAAAATCAAAGTGAATGATAATTCGTTTCTCCTGTCCCGTGACTCACACGGTGTTCTTTGAACATTACAGGCGTTCGTTTCTTGTGAATCTGCATATAAAAAAAATTCAGAAACTCTAAACTGCAGAACACTCAATTCAATCCACAAAAAAAACAAGTATTTCTCAGGTATTACCTCTCATGGATCAAATTCCAAATCACAAAAGTTTCATCATTGCCAGCTTTATTTTTATTAGATCTAGATTAACATGTAAACTCGAGAATGAAATATGTTTACACCCTGTTTCGTAATTCAATATCGACTGGAACTCGCATATGACACAGGAGAAACTTGCAAAATTCTCATCAACCCCGAAAACTTTGAGAGGTACTGCCTCAGAAAAGTCTGATAAAATTCTATTTAACCTTTTTGAGAATTTCGTTTTTCACTTCCTGAACCAAAATCACTTACTCATCATATGTTTCTTCGGAATGTGCCGTTTTTTTCCCATCGATATCACATGAAGAGTAATGATGTTAATTCGAACTCTACGAGAAAGCTGATTAATGACGTTCAATTTGTATTTCTGTTTCAGAACCAATTCGAATCGTTCGAGTTGGATTCATTGTATAAGACTTACACGGAAAAAATCAACCACGGATATTTTTCAATATTTTTAATACTGCAGTGTATACTGAGCTTGACCCACTTGGTAATAGCAACTATAAGTAGTAAGGTTAGTATCTATCACATATTTAGGAAAATACGAAATACTCATTGAAAGAATGACGTTAGAAATGAAAATAACAAATAATGTGTACCTAATGGGTGCGTATTCCTACGTCGAATTCTTCCTACGCCGAATTCTTCCTAGGGCGAATTCTTCCTACGGCGAATGTCATCCCCTCCACTGACGTCATCAAAATGATGATGATCCATACACCCCATAGTGGAAAGTTCGCCGTGGGAAGAATTCAACTGTCTAAGTTAAAGAAGAATCCTTTAATATTCGGGTGTGCAGTCAACAAGGAATTGGAACGAAGTGAACTCTTTATTCTGTAAGCTTTCGAGTCTTTATTGGCTCTTCATGAGGAACTCTACAATGAATTGGAAAAATTTTTTTAAGAATAGAAAAGTTTTTTAACATGTGCTTACTTACGAATGTGAGGTTAATAATCCTTTTTTAATAAAAACATGAAGAACAACATATCACAAACACATCGACCTAATGGTACAAATATGATATAAAACTTTAATTAAAAGATATGATCAATCATACATGTAAAAGAATTGAAAAATGGGAGAAGTTGTGGAAAAGTTTCAGAATCCTGGATTGCGTCCAATTTCCACAAAAATTTTGGAGAGCGTTTAAAAAGGCTTAAGATGAATAAAAAAATAGAAAATTTGGCGCGGAAACCATGAAAAAGTCATTTTTTCGAAAAGAAAATGTTAATAAGCACTCAATCCAGATTCCAAAATTCTACTCTGAACTGTTATTTTGTCAGTGTACATACCCGATTTTCCGATAGAACATTATTCACACACACCATTCTTTGAATTTATTAAGGAAATGCGCCCATATATCCTCCAAGTGAAGATTTTTATTTGATTTTAAGGTGGTGAGAAACAGATAAAGCAATATAGTTTATAGTGTGTAACGTCATTTTGACAGCTCTAGACTGTTTCGAATCTCAAACAACGTTTCCAAATTGAAAAATCAAGTACTTATATCTAATGTAGCCAAAACTACTAAACTCGCGTAAAACGTTATACTTTTATTAAATCTATCCCAACCACCAAACCTAACTAACTTTGCGAAAAACAAATGTTTTTATTAAATCGATCTCAACCAAACCTAACTAACCTGACTTAACCTAACACATTCATTGTGGACCTATCAACAAGAAGGATGGATTTTGCAAAAGTTGAATCATTCGGGTATGTTCGGAGACTGTGGGTAGAACGAAATGTGGGTGCAACGACATGCTCCCAACCAAACCTAACTAACCTGACCCAACCTAACAACCTAACACATTCATCGTGGACTTATCGACAAGAAGGATGAATTTTGTAAAAGTTGAATCACTCGGGTATGTTCGGAGACTGTGGGTAGAACGAGATGCTCCCATCTGAAACAACCTAACCTTAACCTTATCCAGAAATTTATCAATTGCCTAAATAGGATTATTGGTCATTAACGATTCTACACTTTTTTGAAATTTGTTGATAGGAGAGTCTCTTAAATTCCTCCGCAGCAAGTTATAATAGAAACTTCCAGCCTATTCTGGCGACCGCTTGTAAGATAGATTTCGAAAACTTTTCAAGTGTATGTTATTGTGATCATTTGTCGAATTACTGTGAACATCCGAGTTTTTCTGGATGTTTTCAATGTTTTTATGGACGTATAATAATATTTTCAAAGAATAAATTCCCGATTCTCGATTTTCTAGATTGAAAATCAGTCGTATAATCCTTTTTTGATTAATGAATAAGTACACGGCTACAAAAACATCAAAAATCATGAAATCTATACTAACCATAAAGAGGTAGATTCCATTGATTGGAATTTAGAACCAACACCACGAAAGATCAATAAATAAACTGTACGGATCATTCAAATATGAAATTGTTGAATATAATTCACAATCTGACAACGTCGCTCCAATTCAATCGAAGCCGAAATTAATACAGCCAGTTGTCATTTCTAATGAAATTTTAATTGGATATCTGCAAAGAATGAACGTTTATAAATGAACATTCGGGTGATATTTCTTGCAGAAAAATATAGTTAGATATGTTTTCTTACAGAAAATGGTAAGTAAAGTGACAAATCAAAAGTGATTTTTTCGTAACATAACCTAAAATTTCACCCTTTTTTCCTTTTGAAAAGGAACTTGCTGTGGTTTCCGCGCCGAATTTTTGTACTTTTTATTCATTTTTAGATATTCTGAAGCTCCCCTAACAATATTATCGAAATCCGAGGCAATCCAGCATTCTGAAACTTTACCCGTTTCTCCTAACGGGCATTGGAAACCATATTTGTAAATTTAACGGAAATGATGTGAAAAGGAAGGGAATGCAGTTGACACGTGACCAATGATTACAGCTTCCTGTGACCTTGTTGCCAACACACAATGAAAATGAAAGTAAAATCACCAACTACACAGTGGTACCAAAAGTGAATTTGTTATCATTACTACCCAGTAGGGGGCGACTTAGTAAATATGAGTAGATGATGCTGAGACTATCAATATCTTTCCTGGAATTTATGGAATTTGGTTCTTTGAAAATTTGTGTCATCTCAAGAAAAGTTCTTTTCTTAAGATTGGATTCATGTTCCAATATCGTCACATTATCATAATCGGGCAAATGATCAAAACTGATTGAATGTTGTGCTAATGAGCAAGTTTTTTTGAGATTTCTAATATCGCTTTTATGGGAACAGATTCTATCTTTCAACTTCCTCTTGGTTTGTCCAATGTACTTTTTTTCACACTGAGAGCATGGGATACAATAAACAACATTAGAATGATTTAATACAGGATCTTCATCTTTTAATTTAGAAAAATTTTTATTGAGTACAATTTGATTTTTATAAGCAATTTTAATATTAGGAATTTTGGAAAACAACTCATTGAATTCATGGTGAAGTGTATGAATATAATTGAAGAAGAATGAATTGAAGAATTATTATGAGAATCCCTGTTAATATGTGACCTACCGAAGATGAGTTTATGCAGAAGTCCCTTCGGGTATCCACTATTCAGAAATAATTGAAAAAGTTTTTTTTTACTATTTTGTAACGAAATGTGACTAGTTTTCAGCACTCTATTTTTCATACCTAGCACTAGGTTGATTTTTTGTTTATTTTGGTGGTAAGATTCGAAATGTAAGAATCTACCAGACACACCAGGCTTCGTGTACCAACTGGTGATAAGTGAGTTATCAGATCTTCTGATAACTTTAGTATCTAAGAAGGGAAAACCTTTTTATTCTTAAAAAAAATCTTTCCAATTCATTGTAGAGTTCCTGATGAAGAGCCAATAAAGACTCGAAAGCTTACAGAATAAAGAGTTCACTTTGTTCCAATTCCTTGTTGACTGCACACCCGACCGAATATCAAAGGATTCTTATATATATATATATATATATATATATATATATATATATATATATATATATATATATATATATATATATATATATATATATATATATATATATATATGTAGAAATTGATGTTTTCACGGATCTTCGTTATACAAGATGAATTTTTCTGGGTTTTTATCCGTTAGGTATTTTCTGATTTGTTCGACGTTTCGAATTCCATTTTGAATTCATTTTCAAGAACTGTGAGACGAATATCTGTCCATACCGTCCTGGCCAATCACTCCCCTTACGAAGCAACCAAGCAAGAGCTAGCAAAGACTTCAATTGTCTGTTCTCCACGGAAACTGGTATTTATAATGACTCTCCTCAGTCATTATCCGACTGCGTCCGATATTAAGGCTGCATCCTGCCCATCCAGGAATTATGTAGAAATTGATGTTTTCACGGATCTTCGTTATACAAGATGAATTTTTCTGGGTTTTTATCAGTTAGGTATTTTCTGATTTGTTCGACGTTTCGAATTCCATTTTGAATTCATTTTCAAGAACTGCGAGACGAATATCTGTCCATACCGTCCTGGCCAATCACTCCCCTTACGAAGCAACCAAGCAAGAGCTAGCAAAGACTTCAATTGTCTGTTCTCCACGGAAACTGGTATTTATAATGACTCTCCTCAGTCATTATCCGACTGCGTCCGATATTAAGGCTGCATCCTGCCCATCCAGGAATTATGTAGAAATTGATGTTTTCACGGATCTTCGTTATACAAGATGAATTTTTCTGGGTTTTTATCCGTTAGGTATTTTCTGATTTGTTCGACGTTTCGAATTCCATTTTGAATTCATTTTCAAGAACTGTGAGACGAATATCTGTCCATACCGTCCTGGCCAATCACTCCCCTTACGAAGCAACCAAGCAAGAGCTAGCAAAGACTTCAATTGTCTGTTCTCCACGGAAAATTCATCTTGTATAACGAAGATCCGTGAAAACATCAATTTCTACATAATTCCTGGATGGGCAGGATGCAGCCTTAATATCGGACGCAGTCGGATAATGACTGAGGAGAGTCATTATAAATACCAGTTTCCGTGGAGAACAGACAATTGAAGTCTTTGCTAGCTCTTGCTTGGTTGCTTCGTAAGGGGAGTGATTGGCCAGGACGGTATGGACAGATATTCGTCTCACAGTTCTTGAAAATGAATTCAAAATGGAATTCGAAACGTCGAACAAATCAGAAAATACCTAACGGATAAAAACCCAGAAAAATTCATCTTGTATAACGAAGATCCGTGAAAACATCAATTTCTACATAATTCCTGGATGGGCAGGATGCAGCCTTAATATCGGACGCAGTCGGATAATGACTGAGGAGAGTCATTATAAATACCAGTTTCCGTGGAGAACAGACAATTGAAGTCTTTGCTAGCTCTTGCTTGGTTGCTTCGTAAGGGGAGTGATTGGCCAGGACGGTATGGACAGATATTCGTCTCACAGTTCTTGAAAATGAATTCAAAATGGAATTCGAAACGTCGAACAAATCAGAAAATACCTAACGGATAAAAACCCAGAAAAATTCATCTTGTATATATATATATATATATGATGGATTGTGTTTTCGAGTTTCATTCCGTGTTCTGTGGTTTTGATCCTCTGAAGGATAATTGTCACAACGCTTCGGCAAAGTCTCATTTGCCATCTTCTAGGTGATGATTGAGTTTCGACCTCCGAACTCAACTAATTAATTCGAGTTCTGCTTCTCAATATATAGGGGTGTTCAATGATGGTATCTTTGACCTGGGCCCCTCCCACTTTCTTCGTTGGTCCGACTGCATTTTTCATTATGTCCGTATGGTAATTACTTGATGAGGTCCGACCTTGTTCCTCTGGTGTGATCGGCTTGTTTTTGTTTTGTGATAGGATGGATTCCCACGTTCTTGGTAATCTTTGGTCGTCATCTCTCTTATTCATACTACTCGGTCGTTTCTCAATCAGAGAGGCTATCGAAATTGAGAAACGACCGAGTAGTATAAATAAGAGAGATGACGCCCAAAGATTACCAAGAACGTGGAAATCCATCCTATCACAAAACAAAAAGAAGCCGATCACACCAGAGGAACAAGGTCGGACCTCATGAAGTAATTACCATACGGACATAATGAAAAATGCAGTCGGACCAACGAAGAAAGTGGGAGGGGCCCAGGTCAAAGATACCATCATTGAACACCCCTATATATTGAGAAGCAGAACTCGAATTAATTAGTTGAGTTCGGAGGTCGAAACTCAATCATCACCTAGAAGATGGCAAATGAGACTTTGCCGAAGCGTTGTGACAATTATCCTTCAGAGGATCAAAACCACAGAACACGGAATGAAACCCGAAAACACAATTCATCATACTTCGTCCGTGAGAATCTTCATGCTAACATAAATATATATATATATATATATATATGTATATATATATATATATATATATATATATATATATATTCCATCATGAATATTTTTTTCAGTTCAGCTTGATTTTTGAGGGATATTTTCAATTCTGTTTGCATAATCTTGTTGACTAGTGACTAACTGGCTGAGCTCCTCCCAATCAGCACTATCACTGTTTACCATCACAGTGAAAAATAAAGCTATAGTAATAGTTCTGAAAATTCTCAATCATATAACAGTTTACGATCTCCGTCATAAGAAGTACAGAGACCAGGAGGTGGTGACAGGTGACGTTCTCCCATTTTACATTGCATGCCTTTTCAAGGCTTGATAATTAACCCTAAAAGAAATAAAGAAGACGGGTTCCTGGTAGCCGAGCGTGCACTTATTGACGAAAAACCCTTTTATTTTTGTGGGTAATTTTCGTGTTTTTCCATTTATTATTTCTGCTTGAAATGATATCCACTGATACAATAGAAAGCAACGTGCAAAAAAAAGTCACGGAATTTTTCGAATGTTTGCTTGAATTCAAAAAATTATATTCATTCAACTCTTTCACAATTTCTGTATGTTGGGCTGTAGCTACATGCATGCCATTTAAGTCAATAACTTGAAATGATATATATATATTAATGAGATCCAAAACGGCATGCGAATCAAGAACACGAAATTCACCCACAAAAACAAAAACGTGTTTCCTTATGGAGTACACACGCTCGGCTACCATTATCAAGCCTCAAAAAAGCATGCCGTGTAAAATGGGACAACGTTACCTGTCACCCCCTACCGGTCTAACAACTTTCGGTTCGAAATTTCTTGCCAATTATCGAATCATTAATAATGAATCATCGATAAAAATTCACAAATTGAAACACAAATCAACCAAATTTCGGCATAAACTTGCATGAATTCTTAAAATATTCTATTCTATAAGTCCTCGTATTTATAATGGAAAGACCCCTTGTACATATACAGTTCAAAACAGTTTTTTCCGATGTGTAAGAATTGAAGATTCTCGTTCCATCAGAAAAATCAACATAATCTAATTTAATTTTCACTCAAGTATATCAAATAGAATTCGTTGATCAAGGTATCAATGACAGCTGACATGTCTATCTGGAACTGAGTTGTAAAAACTGTTGAGCAACATTCCACAATTTCTCATAGCGTCCACCATATATTCAAATAACCGTTTCACGAAGTTTTGTTTTCAGGATTCGCTCCTTGATGTCCTCCTAGATATTATTGTGTATTCTTCAACATTGATCTCATCAGTCATTGGCTTATGTGTTGTCGACAAAATCGTGGAAAAATACCAGAAACTGCACTATTTATCAATTTGTGCATTCGTGATAATATTTTTCGAAAATTTTTTCATACCGTACTACCATAGTGGTGGTAATGTGGGTAGCCGATACAAAGCAGCATATTCAGCCCAGCTCATTCTATATTGCTATTTATTTTTTGGAATCAAAAACTCAACGGTTGCATTTTTAATGGGGGTGATAGTATCTGTTGCAGATATAATTACTTCGATATTATGCACTTACGCTGCTGATGGAAATTTGTGGAGAAGGGTAAGTATTGCAACGTTTCGCCTACAACTAACTTACTCTTGATTTATTTAGGCAATAGTACTGAAATTAATGTCATCCCACATGAACTTCATTCTACCCTGTGAATATGGAAGTGATTTATGTCTATTTGCTCCTTAGTGAACTTCTAGTTTATATATATATATATATATATATATATATATATATATATATATATATATATATATATATATATATACAAATTTGTTACCAATGATTTTTAGTTGACGTCGGATATCATATTCTCAACTTTCCTTAATGGTTTAGGACTATACTATAGATATATGAACGAAATCCTCATCCGACGCAGTTTTTTGGATAGAAGAGATTTCATAATGTCCACACATCAGCTGAGACACGAAAAACAACAAGTGGTAAGTCACTAAAATTTCAAGTTTTATTATTCAACGACCGTAAAACATCTTGTCTTCATCCACATTTTTCTCAACATTATCCCAAATGGAACCATCTCACGACACAGTACGAATATGAATAACTCGATTTCTTGCATATTGTTACGAAATCCCCTAGCGCTGCCACTCAGTGTTACCCATAAATATAACTCCACTCATTTGTATAAAAATGGAGCTAGACCAGACTGTGCAACAAGAGATCGATGGACGCCTCTCAAAGCGATTTCCCGAATGTTCGTATCGAAAAATGACGATTTCTGGAAAGAAAAAGCTCTCCAGGAAAGTCTAGGTCTAGATGAACATTGGGAATGATGGTGCATAATTTTTCTCAAGTTCATGTTTGAAGCACATTATTGGCATATACCTGTCCGGGAAGAATGTCAGAAATATAAAGGATTTCTCATGGAGGGCCAAACTTATGTACCTACTTTTGATTGGTTTATCATACGGCTTGATATCCTGCAACATAATCATTATTATTATATTGAATTGAAGTATAACCTATATATATTATTATTATTATTATTATACGTTAACATACATCAAAATTGACACCAAAGTAGGCCCTATGTTTACTTTGTATTCCGCTATCCTATACGACTCTTATTAATCTCGTTGGTATCCACAATTAAGTATTTTCAAAAACGAACACCATCATGCACAATGCTTTGTTGTTCACGACTTTTTTTTCATTTTTAGTCGGAGATTGAAGAAGATGGCTACAATTTCATTTATATCTGCCACTCTCACATTTTGAGCGCGATATTTGAAATCTTCTGGTGAGCCCTCTCAACGCCGACGTTGTTTAGTATGTATAGGAGAACCGCTTATATCGGGATCTCATATTTCGTTCAGATTCAGAAACACTGAGTTAACTCTGGAATACGTTGACAAAGAATCCACAACGATATTCAATCGTGAGACGGTCCCATACTTCGCTGAATAAAACTCTTATACAAGATGCGATACTCATGAGATATGGACTCCATTTTCAATACCGAACATTACAATTTCTCAGTTGGCTCCCAAAGTTGGAACTTCAGTCACGAAAAAAGCTTTTGTCAAAACAATGACCGCGAGGATCCAACCGACTGCGCCAGTTATGTATCGAAAACATGTCAAATTTATAAAAGATTGAAGAGTGCGTGTATTCTCTACGGTAGCAGTAGAAAAAATGATTTTAAAGAATGCAAATTACGATGAGTTTCAGAATCCGATGAACTAGCATTTCTCTAAATATCTCGGGATCTTGTAGATAGGGCACGTTTCTAGATTGATGGCACCATATAACTTCCTCAGTGGATTCTGTATTTTCATTGATATAGTCAGTGGGAAAAAAAAACAACTTATTTATGTTCTACTGAGTCGAAATTCAAGGCCAATGGTTATTTTTCCTTCTGTCACGGTCTCTACCACTACTGCGCAACTGAAGAAGGCACTGAGCTACTGTCAACATGGGTTGGATGAGCAGAATTTCAGTATATAAATGAAGCCCTTCTTTGTAAAGGTTGTGGGGGAAACATTGCTTCTCACTTTCATCAGTTCTTTTTTAGGAGAACCTCATGCAAAGCATCCTTCCGTATTACATCATCACTAAAGTGAAAGCAGGGTATATTGAAGCAACCAAATATTTTTTGAAGAATGGAAAAGTACTCAGAATGAACCCGTTTCAGTGAGTATCATTTTTTGTCTCATCTGACTTATTCTTGGCTTGCTGTTCGTACATCTCATCTGAAAAGAGTTCCATGGGTTTAGTTTATATCGATATATTGATCAAAACAATGTTTGTGATATTTTCTCCCTTCACTTTCCTCACTTATTGAGCGTGAAAAAATGACATACACTAGCTTAATTTTAGTGTACAGAAATCACAGTACGATTTGCTTTTGAAAAAAAAAAACAATTTATATAGGAACAAGTCCAGTTATATAATATAATGTTTTTCAAAGATTGAATGATTTTTCGGAATTACAGTATTTCTAAGGTGTCATCAGATTCAGTTCAAGTAATTTGTTTCTACGAGAGTGGTAAGTGAAAATTTGGAACAGCGAAATCATTTGAAGACGACATTGATTGCAGACCGTCCCTTTTCGACAATTTCACTAATGCCCTTCTGATTGAACATACTGTTCATTCGGAAATCATCAAGATATAAAAAAATTCAATCAAATTAAATTTTCAGGAATTCGTTGCTGGATGAACATGAGAATGTAACAATACTATTTGCTGATATCGTTCATTATACAGAAATGACAATGGAGTTGGACATAACTGGTCTTTTGGAAACTCTCAATGAGCTGTTTGGATCTTTTGATGAGGCATCAGCGGTGAGTTATAAAGAAATATCTTTCATTCATCGTTCAGTATAATTGATGGTATCGCAATCCTGATATTTCGAGCTCGGTCCTTCTTATTTTTTTCATAGAGTAGTTTTGTGAATGTTTTCACAATGAAGGTGAATAGACGGATGATGAGCTGTCTTGTGGATTACAGATGGAATGGTTTTCGATCTCACAAACCAACATGAAAATTCGTATTCAGTTTGAACAGTTTCTGAGAATCGAACGTGACGGTGAAATGAAAACTCCCACATGTATTTTCTATAAAATTCTATGGATATCAATTTTCCTTCAATATTGATTTTATGAAATCAATTTTTTCATTGATATGCGAGAAATTATAATGTGAAAAATCCTGCACTGACACCTGTAGAATATAATTCAACACACTTCGTGGTATTTATTACCTCGGAGAGTAGTTGTTTTCTGACTGGTTCATCAACCTTCTGTGTGGGTAAGTTGAGACAATCCCCATAAGAAGTGGCAAAATATCTTCGTATATATTCAACTTCCCATTTTCCATGTGTTTTGCACTTTCCAGTCCATAGTTTGCGGACAGCAGTACATTTCATACTAGTTTCTCTTCCAGAATCCCCATACCAGCTCGAGAAAAAAAAATTCAAAGAAACATTCACGTCAATAAAATTAACGATGACTTGGTAAAAAAAATGAATGGGGTAACATGAACTTGGTGGAATTTAATGCTAGAAAAACCCAGGTATGTCTCTTCTCAAGGAAAGCCGGTTCATCATTATCTAGTATTCAGATGTCAGGAGTAACTATTCCTACAAAGTCAAGTATCTCGATGCTAGGAATTACGATCAATAATAATCTCTCATGGGAAAACCATGTGAGATCGATCGCTAAAGGTGCTTCCCAGAAATTTGTCATTTTATTTCGTGCGAAGCAATAGTTCACTTCTTGTCAGCTTCTAATTATCTACAAGGATACGACCTGTCTTGGAAAGGCAATTCGTCGTGTCGATTCTTCGCTCATAGACTCGCTCACTTCATTGGAACATCGTAGAAGGGTCGCTGACTTGTCTTTCTTCTATAGATATTTTCACGGTCGGTGCTCTTCCGAATTGTTATCAATCGTTCCACCCTTGTCAATATCTACACGGATGACTCGACGAATACAGTCTTCCCACCCCTTTGTTGTGAATTTTGGAGACCTTTCGACCCTCTCTTGCTCAGAGATCTTTTTTCAATAGAAAAACTAAACTTTGGAACTCCTTACCGAAAGAGGTTCTTCTTGAGGTAAAAATTCAAAGTGAATGTTAATTCGTATCTCCTGTCTCTTTTAGTTCACGCGGAGGCTTTGAACATTATAGGGCTTCCCTTTCGTGTGAATCTGCATATGAAAAAGAAAGTTCATTGAATCAACGTTTTTTGATTTCAGCAACTCAAAGTTACGAGAATAAAATTTCTTGGAGATTGTTATTATTGCGTTGCTGGTTTACCACCAGATGCGGCACCCAATCCAGCAGAAGCATGTGTGGATCTCGGATTAGAAATGATATCAACTATAAACAAGATCAGGTAAATTAATTTCAATATTTCAGTCGACAAACCAAAGAATGAAGTTGAATTTTGAGGAGATTTTCTATTGATTATTTCTGTTTCACGGAGGAGATTTTCAAATTAATATCAGAAGTGATACCAAAAACCGACAGTTGAAGATTATCCATGTCATTTAATTTCAACATCTCATCCTGTTGAATATAATTATGGATATTTTTTCAACAAAAAATATAAGACATGCGAAAAATTTGAGCTTCCGCAGTTTCGAATAAAATTAAAATAGGAATCATTTTGTAGGTAATACTATTTTCATTTTCACCATGTTGATTCAAACATGTTATCAGATTTTTCTTCAAGTAGCACATCTTTTCTTGAGATTGCGAAAGTGATTTCATTGATGATGAATTATCATCTATCATCTCATAAAATACCATTTTAATAAATAGTTTTTGTTACTGAACTGGAGAGTTAACTCTTCTTGTGACAAATAGTCGGTAAGCACAATGGACATAAATCCAATCAATTGGAGGAACACTTCGTTCAGAGCAGACTCAACTTACCTACACAGTAGGTTCATTGACTAACACCTGTCTACTCTCCAAGCTGATAACCGATTACACTGTAAGTCCATGGTCGATCTTATTATTGTCCTGACAATATTTCGAAACTTGGGTTCCCACATAGTTCATCGAATAACTCGCTATATCAGAACATACATTCGAAACAGAGTGAAGAAGTTGTCAACAGAGAATGGAAGCTGAGAAAAGAATAGGATAAAGTAGTATCGTGTTGTTTTATGGATACTTGTTCAGGATATATTAATCACCCGATAGATCAGATTGAAATTGATCAACTTTTTTCTCAAATTACAGGAAACATAGAAACTTGGATATAAACATGAGAATCGGGGTCCACACTGGCAGAATCATCAGTGGTGTAATGGGTTCTGTCAAATATCAATTCGACATATGGTCCAAAGATGTTGATATAGCCAATAAAATGGAAAGTGAAGGTCATGCTGGGTAAGGTATAAAAATGTGAAAATATACCAAACAGTCATTATCGGAAATTTGGTCATTAGGTCATCGATATATTGAGGTTTTTTTTAAAAATTGATTTACCAAATGGGTGAACTTTAAACGAGGCCTTGAGGCCAAGTCAGTGAATTCATTGTGAACAAAATATTCATGATTCCTGTGAAATAGTATTATTTTGGATTGCAAACACTCACCAAGTTTCATTAATACATCGATTGAAATGGGTAGAACAAATCAATTATTATTCATTGTGAAAAATAGGAGACTGATTTTAATTTTCCAGGAAAGTCCACATAACCAATACGACTAAAGACTGTTTGGAAAAAAATTATCTCATGATCCCCACCGATAAAGGAGAAACTGTCCCACTGTTTAAACAAAGAGGGATAAAAACTTATTTGATCTCACCGGTAAGCCACCAATATCAAATTAGTGAATGAATAAATTATATACTTTTTCCTTGTAGAGTCTCACATATCATAAGTAATACTGACTAGGGGTGGGGAAAATTCTACTGAATCGCTTGATATTTCAGAACAAAAAAATCTAAAAACGATGAAACACTATTCAATAATAATTCTCATCGTCAGTCACACAAGCAGGAGTCCACAGACTCCAAGGAAGAAACTATAAGACAATCAGCATGGTTATATACACACTGTATATATGTATTTTTTATGTTTTTATGATGGGACAAAGGTCACTCTTCAATAATTCAAAACCATTGTCTCCGTTTATCTTTGATTATGCCTCATAAAAAACTTTTTTCATCTGTCATCGCAGATATTTTGTGAATTATATTTTTCACTTATCTCGATTGAAACATTGCTATTACCAATAAAGATGATTTGGCTCTCTCCAGAAACTCTCCACTATTTTTGTTGAATCAAGACAACTATATATTGGAATGGATTCAAGATGACGTAGATGATTTTTTGACAGGAATGGCCTAGCAAGGATGAATATAATGCGGATATCGACCTCCAGAAT
The DNA here is from genome assembly GCA_032362365.1 of Zygogramma bicolorata. Lineage (NCBI taxonomy): Eukaryota > Metazoa > Arthropoda > Insecta > Coleoptera > Chrysomelidae > Zygogramma > Zygogramma bicolorata. The sequence continues at coordinate 387,901 of JAVJAQ010003189.1, read as the reverse complement.
TGAAAAAAGTTTCGCTATCTCCATAAAATTTGAATTTTTTTTCATTGCCATTTTTTTCCTTGTGGAAGCCGTCTGACCTGTCCTTCACTGCCAGGTCTCCGAAAAGCACTTCAGCCTCTGGGACTCATTGCTCTTTGCTTTATGACACCCATTCCAACAACCTTATTCCTTGCACAAGTTTGTGCAGGTTGATTGCTGGGTGTTTGTCATATTCTTCTGGATCCAAACTTGGTTTTCCATATATTTGTTGCCTTTCATGATCCAGACCCTCACATTCGCAGAGTATGTGTCGAGTTGTCTCTGTCCCTTTGTCACATTGTCTGCAGCAAAGGTCGCCGTTGTACAGCCTTATCTCATTCAGGTGTCCTTTGAGTGGACAGTGTCCAGTCAACAGCCCTGTTATAACCCTCATCTGATTTCTGTTAGACAAAAGCAGGTCTTCAGTCTTTTTCCTCGACGGTCCTTTTGTGAAAGTTCTCCCGTGACCGCTACTGGGTAGATTTCCCCAGTAATCTCTATGTCTTGTTCTCACCTAATTCCTCATGTGATTCCGTACCGTTGTTGTTGTTTCTTACCATTACTCGATAAAGATGCAATTTGGGAAATAACAAGCAATACATCCCCTTTTGATATATCAATAAATATTATATCCCTCATCAAATTAATAATTATATGTGTTACGAAATGATTACGGAATTTGTTTGTTATACTTTCAGGAAAACAAGGAAATTAGACGAGACACCTCACGGAATATTCCATATGAGAACGATACATCACACAATCAGACTTTAACGTTACCAAACTCTGTGCTTTCGAAGCAACAGTCTTTGCCAAACGGCATTTGGCTGAACCAATTACAGAGAAGTAATTCGGTGATAGATGAAGATACAGATGATAGAAGGGGTGGCACTCATCAACTGACAATAATAGAGGAAACCAATAATATGAGAGCAATGTATGACAGACTCGACTCCACATTGGAAAAAGTTTACAAAAAAAGAAACAGTAATAGTCCCTTCAGGCAGTGTACTGAATCTAGGCGTAGTACCAATACTATAAAAAGGCGGACTGCTTTCATGAACAACACTATCAAGAGATATTCCGAACGTACCGAAGCAGTGAATGAGGAAATGAAGGAAACAATCAATTCCATAACTTTCTCGAAATATCAGTGAGTTTCTTTCCTTTATATAAACCAAATTGTAAAGCTATTGATACGGGCATGGTGGAACTTCACCTGTTTGTTCTCCAAAATTGAGCATTTATATATTTCAAAGATCTACAATACAAATAATAGTACATATTAATCATCACACTTGCTGAAGACTCAAGACCAACATGAAACACACTGTACATTGGATTTCACTGACCAGACATGAAAACAAAACACAAACTTTGACATAGAATACATAACAAACACAATATTAGTAATTAAAAGGAATTGAATAAAAGAAATCAATTGAAAGTTATAAAAAATTAATAGAGTACCATTAGGAACCTTTTCAAAAATCAGATTTCAATATATAATGATCAATTGTGGAAAATCAGACTATAAGAAGTGGCCTGTGAAAGTGACTCCTTGAATCGAAATGTAGTGATAGCAACGGGGAGTAACAAATCAAGATGAAGCAAGTACCTATGCGAGATTTCGGAAAAGCTGAAAATTTTTCGGAAAGAAAACACCTAAGCAGCTAATATCATAGAAAATACTAACAGCCATCAAAAAAGAAGGGAAAACGAGTACGTACCAGAATTCAGTTTCACATAATCAAGTAAGATAGACGGTAGCAGAAATCCAGGTACCACAAAACTAATCCATATCCTGTTGATTTATTCCAAGTGAACATTTCTATCCCTGTGTTTATTTCAATTTTCGACCTCCAGAACTTTATTTTGTCATCCATCTTCACGATATAACTTAATAGACTATTTACCGCGATAAAAACCTTTTTGGTAGTGTTCGTTTTTAGTAATCTTCCATTTTGTGTCAAAAACTCTTTCGAAACTGCACCGAGCAGATTTTTTGTCAAAATCTCATTGTTAATGTTTTGGTTGGTTTAATAGTATATAAGTTGGGTTTCTCCTAAATCAGGGAACTCAAAGATAAGAAAAATATTTGATCAAAACGGTGATGTATTTGAAATCTTGACATTTATGAAAAAGTTACTAAATTTTCAATGAAAATTGGTAATAGATTGGATTTTGAAAACATTTTATATGGTTCTTTCTTTTAATCACAATATATGACATCAAGAAGCAGCTCTGCAATCCACAGAAAACACACCGTTGAGAAGGAGTTCATCATGTTCATTGGCGTCTGACTGAGCTAGCAAAAGAGGTAAACTGAAAAGAAAAGGGCATAAATACAGGTAAAAGGTGAACTACTGGGCATATTTACAATTTGAAAATTTATAACAATATTCTACAAAACAATTCTACATCTCTAACAAAATTCTATAACTTAATTTCATTTTATTTCATTATAATTGATACTCCAAACTTTAGGCAAATTCTCGATATATATAAAAATAAACAAGCGTGAATAAAACATAACAAATCGATTTGAATAATACATCGAGAAATCTGTCCTTATATACAAACAATAGGAAACTATACTGAGAAAATTCAAGTGAAATGCTTCAAATTAATTAGCTGTCTTAATCATTCAGAATCTCTTTCACCTTTTTCCGTATATTTTGCCAGTCTCCTTATATCACATCATATCATATCATTTTTTGTCAGTTCGCACTGGATATGGAAAATCAATTATCGGTCCAGAAATATATGATTCCTATCCAGGAATTGATCTATGCATTTAATAAAATTATTAAAATTGGTGTCACGAAAAAACAAAAGTGAATCGCAAAAATCCCCAGAGATTCGAAAATAAGGAAAAGTCAGACATCTTCAGAAACCAAAAAAAAGGCTGATGACTAAAATCTGAATTTTTCATGGTGAACATCAAGCAATTGTGCCACATCACTGATGTGATATAAAAAAAATTGAAATACCATTTGCTTTCAGACAGTACATGGAAAATATGGAGGTGAACATATGGCTGTTATTTAGGAAAAAAGATGCCGAGTTGGAGTATATGAAGATGCCGGATCCACTTTTCAAATACTACCTCCTCGGTACTTTCACAACACTTTTGGGTATTTACCTCCTGCAGAATCTCACAAGAGCCAGGTGAGTATTTAATTGTATTGGTCCCAAGATGTTTGAACATTTTAGTAAAGTTTGCTTTCGAGTAATCGTTCAGGAAAAATATAGAAAGACCAAATCATATTTCTGAAATTCAGGACCCCAGGTTGAACAGATTTCCTGGTCTTATAAATAACTGTAAAAATATGTGAGCGTACAGATTTTATTTTTTCAAGATCCCTCCAAGTAGATATTGATATCATATCATCTGCTTTCAGCATGGATTTTCAAATCTTGCAGTGATTCAAATAAAAAGTTCCACCAATGTATTGATTATGGAACATTGTAACCAGAACTCAGAGAATCAGACGATGTTACTGAAAGTAGAATGGAAAATATGGGTGAAGATGAGCAATTATAACATCTTTATCAGTCTGAATCATTGCGTTTCTCAGTTTTCAATAGTATGATATCAGTACAAATTATAAAACAAAGTAGCTTCCCGCTGTCTCTCTGTCCCTATGTATGCTTAGATTTTGAAAATTACGCAACAGATTTTGATGCGTTTTTGTTTTCAATAGATAGAGTGCTTCAAAGGAGGTTTAAACGTATAATACATGCAAAATATAGTACAGAAACACTGATAATGTTTGAGGTGTCTTATGTGTTGTCGAGAACAATAGTATATTATGCAACGATGATTGTTATTAATACACGCGCATCAACCGGGATACGAAACGAGCCGAAGGTGAGTTCCGTATGATTGATGCGAGTGTATAAATAACCATTACATGAGAATTGCATACTCTATTTTTTCTACACCCGATAAATAGTGAAGAACTATAAATATTATATTAATTACTAATACTAATACTAATTACTAATTAAACGCATTCCTTCGAAAAATTCTATAAATTGTGATTAATAGTAAAATTTCGAGAAATAAAACGTGAGAAATGAAGAGAAGATAAAAAAAAAACATTTCTCGAGGCCGGAATCGAACCCATGTCTCTTCCAACTAGTCCAAGTAGATATTATAATTTCAGCGCCTTAGTCCGCTCGCCTAGGAGAGCTCAGAAGGTTTGCTTGAAAAAATAAATGAATAAATTATGCATTTGTCAAATAAAAAATTAAATCATTCTTACTTTATTTCTGCCGGTGAAGGTGCCGAAGGTGATTCTCCCATATCCCAGGTATCGATTATCGAAGTTTGGCTATATTCTTCAAAAATTCAATACCTATACCGATTTTGAGTTGACAAACGTCAAATGCAGAGCATGCACATCATGCTTGATTGAAAAAATAATGGGTTTCTATTGGTTGAAAATCTGTATCGTAATTAAAAATCTGTATCGTAATGGATTTCACTATAAAACGGGTTGTGGGCATATAAGTGTATTATTAGAGTACGGGTGTACATAAACACATTTATTGCACTTACATTACAAACGCTATACCCTACGAGAAAGATTTTAATAATGGCACACCTTGAAAATGTCTACAAAAAAATGGTATATATCTCTTAGCTGTAACCCACAATAACCATACATTCAAGATTTTCAAAATGAACCTTACTTTGGCTTGTGGGAAGAGTTGGAGAAATTCTGCCCTTCCAGTCATTATAAACATTTGAATTTTTACTTAGGCAGTTCTTCCCGATTGTGTTTCAATATCACATTGAACAATTTCGTTGATGATGTTCGAATCTAGCGAGAATTAATTTATTTCTGATTGGGCAACTATGTTGAAAATTTCTAAACTAGAACCCTCGAAACAAGTGAACCCTGCCTACGGTTCCTGAAATGCCCTTTTCAAATTCATTCATAAAATAACTGTGTACTTTATTGAACCATATTTTCAGGTGGGGCTCTACAACATGGCACTTTCTGGCACTTATGTCACTGGTTACATTGATTTTTCTTCCAGTTTCATGGTCACATTTCCTCTACAATAGATATTTTGCAAATTACTTGGACCAAATTCCGGAAAACAAGTTCATACGTATTTTGCATCGAGCATCACTGCAGATTACGAATAACTTCTACATCAGGCTCTCTATGTTCTCTTCGATTTATTTTTTACTTTTAATGTCACTTTTGATAGAAATAGTGAGTAACTCTTTCAGCATAATATTTCTACAGTAAATGTATTCATTAAAACTCTTCAGCCTTCAACTTACCACTTCAACTGGTAATAGTTGATGCCTCTCTTTGTGGAATAAAATATTCATCACGGTCAACAATTTCTAATTGGTGTTTTCCAGGTATATGGAAAGATTGAATCTAAAGATAAAAACGAGAATGGGACATATACAGGATTGCTTAGTGGAGCTTTCGGAAGTTCCAGTTGTGCCACACCCTGGGTAAGATCTAGATGTTAATTCTGGCCTGAAGAATCTGATGATGAACACATTTTTTCAAGCCTTCGGCTTCAAGCAGGCTGGAGGTATCCCAAAAAAGGTTGAAACAGTTGATTTCAATGATCATCTTATTGTAACCGCTTGGTTATATCTATGAAACGAGATTCGAGATGACCTTATTGCAATAGGGCATGTTTTGGGGGTATTTTGCCCTCGGAAGAGGTTTCAGGTGAAACGCGCCTGTATCATTACATAACAGGTTTTACTCTTGATGCTAAGAAAACAAAATATAACATATTTGTGAGCTTCAACTGTTATGTGCAAGAACAGGCAAGTAAGCCTTAGAGCAGATAAATCAGTGCAAGTGCCCCTTATATGAATTTTGGAACGTTGAAAAGTCCTAGGAAACGATTAGTTCACAACAATGAGAAGAAAAATAAAGCAGAGATAAAAGTAATAGATGACGAAAAATCTTCAACATCTTGAATATTAAGGGATAAAACGAAAACGGAACATTGAAAAAAAATTGATAGGGAGATTTGTTCTTTCAGCATCTCAAAAATAAAATTTAAAATGAACTAAGAGAGCAAGCGAACTAAGATGCATTCAGTATTTCTTTTTTTTCTTCGGGTTTGGAAGCCGTCGTGGCTAGCTTCTTTAGAGGCTCACTCATCTTGACTATTATTCTGATGATTCCGAATACTGCTTGAACATCTTGAGCAACGAAAGATCAGGAGGAAGATCGCAAGAGTGGCTGGAACGATTGGTGAATTAGGAGTGACAAGGATTATGACCAAGGTGAGGTGTATTGATTGAATTCACCTACCAACCCAGTGGAACTCCAGTATTTTTGTTTTTTCCTACGATTGAAATAGCGAATGAGGTCTTGAAAAATCAGTAAGATGCATCAGAGCTCTACCGGTATTGCTCTGTCTTCTTAGTGCACCCTTGAAAGCGTTTGACAGGGGAAATAGGAATATGTGTCGATGGGAAAGTCATAGATAGTTTTTCAGGCCGAACATTCATAGAATAGACAAATGGGGACAAAGGTGATGAATAGAAGATTGGTTGTACGAATGGAACCAACTCAAGCACAATAGTTCTTCGCTTATACATCAAGATCATCAAGACCAACAGAGGAATCGTATCTATAATTTGAAAGATTGAAAATAGTGAAAACTCAAACCCAATACAGACTGGGCCTGTATTCTTGAGATGAATCCGTATACGATTTTGTGTTGTGTCGCAGTTCAACACATCTAAACTATATCGTTTTACGTTATTCTATTCGAATGAAACTAAATCTGTATGACTAAAGTAAGCATCTCCGGGAGAGAGAATGATATTGAATTCACAGAAATATTGTCATATTTTCAATGAACGAGAATACTTTTTCACTGATATTTAACCCCCACTGCAATGAAAATTATTAAAATTGTGTTTTGGGTTCAGTATCGATTTTATCTCCTGAAGATGCTAACTTGGTTAGCAGAACTTGCCTCGGAGGCGACTGTTTTCACCTTGATGTTGAAAGAGTCGACCCCTATTGAAAATTTCCGAACTAACAAAACTAAACATGGATACTTAGATTCCAAGAAGCATCTTCATCATGAAAATGGGAGAATCGACACTGGTTGAGAACTGTAATATTTGTTCCGTAGAACTAAGTCAAAAGCGATTCGAATTGAAGTTCAGATGAGTTCGATAGTTATCAAATTTTTCGTCATGGATTTGAAATCGGAACGTGGAAACATTCATGAAAAAACATAAAATACAATCTGAAGAAAGCTGTTTGATAATACAATTGAACTGCTCCTGTTGATTACACCATGTACTAATGAAGTAATAATGGGAAATTCATACATGAAGAGAAAGAAAGCATTATAAAATGAGCACCTGTTTGCCTCTTTCACTTACCGGTATTATGTCACATATGAGTCATATGAAAATATGACTCATTTGTGATATAATGTTGGCGTTATGTAGTATAGTCAAAGAGGTTATTATTTTTTTTTGTATTAAGTCGTAAACCAAACCCAGTTGGTTGAATATACATATTCACCATGAGAAGAAAAAATTATGGAGTTTGTCATGACTCTGTACTCTCCACAAAAATAATTCATCTGAAGTTATCTGGGCAGGATTTTGACATCAAAAATAGTATTTGAAAAAATACAAGAATTTCTGGGAAATCCGCGGCTCATAAATAAATGAGATCACGAGCTCAATGAATGACCTATTCTGTTAGCATTATTATCACGATCAGATGTGTTTATGGCCTTTATGTCGATCCATTCATCATCGGCTATCTAGACTTGTTGAAGAAGTTTTTTTCTAATTATAACCATCGTTTTCAGTATATGACTGAATCTTGCCTTATGTCCATCATTTTGATTTTTCTCTTCCTGAGGATATTTATATGGATCAAATTGCTTTATGGGGTCATGATATTAGCAGTTTATGGTTATTGTGTTATAGATTATAGCACACATCATTATGCGGTGAGTAATATTTAATCTTTATCCTATTTGAAAAACAGCTTTTGCTGATACTTCGCCGATTCATCACTTATGGTTATTCTTAAACTAGTTTGTTAGTTGATTTTTGTTTATGAAGTTGATGAATAAAGCCGATTCATTATTATTATTTATATTGATATCGGTTATCGTTCAAAGCTTTCTATTCAAAGAGAAATACATCCTCAATTCTGTGGCATAAAAAATTCGAAATACTTATTGAGAAAATTTTGGTTCGATACGCTCTTCAGGAGACAAGTTCCTGATCAACCTGATTCTCAAACTGCGCACGGTGTTGAAAAAAAAATCTTTGAAACAACTTCATCAATACCTCCTTCAAGTTTTACAATCGCTATATCTCAGGAACGGTTTATTAGAGAAAAAGAGTCCATTCTGCTCCAGATGTGAAGAGTTGATCGAATATTCCATAAATGTTCATGAATATTTGTTGTCTAGATCCAACAGCTGTAATTAATGAACTTTTGTATTATACCAAAATGAGATATGGTTTACTCCTGATGAAAATTCCTATTTTTCGTTCTCCCCTGTACACTGTTCGAAAATTTTAAAATTTTGACAACTGATATACAAGTATTCTGCAATACACCAATATTTATGAAAAAATTGATCATGAAAAAGTTTCCCATATGAAGGAAGTTTTTGAATCTCACTCCATACAGTGTGGTCCACTAAGTCTGCAACAAATGGGAAACTTTTTTATTATCGATTTCTCAGAAAATTTTATTCTTGACAAAAGTTGGTGCATGTTCCAAAACTATACCAAGTGTACCTGAAATGGCTTCATATTATATGCAGTGTTATCATTAACTTGTTCATAATGTTATCTCTATTCGGTTATCATTCCTACTTAGGTATATTATAGCTTCAATTAGTTTGAATATGTAATATTTGGGTATTTTTTGCTACTATTCGATTCAATAATATAAATTAATGATATTTATTCATACAACACAACGAATATACAGAAAATTCACAATTATAATGGACATATATGTAAAGAAAATACCTGATACACTGCGGCTGCCCCAAGCAAGAACACAGTAATTGTTTTCAGTGAACATGTGGGAAAATGGGCGCCGAACTCATTTCATTTTTGTTTCGGAAAATCGATTTTTTCATATGTTCTCCCCAGGAGCCACGCGTGAATTTTCCTTCATTGTACTTGGAATCGATGTCCTTTTCAACCCTATTTGAGACTTGTATGGGAAAATGGGGCACCAAAATCTATCGCTATCTAACCTAACGTTCTGATTGTCTCCATTGAATATATAATCTGAATTACATTTGATATTTTCTGAATTACGATTAACAATTTCTGAATTGAAATTGACAAGATCTGAATTACAGTTGACTATTCTGAATTACAATTGATATCTTCTGAATTACAATTGACAATTCTGAATTACAATTGATATCTTCTGAATTACAGTTGACTAATTCTGAATTACAACTGATATCTTCTGAATTACATTTGACTAATCTGAATTACAATTGGAAAAGGTGTAGAGCAAAGCGGAGCAATGCTTGAAATGCCTGGTAAACCAACATACAGTATTCCAGTATCCAATCAACCGGAGGATATGTTCCTGGATGAAAAAAAATACAAATCCATGTAAATTATACAAATTCACTTTAATTTGATAAGAAATACTCCAAACCGATTTGATTGTAGCTACTTCAAATACATATTGAATCAAAATAGTAAAAATATGTATCATACAGGGGTAATTCAAAATTTTCCAAAAGAAAGAAAAATTCGAATAGCAGGCCATGACTTCGTATCTGAGCATAACTTTTAATTCTAAGCAACTTTTCTCCTCAACATATTTCTATATTTTCTGAATATATATTTATATATATATATATATATATATATATATATATATATATACAGTGTGGTCCACTAAGTCTGCAACAAATGGGAAACTTTTTTATTATCGATTTCTCAGAAAATTTTATTCTTGAGAAAAGTTGGTGCATGTTCCAAAACTATACCAAGTGTACCTGAAATGGCTTCATGACAATCACCATACAGGACAGGCCAAAAAATATAAATTTCGTTCAAGAGTAAAGTACCTTTATTTCAGAAAATATAGAAATATGTTGGGGAGAAAAGTTGTTTGGAATTAAAAGTTATGTTCAGATACGAAGTCATGGCCTGCTATTCGATTTTTTCTTTCTTTCGGAAAATTTTGAATGACCCCCGTATGATATATATTTTTACTATTTTGATTCAATATGTATTTGAGGTAGCTACAATCAAATCGGTTTGGAGTATTTCTCATCAAATTAAGGTGAATTTGTATAATTTACATGGATTTGTATTTTTTTAGGTGACCGTCAACTTCTTGTTTGTTGCAACGATATTTAACAGAACTCTAAAATAACACAAATACTTTTTTTAACGAGGCAAATATTTCACTAACTACATAAAAATATTTGTGTTATTTTAGAGTTCTGTTAAATACCGTTGCAACAAACAAGAAGTTGACGGTCACCTAAAAAAATACAAATCCATGTAAATTATACAAATTCACTTTAATTTGATAAGAAATACTCCAAACCGATTTGATTGTAGCTACTTCAAATACATATTGAATCAAAATAGTTGAAATATGTATCATACGGGGGTAATTCAAAATTTTCAAAAAAAAAAAAATTCGAATAGCAGGCCATGACTTCGTATCTGAACATAACTTTTAATTCTAAGCCACTTTTCTCCTCAACATATTTCTATATTTTCTGAAATAAGGGTACTTTACTCTTGAACGAAATTTTTATTTTTTGGCCTATCCTGTATGGTGATTGTCATAAAGCCATTTTGGTATAGTTTTGGAACATGCACCAACTTTTGTCAAGAATAAAATTTTCTGAGAAATCGGTAATAAAAAAGTTTCCCATTTGTTGAAGACTTAGTGGACCACACTGTATAGTCTGGACTACATTTTGATAGACAAGCCATCATAGGCGTATTTTCTATTAATGAAACCCTATAAAGAGTATGTTTCATCCGGTAAATAGATGGGTGAAGGTCGACCTCTATTCTGTCCCTTGGACTACTAGTTGAAACAATACCCATACAGAAAATCTTGAGAGTAAATAAATCGTGATAATAAATGTTTCAAACGGATAACAAGCATTGTTCATCTCCTCTGTTTCAGGGAAGTGAAACATTCAACCCATCAATGGAACCACAAATAGCTCATATCATGAGTGTTGTGTTCTTGACACTCACACTTCACCTAGTTGATAGACAAACAGATTATATGAATAGATTGGCCCACTTGTTGAATGAGAAAGTGAAATCTGAGAAAGAAGAAGCACACGAGTTGGAATTTGTGAATGAGAATCTACTCCTCAACATACTACCCAAGCACGTAGGTACGATTCCCGCTCCTATGAATAAGATGAAATAAATGAAAAACTCGACTGAGGACAAGACATGTACAGAAATATAAAAAAATATTTTCATTAGTTTTTTTGAGTTCTCATCATACCACAACCTGGAAATCATATGTCAATATCAAATCTCCGACACGTTTCCAGAAACTAACTGATAGAGGAATATTTGTGGAGAAGTTTTGAAAACTGAAGCAGATTCGATTTGGAAACGTTAACAACGATGAGTATTTGATAATTATTAGTTCTGAAAACGTTTTATAATAGATAAAAAATATGCCCTTCTATACTTGTCAATAATTCCTATTTATTTCAAATTGTGGTTTTTTGAGAACTCAAATAGGGCTGAGGAGGAATAACTCATCCACCACAAAAAATGACTTTAATTACGACACCAATTTTTACCCCAATTTTGTTACTTTCAGTAATAGTTTTGCGCCTAACTTATTCACTTATTGTCCCATCATAATCCCCCTCTACTTTCGAATAATATACATTCCTTCCCCCTTATAGATACAAATTACTTGTATCCATCCACTGAGATAATCAGTATTCTAATTCTTAATAAACCACCCACATATTTTAAAAACATCAGACAGTTTGGTACAATCAAAATCAACCTCAGAAGATATCTTATTGATTTGGAATGCAATGGTCTGGAGGAGTTTCTTGTGTAATTGGACTAGGGTTATTCAAGTAAAAAAGCTTTGCTGCTCTTTCATCACTTAATTGCTTGTTGTTGATATATATGTTCACCTAACTGCTTTTGTCGTGTAAACTGACGTATTCCAAACATATTTTTTCTACAAACGTGTTAAAAATGCCATTTTTAGCACTCCATAGAAGCCTTAAAAATGTCACTTTAAGGCACTGAGTGCCTTAAAATGTTTATGGCACTGCTGTCAAAAGTGAATTGTCAGATTTTGAAAGCAAACGTCGAAATATTTAGATTTTATTTATTAACATTAATATTAATAGTACAATTTGTGCAATTTGACAAATTAATTTCTTGCACTGCTGTTTTACCATTTTCCATGGCTAAGGAAGAATGATGCGTAGAAATAATTGAATTTCCAGTCGAATTTGAGGCCACAATTTCTTCGGATGTTTGTTGTTGGATTGATGTTGTTGGTAATGTTCGCTGCACCGTCAGCAGTTTTTGGGCAATCAAATTCTTATTTTCCGAAGAATCCTTGATGTACCCCTCAGCAACGGTAGAAGATCTCCACCCCCCATGACGCTTAATTGTCGTCAAATTTGCGCCAGCATCGGCAAGTAGGTCGCTGAAGACCGGCGAAAACAGTGTCCCATATAAAGTTTCGGATTTGGAAGTTGCAGAAATCTTGCTATAGCAGCAGGAATTTTTCCAAACGAATTAATTCCAACCGGATTTCTGGTACATTTACCTTTCACATATTTCAAGAAAAATCGCCTGGGTCCGACATTTGCTGGTCGAAGAGCCACATATTTTCGATAAAGATCCAAATTAATTTTTTCAATAATAGTAAAACTTCGTGAAACATTGGTTTTAGAATCTGGTATTTTAATAATTAATGAAGTACCCATATCTTCCACATCGTCAACAGTCAATTGACAAAGCTCCTCCCTGCGGCAAGCACCAAATATTCCCACAATCACAACTACTTTCATTAGAAGATACTCATCGTCCAATGCAGACTTCAAAAACTGGTCGATTTGGACTCTAGTCAAGATTTTTTATTTCTTTGGCCGGTTACCTTCTGCTTGACGCTTTAAATACGCTATAAGCTTAAAATATTTGCTGATATCTACGTCGCTATTTATACGTAGCATAGATTTGATCACAGAATAATTTGACCACAGAGATGATGCCTTCCATACCTTTGCTTTCTCCTCAAAATAGACCAGAAATACATTATCAGTATATTTTCCAGAAACGCCTTTCGCTTCACACCATTTCTTAAACTTATTATAGGCTATATCGTATTGAACCCTGGATTTTCTCGGCAAAAAATCGAGGGTTGCTCTATTGGCCGCCGCCTCTATGTCTTCAAATGGATCATTTTCATTACTTTCTTCCATTTTAAAAAAAATCTACAACCTTAACCGCGTTTTGAATAAAAGTAACAAACGCCTGACAGATGCATCAAAACATTCGTAAACAATTAAATCAACAATGGTTGCTAAGGTTCGTAATATACGATGCAATTTAAAATTATCTCCTTTGGATGTATTGATACAGGTTTTTAAAATTTAATTCAAACTGTATAATTACTTTATTTGAACGTTTTTTAGAAAAAATTTTGTATGATATACGTGTTAAAAGTACCTTTTGAGGCACTCATGTGAATTGCAGAATTCGCTTCGCTCATTCTGCAAACCTTCACATGCGTGCCTTAAAAATGTACTTTTCACACTTATATCATAAATAACTATTATGTCAAATGGAAATAAAGAACATCATTCTTATTATTTTTATCGAGAATCAGAGAAAATCTGAATAAAATGCAATCTAGCAAGAGTTTCAGAGAGTTTATTCGTATTCGAAAAAATGGTACTATATGATCGAGATAAATTTAACATGTTATATTTGAATATTTTTCGCTCTTGACAATACAAACTTGAATTATATTTCAGCAAAAATTTATTTGGATGTCAACCGTGAAATGCAGGAACTGTATTACGAAAAACATGATAATGCCGCAGTCATGTTCGCATCACTAATCACCGAAGACGATCTTCAAAACCATCTGGATGACCGTGAATTCATTCTTCTTATGAATAAATACATAATTTCCTTCGACACGGTAAGTTCGTATACTTTCAATTGAAAGCATATTTGTCACATGACATAATGTAGTTATCTGATATTTTCATTCTAAACCATATTCACAATAGAATGTTTCAATAATGCTTTCATTTCGAAAGAGAATCCAGAAAACGATATGAAATTCACAATTTCGCTTTTATAGTTCTCATTTAATTTCGACTGAGGGATTCTTATAAATGAAACAAGAATGTCATAGTTCTTGAAGTATCTGTAGGATGAACAAAATCAGTGTACTCATATCAAACTTTCCCACTCGTAGATATATTTTCCACCTTGGAACAATATAAAACAGAAATATTCTGACACTTCTTTCATAATTTTTATCAGAGTTATCGTTGTCAAATATTTCCCAAACCAATTCAATATATTCACGTAAATAGTTCAGAAACAATTTCATATCACTTTTCACACTTATATCATAAATAACTATTATGTCAAATGGAAATAAAGAACATCATTCTTATTATTTTTATCGAGAATCAGAGAAAATCTGAATAAAATGATAATTTGCCTGCAGATTTCAAACAGGCGAGAATTCAAGTCCATTGAAAAAATCAAAATTGCAAAGTGGACATATATGGCAGCTTGCGGTTTATTTCCTGGAGGAAAAGGTAATGAGATTGAAAAACATCATACCAGCTCCAGCTTGGAAACACTCCTTGGTTTCGCTACGGAAATGTTCAAAAAAGTTGAACAGGTGAATAGAAATCATCAGCAACAATGCAGGTTGAGAATCGGTAAGTGCTTTCCAGATATTATCATGGGTTGATAGTGAAAAGTTATAATAATGATGTGAAACAACATCATTTTTCAAATGCAGTGAATCAAATTATCATAAAAGAAAATTGACACCTAACTACATTCATATAAAATCGATGTGGGATGCGTAATTCAGAGAATATTCCCAAAATGAGTGACAATTTCGAAAAAGTGAAAACACTTTTTTCAGAAAAAATGGCCTATTTTCGAAGAGCTGTGTCGTGGACAGTAGAGCTTTAGGCTCAAATTGTAGCAAATTACGTTTTTCGAAAGTGTATAAAGTGAGCACACCGGTCAGATCCTTCCTTCACGGAGATATTAAGAAATCACAAAATTTCATGATTTTTGCCGCTCGCACAGCACTTTGGAGATTGCAAATATGTTTTTTCAATATTGGTTTAGGTGCAAACAAGACATAAAAAATTCAGAACGACCGACCTTTTGCAAGCATGATGTACATCTTGATTGGATAACAGGTGGTTCTAACACTTGAAAGGCGAATATGCTTCCCCTTACTTTATTTTCAATATGAGGTGACCACTAAAACATACATTCAAACTAATTGATGTGCAGGAATTTCATATTCGACTCTCAACACTGGGAAATAAAAAATTATGGAAAATACGAAGTCAGTTGAATTTGGACAGAGTTGCACTTTTCTGTGACCAACAGAATGCCTTATACGAATTTCTGAAAGTATATCTGGAGATATTTGGAAGAAATGGAAATCGCTATTATTGCTTCCTGGCCACTTCTTCTTATACTACAGGATATTCATTTCAAAGTTTCCATCCGACGACCTCTCTGTCTCTTTCCCTATATCAGTTCAAATCTTTCTCATGACTGCCATATGAAGTTTAGTTATTTTCAATCATCTGTCTTTACCTTTTCAATAGTGTCATCGTAAGTTACTCTTGTATTTCCGAATATCTGAATATCAAAGATTGTTTTGTAGTGGTAGGATTTTCCAATTCGCTATATCGTTATCCGCCTGAATAACATTCCGGTACAGTGACAGTTTTTCAACTGTAATAATATATTATTAATATTTCCACAACTGTAGTTGCTAATTTGAACAGAAACGACTCATTACTTGAAATGATTGAACATATTCAACTGATCATCATTACGATATTCTCTGAAGATGATGATTAATACATTGGTGAACGATATGAAAGGTTTTGTTGCATCCAAACAAATAATATATTCAGTGCAGAAAATTTTAAGGCGGATAATAAGATTTTAAAGATCGAAATTAAGGTATTGAAGATTCTATCAAATGAGAGATGAGTAAGCCTCTGAAGAAGCTAGCCACTCGCGCTAGCGAAACGTTAGGAAGAAATTCCAAAGAACGACGGCCTTCAAACCCGAAGAAAAGTATCTAGCACTCATAAAAAATGACAGATTGAAGCAATTTTATGATTACTATACAATGAACGACATACTGACTCATATTTCTACAGGAATATGTCATGGACCAATAGTTGCTGGGGTGGTTGGTTCGAAAAAACCTCTCTACGATATCTGGGGCGATCCTGTAAATATGGCCTCCAGGATGGATAGCACTGGGACACCCAATCGCATTCACGTTATGGAATCGACTGCTCAAGTTATCGAAAACCTTGGATATGCTTGTGATTTCCGTGGCGATATTCGGGTGAAAGGGAGAGAAGAACTCGTTAGAACGTACTTTGTTAGACTCACCAAAGACTTCAACATTGTTAGGAGCATATTTGAATAAAATATGTTTGACATGTGTTATTTTTTTACCCATCTCTACTAGAACTCGTTAGAACGTACTTTGTTAGACTCACCAAAGACTTCAACATTGTTAGGAGCATATTTGAATAAAATATGTTTGACATGTGTTATTTTTTTACCCATCTCTACCCAGCTGGAAAGCACCCTACGGAATCATGATTCATTAGCTTTTATTTTCAAAGCAGCTCGGGGTGAATATATGATATACAATGAATCAAGAATGAGAGGTAGAAACCTTTCTAAAAAATACCTGTTTGAGTTTTTCTTTTTACTGGACACTAGATATCGTCTGCTGAATCGTATCAAGACTTGATTGACCCAGTAGAATTTTCTCACGTAAACGAGCGTTACGGCTTTTTGTCAGGTTAATCATTGTTATATATTTCCGGTCGGATGAACTGAAATAGCGTCGATGTCCTATTTCACTTGTAGATGTAGTGGGCTGTCGTTGAGACATAAGTAGTCGTAGTGAGCCTAGTGTGTTTATAAATTTGCCTCTCTGTGCATCCGATTTCAATCATCTTCAAAAACTTCGTGGCATTCAAAGAGAGGTAGTTTGTAATGAACTTTCAAATGAAAAGCCTGTGATGAAATGTCAGAAACATTTTAAGAAGTTGAGGGAGACAATTGCTTTGCTAGGATATTCGTGTATGGTTAATCAAACTGATGAAGTGTATGGAATGTTGAGATGAGAGATTCTGTCAAAAAATGACCGGCAAATAAACGACATATATGATATAATCAAAATGCAGCGTGATAATGCAAACTATATAAATTTCTTTGGGGTACCGTTTGTGGTGTATATTTCCAGTGAAGAACAATTGAAGGGCATTTCAAGAAATGATCCGCCTGTTCTGCATTTGGATGCAACTGGATCGATTATCAAGCGTCCTCAATGAGTCAGAAAGAAAACGTTCCATTATACTGGCGTGATCAGAATTGAAAACTGTAGAATTTGTGCAGTATCAGAACTGATTTCAAGTAATCATAATGCTGGAACAACAGGGACATGGTTGACAAAATTCAGAATATATGCTGCTGCTATTTTGAGTAGGTGGCCTTTGTTTTCTGCTGTCTTTATATTTTGGAATAATGTTACACTTCTAGATCACCTGAATATCGTTTATCATAAGTTGAATAATGATGAACCACTTCTTCCAGAAAATATCATAAGGATGAGTATATGATGCTGTAATTCCTTCAAAATGATTTGTAGTGTTATAAATACTGTTTAATGGAAATGCCTGCAAGAGAATATTTGGAACGTAAGTTTCCCGTTTTATTTAATACGTTCAATATCAACGACATATTCGAATGGTTGGGGAATATATATTCTTGCTATTAATTAAAGGATAACTCCCTCGGTGAACGTCAGATCATTTTCAGATTATTCATCACCACCTGATAAAGCAGAAACACCTAATTATGCAAAAAATACTCTAATACAATTTATAGACCATGAAAATCATGTAATTCATAAAAGTAGTGAGTGTGAGTTTTCTCAGAAATTCCAGGAAATGTTGAGTTCAATTAATATAGGAAGTACTGCATGTGGAATAATATACAACGAATACAAAAGATGCGAAGCAAAAAAACAAACACCTTAGTTCCCAGACGACATAGAATTGCAAAAAAATCCAGCTTTTTCTGGAAACACTTATCGCTGTTGATCCGCAACAATTGAAAAAAAATAGTATGCAAAGTAATTCTGACGTTTGACAAAAGGAGGTTATCACATTGTATGTGATAACCTATGATTTGTATTACACGACTGTTCCTAAAGTACCAGTTATATAGTACAGCTTAGACAATGAGCAAGCAGCGCTAACCAAATACACCAGAATAACAAAAATAGGGTTGTTTCCTTCGGCCACAATTTCCTTACTTGGCCTCTTCTGCAGGTGTTCTCGGTACAGCTGGTATCATGGAACTAGAATGCACCCAGTCAATAAGATATTTTGCAGCTCAGGTGGCTGTTTGTCGAAATAAAATCAAGTACCTAACTGTTCAAGGTCACCTTATCAAAAATAGCAATTTTTTTTCAAATACAAGGTATGCTGGAAATTTTGAACTGATCTTGCTGTAACTTAGTAATTTACAGCCAGGACAAAATTTTCATTACTAGGGAATTGAGGGATAAAATGATTTGGACTTTGGTGATATCAAAATCAACTCTATTTTGTTTTACAATTTTTCAATCAGAAAGGTTTTCGACGGGAAAAATGAACTTTCTATCGAACAAATATTTTTTGGTAAAAACTATATTGTAGCTCACTTGATTATCTCAATGACACTTTCAAAAATCTGAATGTCAGTGATTTCACAACGCCGGAAGATAAGCAGTGGCTATCGATCGGCATCTACTCACATCACTCAAATACACCTGACAATGATATTAAAATTTTTGATTCCTCCATCAGTTACAACATTTTTCCTGGTGGATTTATTCAAGAATTGACAGACAGTTGTGATTTCGCCAAAAATCCAATTGTGATGCCAATTCTGGATAATGGGTGTCCACTTGCGTTCAGTCAGTGGAACAATAATATGTACGAAATAAAAACAACCAAATCAAGGTTGGTCATATAACAAATAGTGTTGATTCATGAGGGTGAAAAATCACCGAAACCTATGTTGAATGGTTGTTCATTCTCAAGTTGTTCGATCGTCATCTGATATAACTTCCAGTACATAGTGAAAATAACTAAATTAGCAAAAAAAAGTCTCCAACAGAAGACAACGAATACAAATGAACAATTATCCGATGGCATGAGAAACAATTTGAATCTCTTAAATTATGACACTATAAAACATACTTCTATTATTTCAATTTCGACAGATCCACAAACCATGCATGAATTCGATATACTGTCCAAATTTTCAAGCAGTAGTTTAGTTTATTCTATTTTTAAAAATGGTTGAGTATATCTGAACACTTCTGGGAATTAGTTCTAGTGGCATCTCATGGATCTATAAATGTTTATAATTTTTAATTCATATGCTATATTATCAAACACCAGAGATATTTTTCAACATGCAGTAGTAAAGCAATAGATTTATGCTTGGAAAAATCATCTAGATCATCGAAAAACTGATTCAATTGATTTTTCCTATTAAATATAGCCTTTGATTTTTGCACGGATATAGATATGGTGTAGAAACTTTCTGATGTAAGGCACATTTTATTATCGAGCCTGTCAACCAGGCATAAACATTCAGACTCTCGAAGTCTTTAATTTTCAAAACACTTTTTCGGACACATTTTCGGTTTGAAACCTTGACAGATTTTTGGACAACCGTTCGATCCCTTGTTCTGACCATTGTCGCCAATGAAGTCCCTTGGGTAAACAGGGTCAACAGTTTCAGGCAAGTATCTATAATGAAAATCTTTCAGTATCTCTTCCCATAATCGTTCATTGGCAATTATTATCTCTATGTAAATTCTCATTGTTTGTCAATGACTAGATCACACTTTTTTGCCCATTTTTCTTCTTCCAATAAATTTGGTGAATCAGATATTATGGCAAAACATATTTGGCATTTGCGGTACCTAGTCACGCCAGCTATTTATTTTCATGAGAAAGTTGGTTAATTGTATTATTATTCGACCGTGTCGACCGCAGTTACCTTTTTCAGTTCACGTCATAGTTGAAGTATTACTGTTACTATTTTACCTAAGATGGCGCCACCAGTTCCTTTTCGCGCATCAGAACAAACTGAACAAAATTCTTCCTTTGAGTTCTTGTTGTTTTCAATGATATGAAAAACAGACTAATGTTCTTGGCCGGCTTCACTCGAAGGACTTTTTGAAATTTTTTGAGTTACGCCCGCTATCCGTCATTGCGAATTCCTTCATAAAAAAGAGCCTTTTCGTTAGAAGATGAAATTACTGTTATTAGGATATTTTTACATCGGCTGGTATTTCCAGGTAAGTTATTCACCTATATTTGAAAATGTTTTAATGCCATTTCACTATCTAGAGCTTCCTAATTCCTGAAAATGTCGCTTATAAATGTACTGTTTTTGTGCGATATATTTACCCCAGGTGAACTTTCTAGTGAGAAGATTTCGTCACATCATCATCCCCTGTAAGGCAGTTGATGAAACTCAGATTCTCAAGAGCACCCGTGTATTTCATTCGCCGGCGTGACCCACCATAACTGCCCTCTGAGATAGTTACAACATAACACCTTTATTGGGAAACGAAAAAATCGGGGATTTCAGATGAGGCCCATGAAAAGGAAGACAAGGGAAACCAGTGTATGCAAATATATTATCCAGTATGCAGAACAGAATATTAGGAAAGAGCCCAGTGACGTTCCGATATGCGTTGTTCCTCATAAAACAATTTGTTCAGAGAAGACCAAGAATCGATTCTATTTGCCTTGGTCAAAGATTAGAGATGAAATGAAAATTATAATCATCGTCAACTTTATATTTCAGCTACGCAGCAGAAGGTTACTCTCTTCAAGAGGTAGCGTTCAACAATTTCATTGGAAATACCATTCTGGGAATGACAACTTTTCATTCAAGAAGTCCTTCAGGTAGGAGTTCCTGTGGTATATACAATAATAGATATTCAACACATTCCAGGATTATCTTGATGACTGTTTTCAACAGCTCTTGTAGATTTCAATGAGTGTACCTGGTTCGAACAATGGTGGCTCAGTATTCAGGAAATCAACGCTCGGCCAATCGTTACCACAGAAACAACTACCTATACCCCAAACGAAATCT
Organism: Zygogramma bicolorata; assembly: GCA_032362365.1. Taxonomy (NCBI): domain Eukaryota; kingdom Metazoa; phylum Arthropoda; class Insecta; order Coleoptera; family Chrysomelidae; genus Zygogramma; species Zygogramma bicolorata. The sequence continues at coordinate 366,396 of JAVJAQ010003189.1, read as the reverse complement.
GCCAGGAACAACTCTAAGCTTTTCTGACTTTAGTGTAGCAGATCAAACTTTTCAACTCCCCGAAAATATTATGAGACCCTATCCTAGAAAGTATTCGGGGAAAAGCAAGAATATTTTCTATTAAAGACTGCCCAGAGGTCGTAGGACTATTCAAAATGCATTCGGTAACTTGGCGCAGTGTTGAAGGCGCTCAAGGAACCCTAAAATTGCGAGAACTGAGACTTTCTGCTACTAGGTACGATTAAGATTCCATCAAAACAAAAATAGAACAGTCCAATAATCCAATTGAAATATATCAAATGCTGACCTTAACAAACAGTGAAAAACCAAATATCGAAATGAATTCAGCTTGTCATCGTTGGGGAGTTCGGAAGATTGAGAAAATTGAAAATAAATCGCGCCCATGCGAAATACTCATCTATTGTTCATGATTCATCATGTTTATTCAGCGAGAATTGTTCTTTATTCATATAAATAGATTTCTCATATAGCTCAGGTGTATGTGGGGAATAGTACGACCGAGGTCTTTTTTTTTATCGATATAGTGATCACACATCGCTCTAGGTAGAAGACCAAGAAAAAAAGAGAACTGAAGATGATTGTGAAAGTTTTTTGGACCAGATACCACCTTTCGTTCTCGATAATAAAACACACTTGGAAATATATCACATTTTATTCTCTCATTTCTTGCACCAGCAAAATGATATGGATTTGAAAACGATATCTCACAGAAAAGTGTTCACTACATGAGTTCATACTGTCCTATGAAACCTCGTCCTCATCACAACTTTATTTTGTACTTTCTTCTTTGATTTGATTCCTGATCTACAAAATCGATCACACACAGTATATACTATTTCCGACTATTTACACCGAAGTTTTAGGAAAATTGTTATTATACAAATATAAGTACATTCGATATGAACATTCGAAAAAATTCTGTTGAAATACATTCAGATAGTGTACCCTTTTACAAAAAGTTTATCGAATTTGTGCAAAAATGCGTGAAGAGATTGTCGAATAGCTAATATGAAATGTTGATAGAGAATTCGAGATCAGATGCACATATTGGAAATTTAATTGAAGAAAGTTTATTCCCAAACTGGGAGTTCCGTATGAGAGTGCAGTAACAACATTTTCAGTGGTAGTGTCGATAATTCAGATATCTATTCAGGAAATATTTTTTTATGAATTGTGAAAAATAATTACGGAGTTATAGTTGAATATCACCAGTGCAGTAATGATATTGCATACATTCTATTAGTTTTCTGATAGTTTCTCTGGAATAAATTTGGAAAAACAGTGTTTGTTCCATGAATAGTGTTTTTTTAGTTTCTCTAAAATATATGAAGTTCAATAACCATATATTGATTGTGATACGATGTGAGCTGGGAAGGCTGGGAAGAATTCAGGTTGATATTTCTCGACATTTTTTTACAAAATTGTACGCTGATACCCAAATGAAAAATCATTGAGTACACATGAACCAATGAACCAGACGGATCAATATTCAATCCAACAAAGATTTTGTAAAAGCAACTCGCTGTTTATTGACGATAGTTCACATTCCACTTACACCACTGTAACTAGTATGATTTTTCTATTACGAGAGAGGGGCAAATATTAAATGGTTTTGTTATCGTCATTTCGTCATTCTCAACCATTTTGGGGTTGTTACCTTTGGAAGAGCAATGTGAAAAAGTGTCAAGAGACTCAAGACAATAAAGCTGTAGGATATCATTCATAAAGACAGTTCGTTTCTTCATCACGAGCTATTTCTGGGACTAGAGGTCGATTGCCAGATTTTTTTGTTGTAAGTGAAATGAATTTTATGAGAGTTCAAACAAAATAGATCAGAAAATATTTGGATCAGAATTCCAAAACCTGATAATAATAATATAATTCTGAATATAAGATGTGAACCTGGAACGGAATGAAACATTACCTTTGATTATCAATATTCTACAACTTCAGAGAACAGGATATTATCGAAGGTTATAGTTTCGGAATCCTGCGAGAGCAAAATAGAGTCCTAAAGGCTCATTTCGAGTTACAGTTCGATTGATGAGCCTTGAAAGGTTTTCGTTGGAATCAAAATCAATACGGAATTGATATAGTGTGAGGTATTTTTCAGTTACATTTGAATTTGTTTTGATAATTTACCATAATCACATTTTACGTTTTTGTTTATATGAAACTTGTTTTTGATAACAAAAAACTTATTCCTTCCGAAGAATCCTGAATACTTTCGAGCCACTGTCCTTTGGAGTTGAAATCGAAATATTCCAGAGGAACCAGAACATAAAGAACGGCTTATTCAAAATAATGAAGTTGAGAAGAGGGTGAGCTCTGAATATTCCAAGGTATGGAATCGCTCTCAAAATTTTATTTTTTTCGAACACATACTTTATTTATATATACTCTTGAAATAATACCAGACACTCCTCTTCATTGCTGTTCTTATACAAAAAGACAGGAACGTCTAATGCAATACCACTTTCTGCATCCAATTCAATAATTCATAAATAACAGACAAGAGTTCCTTGGATATAATTCATCCAAGATATTACATCAACAAACATCATTCAAGTTACGAAAATATTAATAACACTTACTCACTCATCAGAAATAGATTTCAAGAACTGAACCTACTAACGAATGATACAATCGTGTAGAATGATTTTTAGATAAAAAAATAAAATTTATTTTTGGGATAGATTCTGCTCTACGAGAACATATTACGGCAAATCACATTTATTTCAGAGACGAGTACATGCATACACTACAGAAATCATCTATCAAATATGCATATGAAAAATATGGAATTGTATTTTTTATACGATTGTCGAGGGAGTATTTTCATATAACAAGGCTAAAAGGACACAGGCATGCTGAAGTTTTCACAGCGATACACCCCATCATCCCACTGATACAACTGAACTTGGGCTAGAGAGTTTCTCAAGAATTACAACGATAATCTCTTGAATCAGATATTGATAGTTTATCAGTTAGCTCGACCGCAAGGAGGAGTTTCGTATACTTTTTGAGGTCCCTTCGGTAACCTGGTGTTATTCGGTCGCTGATCACGAATTTTCAGATTACCAGACCCAAAACCTGTTGGTTAATTAGTAATCAACAATTTCATTGCAGAAGTAGCGGTTTTGTTTACTTTTTCCACCACTTAACATCAAGATAGGCCAAATCAAGCAACATCAATTGATTCTACGTGATATATTACATGAAAAACAGAGTACTATACAGTGTGTTTCAAAATTCACGATCACGATTTCAGGGGCGTATGTTTCAGGTCTGAAGAAGACATTTTTGTCCATAAACATGTGCCCGCGAACGCTTCGTTACCGAACTACAGAGCGTTGAAGTTTCAAGATTTTTTCAGTTTTTTCGATGAGACTTTCAACTTTCAAATAATGTCCAATGCTTCAAAACAAACCTGAACGTCAGATTGAAAATAGCAGTCAAAGCCCAATATTCACTTTTTCATTGTTTCGTTGACAAATTTAATAAATCTAGCGAATTACGAAAAAATTACTTCGATTTTTTTCTCAATAACGGTCGCAGATGCGTGAAAATTACACAAGACAGAAAAATTTATAAACAAAACAAAGAATTCTTTTCATATTCCAGAATCTACCAGCGGCGCACTACAAAAAAAGTTTATGGGGCGAAAATGGGCTCGACCCCTGAAAACATATCTTCCTGTAGCATGTTACAATCACTTGGCATACTGGATGATGTGAACTCTAAAACGTAACCTCTATTTCGAATTTGATCTCAATATCTCAAGAACTGAAAGAGCTATGAAGAAAAAAGTAACAAAAACCTTGAAACTTCAACGCTCTGTAGTTCGGCAACAAATCGTTTGCGGACACATGTTTATGAGGAAACAAAAGTCTCATTTTGACTTGAAAAATGCGCCCCTGAAATCTTGATACTGATTTTTGAAACACCCTGTATATTCCCTCCGCCAGTGCTTGAAGTTCACGCATACCCAGCTCATCGAAAACATGATTATTTTTAATATATTTTAACCATTATTATTGATGTATCAACATGATTTCCATACAATACCTATGAAAAAAAAATGCAAAAATGTGTTACAAAAGTTGACTGTTTTTCACTGATGTCAACTTCGTTAGTTTGTCGCAAATTGAATAATATTTGTTTTTCAATTTCTCAACTGGCGAGATGAAGTTTGCAACTGAAGTTTCTCATCTAATAAAACATTGGCTAAGTGTAGAAATAGTTGTTTGCATTGCAACTGATGAGATTCGTTCTCAGACGAATGCAATCGCAGATATGAATAATTTTTGAGTATTATATCATATCGAGAAACCAGTTCCTATACCAGAAATATCAATGGCGTATCATAATATTCTTCTAAAACAGTTGTAAAATAGAGCCAATATTCGAAATTGAAACTAAATCAAGACTCACCAGAATAGACCAGTATAATAATACATACAGTAACAACGAAAACTCAACAGAGCCGTTTGCGAATATAAAAAGTAAGAATTTTAAAAATAGCTCGGACACGTCGATTTCCAACTAAAGGGTGACACCTTCCGAACTACTCAGATTTTTTGTAGTACGCACCCCCTCGGAGGGGTGCGTCCGACGACCCTCATTTAGATAGGGAAAGTAGGTCGACTGGCACTTTGTTTTAAAGGTCTTTCGAATACCTTTACAACTATGTTAACAGAAAATTTTTGTGACGATTAGTTTTCGAGATAATTTGAAGTTTCAAAGGTATTTTTATTGAGTTCAACGCTTTTTAAAATAAATCAAATTGTTTTTAAGGTGCAATTTACGTTCAGAACTTTCATAAAAATGTTAATTTTTGCTTTTTATGACAACCTGCTAATACCTGTCTATGTCATTTTGTATATTTTGTTTATTACAAAATATATACATGGTTGATATACACACCGTATATATCAACCATGTATATATTTTATGACAACCTGCTAATACCTGTCTATGTCATTTTGTATATTTGTTTATTATAAAATATATACATGGTTGATATACACACCGTATATATTAACCATGTATATATTTTATGACAACCTGCTAATACCTGTCTATGTCATTTTGTATATTTGTTTATTACAAAATATATACATGGTTGATATACACACCGTATATATAAACCATGTATATATTTTATGACAACCTGCTAATACCTGTCTATGTCATTTTGTATATTTTGTTTATTACAAAATATATACATGGTTGATATACACACCGTATATATCAACCATGTATATATTTTATGACAACCTGCTAATACCTGTCTATGTCATTTTGTATATTTGTTTATTACAAAATATATACATGGTTGATATACACACTGTATATATCAACCATGTACTTCAGACTTTGCAGAAACCATTGTTTTTATCATCAGACACCTATGTAATAATATTATCATCACATTATTTAACATATAAGAGAAAGGTGTGAAGGTAACTTTTTCAATATTCATTAGGTAGATTATTATTACAATGGTAATAATATAAATATCAGGAACTATCACTTCCTACACTGGCTAAAAAGTGTGGCATTCACACCATTTACACCATTTTACTGTAGCAGAGTACACGAGTGATATAGGAACACTGTTCAGTGCTTTGTAGCCAAACCTGATTTTTTTGTGACAGTCGGACAAGGTATAATTTGAATCAATAATGTGAAAAAATACAACTTTTATTGTCTATGAATTACTCGATTAGTTGTGCATATTTTAGGTGCTGAAGATCTTGACATTGAAAATTCCATTGAGAATGCAGAAAAATATCTGGTTCAAATTGAAAATAAAACACTATTCGCACAAGTTTCGATCAACTACGCTATCACACATACCACTATGGAAATGCAGTTTCAGAATATATTTCGAGAGCTTTTACGTTACCCATCAACAAATTAAATTAATCCAAGCTGATTGCATACAACTGAATACCTTGCAATTTGGTTGTGTTTTAGAAGATGATTACTTACTTCCGAAGAAAATAGTATAGTAGTTTTCACAATAAATGGTATTGACTGAAGGATTATAATGAAACCAATTAGACCCTTAAGTTGTAAAATCCGAGATGCACATCATAAATGTAAAAGGACCGGATTCAGGTAATTTTGTTTCTCAGAGGGATTGTAAATATTAAGGACTCTTGTGTTGATTATCACGAAGATACGACAGCAGAGCTTTTTGAAGATTGGTTTGAAAATTGTCTGTTACCCAACATTCCGCCAAACAGCGTTATAGTAATGGACAACGCAAGCTATCATAGTCGACAATTGCAAAAAATTCCTGGCTCAAAGAATACGAAATTGGAGATTCGAAACTTCATGGCTGCAAATGCCATATATTTTGAGGAAAATTACACAAAAAAAGAACTTTTACAAGTGCAGCAGTCATTTTCTTAAAAAAAAAACGTATGTTTGTGAAGAATTGGGACATACAGTGTTACGACTACCTCCCTAGTACTGCGTGTTCAATTCCATAGAGCTTATGTGGCACCAACTTAAATCGAGCGTGCGCGGAAAAAATACTTCTCCGACTTTAAGTGGTAGTGTGGTAGAATTAATTAGGAACTGTATGAATGACATTCCTACCGAGAGTTGGAAAAGTTCTGTTAGTCATGTTATAAATGTTGAAAACTCGTACCTTTCTGTAAAATCAATTGCGCCAATTATAATTGATTTAGATGAGGATAGCGATAGCGACACTGAACTAAATATAGAATAGAATTGTAACATTTAAATAAATTACTTGTATATCTCCTACATTATGCAAAATTCGAATTTCTCAAGTTCGACCCTGTAGCATATTTGCATCTTTTACCAGATGATTTTCTACACAATGGGATTAAATCGGGTAGTTTATTGCAGTTAATTAGCCAATACCATTTACTGTGAAAAATACTATAACATTATACCCATCCAAATATAAACTTGTACGAAATTGCAATTGTAAATCGTGCTCTACCAAATTATGTTGTTGTAGATTGACAGGGTTCTCTTGTATATTTTTTGTATCTGTCGTTCGCAAAACAGTTGTCAGAATTCATATGAGTGTGCGTCATTAGTACAGTAGGGATTTTGATTGATATAACAAAATGAAAATAATAAAAAAATCATGTTAACGATGTGCTGAGTAGGCGCTCGCAGTAGGAATATACAGCGCGAATACATGAACTCGGACAATTGGTTCATTTGATATTTCAATAATTATATTAATTCGGAATAAAGATAATGTTTTCTATGTAATTTTTCCCCTAAAATCGATTGGATTGGCCTATCTTGACGGCAAGTGGTGGAAAAAGTGAAAAAAATAGCTATTTTTGTAATGAAATTGTTAATAACTAACAGGTTTTGGGTCTGGTAACCAAAAAATCCTTGATCAGCGACCCAAAAAACATAAAATAACACCAAGTTACTGAGGGGACCTAGAAAAGTATACGAAAACCCCCCTGGCGGTCGGACTAAGTACAGAAAAATTGATCATTATATAATGCTGAGCTTGGTGACTGATTCGTTTCCAGGTGGCAGGTCATACATTGCTGATAATTATTGATTTGGTCTGATTGTCCATCACAAATTAAATATTTCTTCAACTCTTCAATTAAAAATTTGTTTATGTAGTTATTGACTCAATCGTGTGACTTCTGAATCAGACTGAAGGCCCACTGGTATTTTTGGTACATAGGAGGTTTGATAATGGTATGTATCAGGTAATTTTTATAAACTGATCGAAAATTCAGTTTCCACATGTTTTCTATAGTAATAACCCAAGGACAATGATAATGGTTCGAAAAAATTTCAAAACAGATTTCGAAAGCTTGTGGCTAGGAAACAGACCAACGCCGTAGGCTCCTATGAGCAGCAAGCTTGAAAAAGTTGTTATAAAATTTTTGAGCATTTATCAATGTTCGAGGGTTATTCGAATAGAAAATTTCTTGCTGATAAAAATGAAGAGCAAAACCAATTTATCCTGTTAGGTTTCACAAGTGGTTATGACTGTAGCTCATTCAATCTCTCAACCATGTGTTGTTATCATATTCACAGCCCAATCCTTTAGAATTGATACCAATTCTTCAGCCTCTCGATTTGCATCTAAATGATACTTTATATCACTGTAAAAGTCCATAATTCCTTTCCATACAAATTCTTTACTGTGAACGGTGATTTTTGGTATATTTGATTCTGTAATTTAATAAACATTCTAGATAGTATTACAACCAGATGGTGACATTTTGAAATATTGAATATTTGAAAAGTCAAAATCGAAATAAATCAATTTGTAGGTATCCATGGCAACGTGATAGACTGAAAACAGCCCCATGGGATCTGTTTTCAGTATAATGCTGTTCTGATTGGTTGCGTTTCTGCAGAAATGATATAGTATATTACACACCGAGAAGGGAAGTGATTCATTCCTGTAGTGAGATCAGTTAGTTAACCGAGACGCAAAGCGTCGAGGTTAGCTATGATCTCGAGACAGGAATGAAACTTCATACCCAGGTTTGTATACTATTTTATTTACAACCATTATATTTCGATTGAAATAATTAAATTTCTTTTTCGTTCTGAACATATCTAAAATATTACATTTGTGACAAATTACCAAGAACGCGGTATTCTCAGAATGATCAAGTAGATATATTGTTACCGTGACTACGGGGTATACAATTGTCACCAATATAAATAAATGACAGATGAAGTTTAGAATAGATGAACTGAGTAGTTAAGTATTAGTGAAGTAGAGGTGTGTAATGTGACATTTTTCAACCTTCAATGACGTTAGTGACAGCATTACATATATGGTTGTGAATAAAAGTTCTTTTTCTATGTGCGATATGTAACACTCAACCTGATAAATTTGATCTCATTACTACATACAATGGCCCCGAAACCAAAATCAGCGAATTTTTGTTTCAAATTCTTTGTGAAATTGGATTGAAAGTAGTTTTTCTAGAAAATGTATTGTTTAACAGTTAGTGGATTGGTACTCAGCAGGTATGGTCAGAAAGCATTTTGTGTGTTTTCATGGTACCATAACACGCCTGAAGAAACTGTCATTTGTGAAACACATGTAGTGGTCTTGTAATCTGTATAGTGAAACACCCAGTGGGGTGTTTTCAATAAAAAGAAAATTCTTTATCGATGAAAAACTCTTTTCCTATATTATTCAGGTTTGATGTCTCTGTTAACGATTTGGTGAGAGATTAGGATTCCGTTTTCAAATCTGTGAATTATTTCAAATTCAATGTCTTGAAATTTTTGTTTTCTGTGATATAGCTATAACCGTCAAAAATATCTCCATTGGCACTAAAAATATATACTCCTAATTTAGAACAACCAATTTGTGTGTTCTTGATGTACACCTTTTTGCTCTTCTGAAGTTCTTGATGTTCCTTCTATATATCATTCACAAAAACAAGAAAAATATTTGTCTGTTTGGTTATGGTTTTCAGTTTGATTAGTTTGGGATAGAGGGTATAATACTCGTAAAGAAAAAGTGGTTTCAATTCCATTTAACAGCATTCATGAATAAACCGATATTGGAGTATAAAATAACACTAACTACAGAATATGAACAAACAGTTATAGTCCAAAAATATTCAAAACCTCTCCAAGATGTGATCTAGTGCCTTCCTGTTCATAACAGTGGCTTTGCCACAAAGATTCGGAGGAGATTGGTGATACACAAGAATTGTTGAACTCTTGCCACGTTTCTGCATAAGGATGCCGGCAATAAGCCGTGTAGTGGCCACTGTGGGCAGTGCCGCTGTAATCAGAGAGTGCGTAGAGATTGTTGCGACAAGGGGCTACATTGTTGATGTCCAAAAGTTGTGACGGAAAATCTACCGTGACATTTAGTTTACCTCTGGAATTATCCGTTGGAGAGAATCGTTAAAGATGGATCATTAGCACCTTGGGAAACTTGTGGATCGATAACGACTCTGAGCGGATATTGGAGTTGTTCTACTATTGAATAATTACTCACAACATTCTCAATGAGATTTGATCACTCATATCTCAATACATTGTTCGTATAGAGCTCATTTTGGGATATTCATGAACTGCATCAATCCTAGAGTTGAATTTCCATATTCCTCTTATATTCTATGGAAGTTTTTGGGATGAATGAAAAAATGAATTGTTTGGGTATATTTCTCCTCATTGATAATCATGAACTTCAAAACATTGAACGTGAAATTGAGCACAGTTCTGAAATAGGAAACGGATTTATTTCCGGAACGTTAACTAGGGTGTATAGTTTTTGAAAATATTTATCGATTTTCTTCCGTAAACTTGAAAAATACAATTTTTTCACGAAATTCTTATGTTCGTTTTTTTTCTTTTCGGAATTGATTGATATTCAGATCTTTCACACTTGTATACATTCCAGTCTTAGATATTAATATCTACAGACTATGGTAGATGAGAACAAATTCCACCATAAAAATGGCACTCATAGGATACTGCAATGGCTATCTTCGAAATATGATCATGTAGTGCAACAGTAAAATGCATCAATGAAAGCTACTTTTATGTGGATCAAATGTGGATTATGAAACGATTCATTCTAATTTCTTCCAGAGTAGCGCTTTTCCACATTCAATTCTCACTTGTAAAGCCAACCATCATTTTGTTTTTTCTGCTAAAATATATGTCAGTTATTGAAAATTAGTATAACTACTTCTCTTCGGGCTTGAAGGCCGTCGTTCTTCGGAATTTCTTCCTGACGTTTCGCTAGCGCGAGTGGCCAGCTTCTTCAGAGGCTTATTCATCTCCGATGACTAAACAGTTCGATTTCTCAAGGCGTATTTATATTGATGCAGGTAGTCTGGAGTGTTAATTACTTCTGTCGGGAACGAGGAATAATCATCATTATTAGTTGCCACACTACCTGCTGTGATTTCATTAGTTATTCTTGTTTTCTTCAGAATCGGATTCCAAATTCTGTTTAGAGTCAACGCTTCTTCCTTTCTGTTAAAATTGTCCGCATGTTTTTGGATCTCTATTGCCTCCCGTACCAGTCGGCTATGGTAACCCTGGTTGGGGGCAATTAGTGTTGCATTTTCGAACAGAATCTTGTGGTCGCCCTCACTCAATGCGTGTTCCGCCACCGCCGATTTGTCGGTTTACCCCAGCCTGCAGTTCCTTTGATGCTCTTTGAGCCTTGTACCCATGGATCTTTTCGTGGTACCGATGTAAACCTTCCCACAGGTGCACGGAATGCGATAAACCCCTGCCGCTGACAGTGGGTCTCTTTTGTCTTTAGCCGACCTGAGGCTTTGCTGGATCTTCTTGGTCGGCTTGAAAACTGTTTTTATGTTATATTTCCCCAAGAGTTTTCCAATTCTGTCAGTGACCCTCGGGATATATGGCAGATATGCATTCGCAACTACCTGAGAGTCCTCCCTGTTATGAACCGTGGGACTCTTCGGTTTCATGGCCCTGTTGATCTCAGATACATACTCTGAAGAAGCTGGCCACTCGCGCTAGCGAAACGTCAGGAAGAAATTCCGAAGAACGACGGCCTTCACGCCCGAAGAGAAGTAGTTATACTAATTACCTCGGCCGCGAAAGCCTTAACCATTTTGTCAGTTATTGAAAACATTGTTTTTCTTGAGAAAACTCCCAACTGAACGGAAAAGAAGGAAGAGCTCCATCCTCTCAAATATACGTGAATATTCATGAAAGGTGAATATAAGTTCATACGTAGGAAAGTATTAGAAAATCTGAAAGATAACAGTAGAAGTGCCAATGATCCAATCGGATGATGGGTATTTGATTAAGACACACTTGAATGGACACATACAAACAATGAAAAACATATCTGGAAGTCGTGCTGTCGACTGTGATTGTCGCTCGGATTGCCACTTCCGGTCTTCATTAAAACATCCAAAAATAATATAATGAAAAAAATTCGAGGTCGAATCAGCAGGATTGGGTGCTTATTGACGTCCGGCAAAGAGCTGGTACTGGAAAATCAAAAAACTATTATGCAGGGGCTACTGAGACTGAGTGTGAGGGCGTGATACCTCATTGGTCATCAGCAATGAACCCTGAAAGGAGAATGGTGTTAGTGTTGATTGGTAATGGTTCGGACTTCCATTGTCTATATTATTAACTTTATTGGAACCTGTTGCTGAGAACGAGGGGATAAAAATACAAATAAGGTCATCAAATTCGAACAAAGGGTTGAATTGGATTTTTTGGTCAAAAATAAAATTAAAGGTTTGATCGATCGGAGAAAATATCGTGACAAAAAAATTGAGATATCGAATATTAAATATTAGTCCAAAAAATGTAATAAAGAAATAAATAAAATAATATTATGTTTGTTGTGTTCGCCCATTCTCATTTTCAATGGTTCTCTGGTTTCCTACATCGGAGAAATCAAAAGATCATTGGAGGTGAGAATCGGCGAACACAAGGAAATCACACAACGACGAGAAACCATGAAATCAGAAATAGCGGAGTATGTTTCGACAAACCCCTCACAGCATTAAATGGTCTCAAGCCGAGTTCATACACAAGGAGCACTGGTTCAAAAAGAATTTCAAGGAAGTCGCCTACATTTCCAACAACGACGCATTCAGTCACCCCAGGGTGGAGATCCGGAATGTGTGGAGGCCGCCTATCCAATCGCGCCAATACATACATTTCCGGTAGCCGGTAAATTCTTCGAAAACAATTATTCGAAAACAATTATTCGAATACAATTATTCGAATGCAATTGTTCGAATATAACAATTATTCGAAGAGTACAATTTTTCGAAAACAATTATTCGAAAAAAATTATCCGAAAATTATTTTAGTTTAATAAATTGAAAATAGATAGAAAGATATTTTATATTACATTATTTTTATTTATTTTTAAAATCACTGTTCCGCAATAAAAATTATTTAAAACATGCTGAGGATAATAAAATGTCTTTATTTATAAGTGCATACCTAAAAATATAATAGCTAATAAATATAAATAACTAAATTATTCAGGACTAATTTTATTTAACAAAATTGACATGTTTCTAATAACCTATATTATATGCAATTCCTTTTACATATTTCGTCATGCTTATTGGATCAAAACACAATTCTTTGAATTCTGATTGCACAGTCTATATATTTTTTTCAGATGAAGATGGCGCTACTGCTGCTGTGTATTGTTCTATTTTTAATTCGTTTAATGAATTTTCCCTTTTTGAACCATCTATAAACTTCCATATACTCGGGTGACTTGCTGTAATTTGGTTCTCGAAGCTTCTATGCCAGCCTTCTACAGCATTGTTCGTTTTTGCAAACCCTGTGCTCGAACTATCAAAACAATTCCACAGAGCATGTGGAAAAATTGGTGCACGCCGTCTGTTTCTCCTGTCTGGACGTCCAATCCAGGTGTCTTCAAAGTAATCAACTACTTCTTGGGATTCTTCAGGAAACTCACCGTTGTCGCACAATTCATTAAACGCATCTATCAAATAATTTAATGGGACAAATGCCAAGGCATTTAACATTCTCATTTTTAAAGCGAATGTGGGATCGTTGTCATAACGTTGTTTTAGTCCAGATGTTTGAATTTTTCTGTATATGCACTGACAGAAGTGAAAGAAACAACCTCTGATTTTACTTTGCGGAAAAACAGATTCAATTGCATTTATTGCTGCTCTTTCAAAGTCTACCATTATGGTAGCTGGTGCAGCTGAACGGCAAAGATTTCTAACTTCTTGTAACATAGTTCTGTAACTTCTTTCTAATTTGTCTGGCAAAAGAGCATAGACAAGCGGAATTGAAATATTTTCATTTATACCGTGAATTGTATACAATTGCGCAAATAAATGAGGAACTGTCTTAAATGTTCCATCCATGAACCAATGGTTTGAATCTTCAAGGGCCTTAATGCAAAGATCCGTTGCAAATATTACAATTCTAGAATCCGAATTCCCCGAGTCAAATTGTAGAAATGTATCCCCATTACTTGTTACTTTGTACGATTCGGGAAAAACAATATCTTGCTTTGAATGGGGTAATGATGGTGCTGCATCATGCCTTGTTCGAATGTTTCTTATAGTCCGTCTAATCGAATTTATTTCTGGAAGAGGACCTGCAGAACTTTGGCTGACTGTCGCTGATAGGGAAGATATAATAAACTGCGGTGTATTCTGAGTTGCTATAGCGGATTTTCGAACGCAATCTATAAATTTGGCTACTTCCAATTTTGCCGCATCACCTCCATGAATAATACACAATTCAAAATTTGTTTTCGAATTCGAGTGATTGCTTTCGAATAATTGTTATCTTCGAAGAATTACTCTTCGAATAATTGTTTTTCGAATAATTGTATTCTGATAATTGTTCTTCGAAAAGCTGTATTCGAATAATTTACCTAGACCCTACATTTCCCGCTGAAAATCGATCAGCGCACTTCTAGAAGCACCCGTGCGCCGCATTCTTAGTACCGCCCCTTCCCCCACCATAGGGAAATCGGATATTCATAACCGATCATACCTCTAAATTAAGATGCCTGGAAACCCTGGTGTGTTTACTTATACCTGTAGAAGTTTGGGATAAAAGTGGCGAAATCTGGATTGCTTGATTTTTGGTGGATAATTGAGCTTTTGGAGGTTTCCGTACAATATGTACAGATGTCGCCAACACGCTCCTGTCATTCTTGTCTGAAGCTAAATTTGCAATAAGTGAAAATAATGTGCAGTCGGGTTTTTCCACTTTTATTTGATTGGCTAGCGAGAAGAGATCGCAACCTAAAGGATAATGGGTGGACAATGAGATACCAGTGACAACGTTTCGATATTTAAAAGCAATGAAATCAACAAATAAACACGATAAAAACATCGTAAACATCAAAATTTCAAACTGACATGACAATATGACAATTAACTTGACACTTGTCATCAAATTTGAAAAATGGGAACATAACGCCCTCTACCGAAAAAATAGGGGAAACCTTCCAAAGCGTCGATTGTTTTTTTCGCCACAAAAATCTAAACAAAATCTAATCAGTTGAGTCACCAGGACTTGTAGGCATCTTACTCTAAATGTTGTCAGTCATCACCCGAAGACGATTGCGGATACCAGCAATCAAAACGTCGCGAGTACACTCAGATTGAAACTTGGTTTCAACATTTATTTTTATTCTATTTCATTTATATCTTCATTCACATTCTTTGACTAATAGTTCACATTCGATATTGCAATATTCTTGTCGAAATATTATTTGGTTTATTTCTTAATTTAAATTGTTCGAGTAATATTTCATATTCGATATCCCAATTTTCTTTGTCACAACATCATTTTCTTTGATCAATCAAACCATTAATTTTATTTTTGACAAACAAAAAACCATCTCAACCTCCTTAGGTTTCTTTCTCTCTCTTCTTGGATATCCTTTCGTTCTTAGCAACAGGTTTCAGTAGAGTTAAAAATATATATATAAATATATATATATAAATATATATAAAAGCCAACATTCGAGCAGTGTGGGTGTTAACATGTCTTACTCATCGTGGAAACCTGATTTCTTCTTCAAAGCTCATTGCGCTACTTTTTGATTTTCAATACAACCTCACCTCCATCATAGAAAAAAGTAAAACTCACAAAATCAATTCATCTAGCCGCTTTCCGCTCAAGATACAATTAAGTTTAATTATTGTATTTTTGATTCGACAATTGATAATTGTTTTGGTCCAATGTAGTCTTCGTCGCAGTAACAGAAATATATATTCAACTTTGGAATTTCCATCAAATGAAATTGATATTCCGTCTAGAAATCTGAAGTTCTGATAAAGGGTGCATTCATTTCATTAGGATTAATACGACGTACCTTTCAAATGTGAAAAATCACAGATAGAAATTCGAGGTCGTAGGTAAATCAGAAAAGAATTGGTCTGTTTCAAATATCAGGCGTCCAAAAAATTTTGAACTCAGCATTTTTTGATTGTTCTTGTTTTCGAAATTCAAAATATCTAGCTCACTTATAACAGACGTACTTACAAACTATTTCATTTACTTCCCGTGGATGTGGAGGTTAAATTTGTAATGAACATCAAAACATGATATTATCGCTAATTTGAAGTTTCTAATGCTTCTTGCTCATGGAAAAAGTCGAGGAAACAAATGATTCCTGCGAATTTGTGATGATTGCGTGAAAGTAAATAGTGGAAAACATCCATTAACAGAATCGACCGTGGAAATACCCATGGATTTATGTGATCACTTGAACGTATTCTGAATAAGTTCTCGTACTGAACCACTTCAGTTTCATTAACTTTGAGGTGGCTCCAGCGGAAATGATATTCCTACAGATCATGTCAATGAGAGTTGTCGAATCTGGGTTGCAATCTGAGGTCTGTGGCTGCAATGTAATACATAGATAGAGACCATATAAAGAAACTTCTGTGTTTTAGAGATATCGGATTCTGCTTGTTGCAGAATCGATGAAATCTCTAGTGTTATAGAAGCGTTTCGAACTAGGCGAGGTCACAGATTAATTAACCTGTGGCGAGGTTTGAAACATATCAGAAGTTCTTGTGGTGTTGATAGCATTGATATATAGCGGGCGCAATCAAACGATATTGAGAAAGGTATAATTGAAGATCGACGTTAGTATAATAAGCTAACAGAAATGATTACTGTTGCGATTTTTCACTGTCACCACTCACTCTTTTTGCTTTTTGATTTTTTGATATCGATGATGGTGTGGGTGATCAGTAACAGAGCAGCAAGAAAGAGCACAATAAGTTCAAAAGTTCTTCAATGTTGCTAATATAAACATTGTTTCAGTTCACCTCCTCGCCTAAACTATAAGCATAGCATTGGAAGCGAATGCGGGAGTTTTCTCCAGGCTCTACCCAGTCAACATCTCTGTGAGCTCGAATATTTAGCAGAAACTGCCGGTGTGTTTCATTATTAGCCGCTTTTTATTGATGTACCCATTGCAAACAATTTGGAGCTAATAAAATTAACAACTAGATAGATATAAAAAGCGTTAAAAGAAAACGATGCATTTTTTTGTTATTAACAACACTAATAAGAAAATGTCAGTTCTGACAATTAATCATTCAATAATCATCGAAAAGCAATATTGTAAGTTATTATTTTTTCTATACATAAGATAAATTATTCTAGATCGAGAAAAAAAAAAGAAAATTACTACTAGGTACATGACTCATTTATGAGCATTCAAAAGCGTTCAGAAATATCCTTTCAACAATCTTACAATTTGACTCGCATCTACGATCTGTAGATGTCTTCGTGTATTCCACAGAACACAATAAAGAATTTAGAAATGTAACAGCCGCCTTCTCGCATAAAATTCGAAAGATTAGGCTCAACAACCACCGATGGCACTCATTTTGTGCAAACTATGGATCCAACTAGGAGTGAAGATATTGAAACGAAAAATTATATGAAATTGCATCTCATAGCCTGTTTCGACGATGCAAGTTTGTCGCTGCAACTCCAGGAAATTGCATGTGTTCATGCAAGTTTTTCGAGTTGCATGAATCTTCTTTGGTGCGATAAGTTGCAGCGACTTAGTTATTTCTATGGTGAATTTGTTGCCGCAAACCACAAATATGTGGTGGCATCATTGTGAAGAATATTTATTTTGATCATTTCAATTATTTTTCGAGACTTGAGGAATCAAGTGGAGTAATAAGGTGATTTAATCACAATATCAATCATTATAAATGAATGAAATTATATAAAAGTTGTGATAATGTAGACTTTCATCTTGGTAACATTCAGTGCTATTTTTTAATATTGGCAATGCAAACTGACAGCTGGATGACATATCTCGCAGCGACAAGTCGCCGCGAGAAGTTGCAGCGACAAACTTGCATCGTCGAAACGGGGTGTCAGTTTCTATGGTTTAAATTGACTTTGAAGTTTATCTGACATGCAATGAGTTCTTGAAATTCTGAATACTCTGAAGCATAACTTTTAGATTTATTTCAACGAAATTGTTTTTTTCGGCTGTTTTTTTTTTCAATAGCAACCAAAGACCATGTTACCTGAGAAGTGAGCAAAAAAAAGTCATCATTTATTCAAGAATAACTCAGAGATTTTCTATGCTTAGATCGAGTGAATGAACTTACTAAACCTTAAAAAACTCTTCGGAATCAAATTTACAACCCATATTTTTCAATCAACGTACAGTTGATGAAGACATACATAACGCTGTCATTTCTTCTAAAATTCTAGGTAACTTAAAGAAAATAATGCATTCTTTTGAACAGCGTCATATAATGTAAGTCGTCTTAGGTTATGTGACGTTATATATTCCGAAAAAAACAACTCCTTGCAGAGGAGATGTGTTGTAAGTGGTGGCGAGATAAATTTTTATTATTGGTTGGTTTGTATCGAACGATGAAAGTATGGAAAATCCGTCAACAACTCGTCGGTAGTACAGTATTCTGCATTTGTAGTCTCTACAGTTTTCTCTAATCCATCCAAATTTGCAGACTAGTTGGGGTCAACAACCGCTACATAAATGCATTACTTTGTTCATGTAATCTGTGGTGTATTCTCTTTCTGAGCCACAGAAACATTGTGGTCCTTGAAGGCTCCTTTACGATTCGAAGTATCTGTCTGCTGATCATCATACCAAGGTATTCAGGCTAGGATGAATACATTCCAGCTATAAGCAAGTCTTGGGCATTTTTTGTAGGAACTGAACACCTTTGCTGATTATCTGTCTGATAATATAAAAAAGATTTCTTCCCGTGTTTCCATCTCGAGAATTTTAATGTATAGTACCAATTTTTGATTGGAATTCTGTGATAGTAAATATTTTCGTTTCGAAGATAATTTTTTAAGCAAATCAATTCATATATTCATTTTTCGATATGCATTTCTCCTCGGATCTTGAAACCATACCATTCATAGGTATGTCTTTCCAATGACAAATCACACAATACCTTGCCTGATATTTGAGAATTCACAGATCATGAATATATCACTCTCAAGCGGATTTTACATCGCAGTATGCCATTTCTGAATCCAGTATTGATCGGTTTTTCTGAAATATTCGCAATATCTGAGGTATTTATATCCGTCATAAATTTGCCAGAATCGATCAATATCTGTGCCACGTGGGCGTTCGTGAAGATACCGCATCATGGAAAACTGAAACCGATTCGCTAGAAATATCGATCTTATCGAATCTCGTTTCTGATTGTATTAAAGCAGGTTAATATTTCATTTTTCAAGTTTCAACAGGAACGCTGTCACGCAGTCCCCATTTTATAAATACAATAATAATGTGGGTTTATGAACCTCATCCGAATACTTGTCATTCTGTTTCCCATCAATATGAACGTTACGGCTGATGCGATGAGTTTTACCTTGTTTTCTGATTTTTTGCAAATCGTTATATTGGTTTATTGGAGCTTGTCAATGAAGAAAATGAAAATATTGTACCAATTATAGTTCAGCATTTTTTATTTCCCAGGATTCAGTCTGAGTGTGTTTTTCTGGAAGAACAAACCTAATCGTTATTTTGAGGTTACAAATAGGGCAGCGATGAGGCCCGATATCAACGAAAAGATCAACGCACTTCAATATTATCTTTACTAGTCTACAACTTCATGAAAGTAACTCCCTCATACTTCAACCATTGAAGTTTTCATAGGAAGTTTGCTAAAATATACGTGAAAGAATCAATGTTTGATGGACACGAGAAGTTTTTCATTAATTTATTTTTGAATCAAATCTGCACATGAAATTGGATAATGTTAACGAACGAAGAACCAATCGCCAAAAGATGGGGTTGAAGTATTTGATTTCTTCTGTTTTGATCGAAAAAGAGGTGTATAATAAACTCATACATAGTTCAGAATGATAACTATTCAATTGATTTTTGTAGTTTTATAGGAATTCATTTTGGTTTTTCTCAATTATTTTCGATTATCATTATCCGATAAGGAACCAAGGCACGTGGTTCCATTTTCGGAGCAACATACATGAAAATTAGAAACTTGAACTCGGTGAAAACTTGGCTTTCAAAAAAGAACCGAAACATATTTGGAAGAAACCAAGAGCTATAGTCACAAAGGAGGGTATGCTATAGATTTTTTAGGAAAATTTGGGCCTTTTCTGAAAATATTTTTAAACGCTTTCGAATGCTTATAAATGAGTCATGTAGTAGTACTTTTTTTCAATCTGGTATAATCCATCTTATGTATAGAAAAAATAACTTCTCATTAATTATTTTCAAAAAATGCGAAGTGGCAATATTGCTTACCTATGTTTATTCGAATGATTAATTGTCAGAACTGACATTTTTTTATTAGTGTTGTTGATAACAAATAAATGCATCGTTTTCTTTCCGATTCGTTCATTGATTTGAATTATCCGGCATATTTTTTATTTTAACGCTTTTAGTATCTATCTAGTTGTTAATTTTATATGGCTCCAAATTGGTTGCGATGGGTACATCAATGAAAATAGTACTTCAAAAGCAGTTTCTACTAAATATTCGAGCTCACAGAGATGACACTGAGTAGAGCCTGTTACTGATCACCAACACCATTATTAATATCAAAAACCTGAAAAGCAAAAAGAGTGGAGTTACTGGTGACAGTGAAAAGTCGCAACAGTAATCATTTCTGTCAGCTAATTATACTAACACCAATCTTCAATTATACCTATATCAATATCGTTTGATTGCGCTCGCTCATATCAGTACTATCAACACCCCAAGAACTTCTGATGTTCAAAACCTCGCCACAGATTAATTAATCTGTGACCTCGCCTAGTTCAAAAGGCTTCTATAACACTGGAGATTTCATCGATTCTGCAACGAGCAGAATCCGATATCTCTAAACCACAGAAGTTTCTCTGTATGGGCTCTACCTATGTATTACATTGCGACCACATACCTCAGATTGCAATCCAGAATACGCACATAAGCGGCGTTGCCAAAATGTCTATTTTAGTATTGTATTGCCTTAAAAAATTGTGCTGAAGAAGAGCTTATTTGAAGATATCCCGAGATGGTTTGGAAGCTGAAATTTTGGAAAAATCTTTTTTTTTTATTGTCCTAGAATTGTGCAAAATCTCAAGACTGGGAGCAGATGGCCCAGAAAAGTACACCCTTCTTTAAACAATGAAGATGGGTCTTTCGTCAATAGATGAAGTATGTCGAAAGAGATTGGAAATTTATACTATCGCGATGGTGCAAATTTGAATTTCAAAAACGTTAGCCCAATAAATCAGGATTTTACAAAATGGCCCTCGATTCCTACGCAATCCAATTAATCTGTACTGAGGTGACTATATACTGGTGTTTTCACTCCATATAAGAGATTGTCAGCAAATCAGACGACCGATCTGGACTACTTGATTAAGAATTGATGACGAAGACCGTAGTAATAACTCAAAAAATTCGCCAGGTTTCGTCACTCTCGCAGTTGAGATGACAGTCATGTGCACGTCCTGTGTTGTCAAATGGCTATGTCGTTGCGAATTCTGGTTTATTTACTGAAAAAATTAGTTGATTGTTGATATTTTCATTTGAGCAATGTAATATTGTGATCTCAATTCAAAAGCTCGGTTTAGAAGTAGTATCACAATTCAGCCGAACATTATTCACCTTAATGCGTGTGAGCGAATAGGAGTGAGAATTGTGAACAAATGCAATGGATAAAAGTGAGAAAATGCCATTTTTTCTGGTGAGTGGAATCATTATTATTTTTTATAATCTTCTGGGTTGAACTGAAAATGTCTAAAACACATATCACTGCATTTATAGAATATAAAGAACGCGTGCACACTCTAGAATGTTGTTGCCAGCAAACTCCTCTTGTGTTTTTTTATGGTGGTTACGAAATTTTCAAATGGTTATTGAATATACTAGAACGTGGTATCATTTTTGGTGGTAGTTCATTGAAGATGAAATTTGTTTTCATCAAACGTCAGCTTGATCTCGCATTCTATTGTCTGTTCTAACCAAAAGTGATCTGTATTGGCAACAACGTGTTCGATGGATCGAGTGATCTCGAAAATTTTTAGGATTTTCAACCACAAGCGCACCCTTGAGGCGTGATTTCGAACAACTACACCCCGTCTACAGATTTGTCTGAAACAATATCGCAACACTGAAAGCACCACTATATAGCCATCTTGATCCGTACCAACGGTCTTCCGGAAAATCTGACCGGTGAATCACAATCGGAATCATGTATTTCCTCGCGCGTTCATCTATCATAACAAAGGCCGACTAGACTATGACACATTTCCTCAACAGCCCCCGCCAGGTGAATGAAAAATGCAGGACAAAGACGCAAACAAATGATTGTCGTGAGTGTGGGAGAAAGAAGCAGGAGTGTGAAACGTGAATGAATTCATCATTATAAACGACGGTCATACGTACGTACGTTCAGCTAAATGTAATATTCAAAGAGGGGCATTTCCTAACAGTGCTACTAGAAAACGTTCGGCCGTTGATCGGTTGGTGTGAAGAGGTTAGTCTTACCATGCCAGAGCCGAGCTGTTGGAGCAACCCGGAGCCTTGGGAGCCGCCGAGAACTGCTGAAGGGCGACGCGATCTGATGCTCTGCATGCTGCTGCTGAGAAGAAAAGGAACGCTGCTGCTCGTGTTCGGCATAGACCCTCCCTGAAAATTGCGGCAGAACATTTCAATGCCTTGTAGTGGTGGAATTGAAGACTCTACGGTTATTTTCTAGTATTTCCCTAACGGATTGTTCTCTAAATAATAATCCGTCAGATACTTTTCAGTTGCTCGATAGCACAAAAAACTGCGAGGCTATCAAAAAGTTGCTAATGCATGCCACTATTCTACGACTTCCAGTTTAGTTTTCAGTCGAAAAAAATCTTCTTAGACTTGAAAGAGAGAATTGTATGATCTCACGCGTTCTGAACGTCATCATGTAATGTGCGTCGAGTTATAGTAGTTTTCACAATAAATGGTATTGACTGAAGGATTATAATGAAACCAATTAGACCCTTGAGTTGAAAAATCCGAGATGCACATCATAAATGTAAAATGACCGGATTCAGGTAATTTTGTTTCTCATTGGAAGTGTTCACTTGTGTTACGGCGTGCAATAATTTTATAACATTTATTTGTTATTACAGACAACAATAGCAAAGATTTTATACCCCAACGTACAGAATAGGCAGTATGTGGCGTCTGTGGATAAAAAGTAATAGTGCTTCTTCCAGTGGTTCGTTAAAGAAGAATCACTTATCTTGTGACGCGAAAATCATTAATAAAAATATGTATAGTTCCTTACTTCAGCAAGGATATAACGCGGGTGCTGCAGCGAAAGTAACCAGTAATTTGACGAAGGTGCCTCTTACTTCAGTTAGACGAATTGTTGAAAATTCTATGGAATCAAGAAAAAAGCGTGAAGATTCCGGTGTCACAAAAAGTCTAGACGACTGGGAAAAATGATTTGATAAGACGAAAAATCTACACTATGTACGATGAGCAGCGTGTCCCTACAATCAAAAAATCTCCGACTTTAAGTGGTAGTGTGGTAGAATTAATTAGGAACTGTATGAATGACATTCCTACCGAGAGTTGGAAAAGTTCTGTTAGTCATGTTTTAAATGTTGAAAACTCGTACCTTTCTGTAAAATCAATTGCGCCAATTATAACTAATTTAGATGAGGATAGCGATAGCGACACTGAACTAAATATAGAATAGAATTGTAATATTCAAATAAATTACTTGTATATCTCCTACATTATGCAAAATTCAAATTTCTTAAGTTCGACCCTGTAGCACATTTGCATCTTTTACCAGATGATTTTCTACACAATGGGATTAAATCGGGTAGTTTATTGCAGTTAATAAGCCAATACCATTTACTGTGAAAAATCCTATACCAGATAACTCAGCAGTATAATCATCAGTAAGGCCTGCAAGGAAATTCAATAGTATCATCAACCAATTCGAATTGAAGAAAAATCTCAGTGTCCCAGAAAGATTATGTGAAAATGATCATCGAGCAGAAGGAAATATATAACGTTAACAATAGTATATTATGGGACGAGCACGGAAACGACTCGAATACTATACTTTTTCTACGACTATTAATATACCAGGGTGACGAATGCAATTTTTTTAAATATTGGGTGTGTCATATGTGACAGAAAAGGTACGTTGGCTGCATGGTCATAATTGGATGAAAAGGTTGTCAAAAACATAGGTATACAAATTATCGTAATTATGCACCTTTAAAGCACCTAATGCCAACCGTGAGTAATGGGAAAGCCCAATGTACGTTGCCAATTTATTCAATGAATACCTACCATCCATACCACATGAAACAGTATACAGGAAATCACCGAGTAGTTCCCTCTTACCCCATCCCTTCACTGTGCTAAAAATATACAACCTTCTAAGAGAAAATCTCCAAAATAAATAGTCATCGTGCCTCGATGGAGTCCCCATGTTCATTTTGAAAAAAGCAATCCACAATTTTGGCAGAACCTTTTACCCATCTTGTCAACCTATCTTTTGCGAAGGGCAAATTCCCAGACATCTTCAGAACTGGCAGAATAACCCCCATCCTAAAAGTATGTTGTTATAAATAGCAAAGCTTTCTACCGCTCAGACGTTAATATCGGTGTACCACAAGGCTCAGTATTGGGAGCCGTACTTTTTGTATTATATATTGACTAGATCTAGATAAATGACCAATACAAGGTTCGCTCATAATATATGCAAATGATAACTCAATTATCATATCTGATAAATGCAATGAAATACTTCCAAATCCAACCAAGCTTTGCAAAGAGTAAGTGACTGGACCAGAGCAAATAGATGATCTTTATTATTGTCAAATTGACAGTCGTCTTCGTTACGGCATATGCTTCTGGGATCTATCCAGCTCATCACAAGAGCTTTTCATTATTCACAAGCGCGTCCTTCGTTCCTTGGTGTGTATCCAGAACCTCGTGTCGTGACATTTTCATCGATTTGAAAATACTCACGGTACCTCCTCTTTTCATTCTAGAATCATGTCTCTATGTATTTCACAACAAAAAGATTTGACACTAACATTTTCCGCTATGAAATCAGTACCAGACGTAAATGTGATTTTTATATCCCTTTTAGTAGGATCTAGGCAGTCGCCTAATATTATGGCACTAAGATTATATAATACCCAACCTGTTGAAATTAAACTATATAGTACTTCTACTTCGTTTGAAAAATCCGTGAAACAACTTCTACGAAAAAAATTTTACTATTCGGTGGAAGAGTATCTTTTCGATAAATAGTGAAAATAGCTACATTTGTTTGTGCTTGCCACCTCTACGCACAATTATGTTATGTGTTAGTGTTATGTTGTTATGTAATGTACCAGTTTTTTATATGCTGTGTATTATCTACTTTACATTTTTTATAATTCTCATTTTGTACTCCACATACAAGTACACTCCTTTGACCATTCCTATACAATTTTGTAATTGTACACTGGAAAATGAAATGATCGTGGGTAAAACGTCATATTTGAAATCACATTATCAGTGTATAAAGTTTGAATAGTCATAAAAAAAGTATTTTATCTCAGTTTCATACAAAATTAAAGAAGTGTTACTTTCTTCATTTGATGCAATATGCAGAAATGAATGTGAAAGTCTTCATATCATATGTCACTTTTTATGTCGATGTAAAAACAAGGAAAATGAAATTTTATGGTTGGATTGTCAATTCACAATAATTGTATACTTCAGTTTTCTAAAATAGAAGGGTGAGAAATAACACATGAATGAAAAATCACTGAGAGTATAAATCACAAAAATTAAGATTGATATTTCTTTCTCGAATATTTTTGTGAGTGGTTTCGAAGATTTCTCATGATAAGAATCCAATCTCGAGTGCATAGTGATGAAATGATCTCTTGAAGGGATAACAGAAGATATAGAAACGAATATTTCATCTTGTTGTTGAATGTATGATAATAATAGCTTTTTCCCAGGAATGAGCAAGTTTTTGTTTTCATCTCTTTGCTGCACCTGGAACTGAAAGATATTACAAAAATTATTTTTTAAATTTTTCGTTATTCCACAATTTCCCAGCTCTTCTGCAGCAGAAGTTCTCATCAAGATGAAGTATCACATCAGTTTTCTTATACCATCATCATCGAAGATATGCTATAATTAGAAGCAAAAGTGAATCTATTTTAGAATCTTGCGGTAGTCAATGAGATGCTGCTGGATCAATATTTGTTACGCTTATCAGACATTGATGTACTCCGCACATATTCTATTTGTGTTCATTACAGATATGAATGTCTTGATTCGACGCATGTTATCATACAATTCACATCAATTTCCTACATCTAGTGAAGCTCACTTGATATCGATAGTTATAACATATACTCACTATCATGCTCCGTGCAAGCTGAACAGAGACAGAGCAAAAATAAACTCGCATCGCAACATCATGATTTAAGCAAATGGACGAGACGTTACAAATGGTGATGGAACCGATGGAACATGATTAACAGAGTGACAACACCGTGAATGTGTGGATGATGTGAGTGGAAACGTCAAACAAGTACATGGTTCGGTGAAAATATGGACCATTTCCAGAAACGATTTGAATAAAACTGCTCATTTCAAGGTTGAAATTGATAAATCAGCTTTCATACAAATACTTGATCCTGATATGTATATTATTTTGAAAAAATAAACTGACCTCGTTTGATAATGTTCGTTTATGACGAAACTGCAGTAATGTTGGTAACAAATATAAGTGTTATGATAACAGGAAGTTTTATTTCTCAATTTTCTTGGTGATCTACTACCACATAGAGGCTATTTTCATCAATTCATAAATCAGGTAATCTACATATAAATCGATATTATTTTGTAGGCGATAATTATAACGAGAACCTTGAAAACAACAGATTTTTCAAACTGTTTCGAAATAGTTATCATATTTGGACCGATCAAAAATCCTGGGGTGCATGATCCCTCAGTCGACATATTTCAGTATATGGCCATTCAAATTCAAGATCATTCAAATAATTCAATGCTATTACAAAAATTCTTGAAGACGAAGCGATTTCTGTAATAAAGTGAAGAAGAATCACACTTATACACAGTGTTGATAATAATTTTTCCTAATAGAATCAGTTGTTCGATTATGAAAAACGTTGTTAAATACAAAAATTTATACATAGACATCAATTTGTGTTCAAGAATTGAGTAAGAGTGGTTCTCAACTTTTCAATGAAATTTTTGTTGTTGTCGATTGTTCAATTATTCAACGATATAATAACCAGAACAAACTCATTATTGCATATCAAAATGAAAATTACAAGATTTTTTTCAAATCAGGATTGAACACAAGTGCCAAAGCTTTGGTGTACGTGATTTTTTGTCTATATATCATACTTTTTGTTTGGTAGCTGTTTGGCATCACCTCACAAAAACATGAAAAACTAATTATAGGGTACAACTTACGTAAGAAGTTGGCATAGACTGGCTCGAAGCCTGCCGACTCACTGATCTGTAACCTATCGAACCCTACGCAAACATAGTTCCTTTAAGTTGAGTATTTTTCAACATCAAAAATTATATAATTCTCAAAATCGCCATTAATAAATGGCTCAGCATGTTTGGAATGGAGTCGATTTTCGGTTATAATTGCACGAGTGCATAAAAATTACCGATAATTTTGCAAGAAAGCGTGATATCTGAAAATTGCAAGAGTTTATTTTCATATTTTGGCGAAAGTGCCAGAGTCCGAAGGACAAGGGCTCTTTTACAAAATATGAAAATAACCGAATGCAATTTGAGTAAGATATCACGCTTGAATGCAAAATTATCTGGTCATTTTTATGCACGAATGTAATTCATTGGAATATTTCACGAATAAAGAAATTCTCAAGGAAATGTTATTTTTTGTTCATTTATACTTTCCTCTATAGATTGTATGGAGTACTCACCTAAACGCGAAATGTTTTTCTATTTTTGAAGTCTATCTGACATTTATTTGTGTTGTTTACTGACGTCTAGCGATACGGTTTCAAATGTGTTGTTATGGTGACTTGATACAATGCAATTACCGCTGTAAGTTTTCGATAACTGCATTGCTCTTATGGGACATTTTATATATGGGGGAAATATTAGATGAAACAGTGTTCATCAACAAAATATCGGGATATTTTTTATATGTCATAAGAATTTTTATGGGATCATTGAGAATAACGTCATTTTTTGCGCAAGGCAACCTTCAGAAGTGGATATTGAGCACCTTGTGTGTTTTGATATAGCGAACTGAAAAGCTAGCGAAAAAACATACTACTGGCATTGTTTATAGATACATAGTTAGTCAATGCCTGTGTAAAAAAGGTTTGAAGCGTTTTTGTTACGCCATCTACACTGCGATGTTGATAATTTCGATTACTTGACAATGCACGACAAACTTTCCAACTCTGGAGAAAAAAAATGCAGAGTTTTGTTTGTCAGTTTGACTGAAATATTGAAAGAAAGACGAAGAAGCAAAATAGAGTTGAAGATAGGAGTTCATGAACGACAATTTTAGAACAAATGAACGTTCAGACATCAAAATATTCTTTAAATCGTGAATGATCTCGACATTGACCAAAAATACCACTTCTAGTTTTGAATTGATTGCCTTCTTTTTGTATTCTGTATAAGTATACAAGAAAATGTGTGATTGAGACTACGACGTCTGTAAGAAAAAAGATAGGGAAGACAAGACTTGGAAACGAAATCGCTAGTGCCATCTTCCCGCAGTATCCATCCCTTTCAAATGGTTATTCCGATGTCACTCACTACGTTGATTTTTTATCTGAGAAAAAAACTGAGAAATATAGGCCAGTAGACTAATACATGAGTTCTATTCAACAGCCGTGCCAAATCGCCAATTTTTTTGTAGGTAGTTTGGACCTCAAGGAATATAATGTGAAATTTGTGGAATCGAGAAATGATGATTTCTGTCAAAAAAAAATTATTAAAAAAAAAACAAAAGACATATTTTGATGTTATTATCTTTGGAATAAGATTTATCGAAAAATGTTTCCTACAAAAAATGTGCGCCGTGATGAAATCTACAAAATAAGTCCTATGCAAAAATCACGTAGAATTATTAGTTTGGCGGTAAATCACTGTTAAACAAAAATTTTTCAAAGAAATTATTATTGTATTTACGAGGTTTATTTATAAAGTACTGTCCTCAAACTCATCCATCATCTGAAAGAATCTGTCCTGAAGAGATACCGGTAAGGTTTATCCAGCCATGTTATATAGTTTAGCAACAATGACCGATTTTCGTAAATCTGGCGTGTCGCTATAGCATTTGTTCCACAAGGCCGAGAAGGTGCAAAAAAATCAAGGTGATTCTTTTCAGCATGTACATTCAGGATTTGAGTTAAAAAAATTTTTTTTTTTTTTTTTTGAAAATTTTTTTTTTAAATTTTTTTTTTTTTTTTTTATTTTTTATAAATTTTGATTAAGTTTTTGGGATTGTTAGTGTTAGGCATAATATTTGATATTATAGAAACGTTTTGAGCATTGATCCCATGGCAGATCATGATTGCATCGGTCACTCGCACGCGAATATAGAGGAGCCCGGAAGCCGCGAGCGGGGCCGGCCCGCCCAGCTCCTCCGCGCGACTTTCCCTTCTCCCTTTGGTTTTTTTTTTTGTTCCGTAGTTTTTCTCGTGAATTCGAAAATGTTCGTGAAAATCAATTTTTTTCAATATGTACCCCGAAAAATTGTTTTTAAATTCAATGTTGATATTGGGAGGCCAATATTTAAAAGGTGAGGAGAACAAAAGTAAATTTGATTTCGTCCGTGATTTTTTTATTACAATTATCATCTACATACATTCTTACAAGTACCTTATGAAATACTTTTTATTTCTCTCCGTTCAGAGCTAGCGTTATCATCGTTATTTCCTACATTATTATTATCGTCACTTAATGCAAACGTTACATCCTCCGTATCATCTATATCGTCTGAAATTCCTGAAAATTGTTCGTCGATTTCGTCATCGTTCAGAACTATTTCAGGTTCGATGACATTCGAACAATTTTGTCCGCAACATTTTTTGCACAACATTGTGCATTTCAGCCCTACTTTTCGACACGCACAATTAGTTTGACATTTACTTGTATCGTAACCGCGAGAAATTATTTCTAATAAATTGGCCGAAATTGGGTCTTTTTTACAAGTGATCCAATGCAATGGGGGTGGAAAAGAAGCAATGGTATGTTGGTGCCGATCACTTGTAAAAAAACCCAATTCCGGCCAATTTATTAGAAATAATTTCTTGCGGTTGCGATACAAGTAAATGTCAAACTAATTGTGCGTGTCGAAAAGTAGGGCTGAAATGCACAATATTGTGCAAAAAATGTTGTGGACAGAATTGTTCGAATGTCATCGAACCTGAAATAGTTCTAAGCGATGACGAAATCGACAAACAATTTTCAGGAATTTCAGACGATATAGATGATACGGAGGATGTAACGTTTGCATTAAGTGACGATAATAATAATGAAGTGTAATGTATGTATGTAATGTCAGTGTTTATAGTACATTCGCATGAAAAAGATACAGTGCATCGAAACATGTCGCGAAGGCAATAAATTCTGTGGAAATTTAATCGTGTTCTACCTTATAGTATAATGTAGGAAATAACGATGATAACGCTAGCTATGAACGGAGAGAAAAAAAAAAGTATTTCATAAGGTTCTTGTAAGAATGTATGTAGAATAAAATTGTAATGAAAAAATCACGGACGAAATCAAATTAACTTTTGTTCTCCTCACCTTTTAAATATTGGCCTCCCAATATCAACATTGAATTTAAAAACAATTTTTCGGGGTACATATTGAAAAAAATTGATTTTCACGAACATTTTTGAATTCACGAGAAAAAACTACGTTGAATCAAAAAAAAATTATTTGTTTACGACAATGTATAAGGGAGATATGGAAATTGTTAAGTAAGCCGCGCGAGAGGAGCCTTGTAGCGAGGCTAGCAGGCCAGCACGCGTCACCCGGCTGTACCGAGGCCCCGTCAGTATATTTCGCGTGCGAGTGACCGAATGCAATCATGATCTGCCATGAGATCAATGCTCAAAACGGTTTCTATAATATCAAATATTATGCCTAACACTGTTACGAATGCCCAAAAACTTAAATTTCGCGAAAATGTTCATTTAAACAATAACAAATGAAACAAACGTAAAAATTATTGTATCTCGGCCTAGAATAAAGATATTGGAACATTTTTTTTTCAAATTACGCGTCTCGCTAAGACATACGAGTATCTCAAAGAACATTTCAAATAACTTTTATATATAAGGCGTAACTTATATTTGTTTATAACCTAAAATCTTACATATTCGAAAAACATGTCAAAAGAAAATAAGAAATATTTTTTTAACTCAAATCCTGAATGTACATGCTGAAAAGAATCACCTTGATTTTCTTGCACCTTCTCGGCCTTGTGGAACAAATGCTATAGCGACACGCCAGATTTACGAAAATCGGTCATTGTTGCCAAACTATATAACATGGCTGGATAAACCTTACCGGTATCTCTTCAGGACAGATTCTTTCAGATGGTGGATTAGTTTGAGGACAGTACTTTATAAATAAACCTCGTAAATACAATAATATTTTCTTTGAAAAATTTTTGTTTAACAGTGATTTACCGCCAAACTAATAATTCTACCTGATTTTTGCATAGGACTTATTTTGTAGATTTCATCACGGCGCACATTTTTTGTGAGAAACATTTTTCGATAAATCTTATTCCAAAGATAATAACATCAAAATATATCTTTTGTTTTTTTTAATAATTTTTTTTTGACAGAAATCGTCATTTCTCGATTCCACAAATTTCACACTATATTCCTTGAGGTCCAAACTACCTACAAAAAAAATGGCGATTTGGCACGGCTGTTGAATAGAAGTCGTCCAAATTCATGTACATTCCGTCTGGACTAATATGGAGAAAAATGTTTCTAGTTCCGAGTTATAACTTCAGAATGGTTTGGATCGGTTCAATCGAAGATGAAGGGGCTTATCGAAAAGTGATTCAGAAGAAGCAAAAATGGAACAGGTGATTCAGATTCAGAAGATTACTTTGTCCATATCAACGAAATATCACAAAAATTTGAGGAAGCAGAGAGTTACAAAAGACGTCAATCGAAATTAGATTTGAACGAAAGGAGTTAGTTACAGAATTATTGAATAGTGGGAGTCGAAAATGATTCCAGTGTCTAGTTTGGAGAAATAATACACCTTGAGATTTTTCATTCAGGCATCGAAATCTGAACAACCTGCAGGGGCTGTCTGGGTGCTAATAAAGGAGTGCTCAATATACTCATCAGCCATGAAGTCCACTTCCAAGTATAGAATGAAACATTCGTAACATCAGTTTCACAAAATGATTGCAATTGATGGAATATTTTTTTGTCTGTTCACGATCGATTGAACAGGTTGGCAAGAATAAGGTTATCGATGCGTTTGTTTGTATGGTTGCCAGCAATATCAAAATGATTACTCCTTAATAGTTTTATGGATCCAAAGTTTTTTATTTCAGTTCAAGTTTGTTGAAAGTGGTCAGTGAATCAGAGAAGCAAATTCTGCTTATGTCGACGTTTCGACCTTTCACTTGGTCATCCTCAGGATACAACCGACCATATTTCCTTTGTTGAAAAGTACATGAAAAAGGTTCTGTTGGATATACTTGAGCAACTTATTTCTGCAAAGATTCGATTCTTTTCGTCTGTTTTCAGAAACACCAACGTTAACTGTATGCACCAAAGGTGTTTATGAAAACAAACGAAGTGAATCAAATCTAACCTTCAAATGCGTCTCTCAAGTCTTTTCAAAAAAATCATTTTTATTTTCTTTTCAAAAGAAGAAATTTCATCTGTTGTCAAAACGTCGACATATTTATTTATTTATCCAATATACAGCTTCCAGACAGAACAGGGTTTCGGTATGAGGAAGTCAAAGATAAACATAAAATTATGTACTTTAAATAATAAATTGGAGTATAATATTCATTTGATAATTTGGTGAACATCATTATGCAAGCAAATATTTTTTAAGTTCTTTTGAAAAAATATTAATGGATTTGGATGATTTTATTTTTTCTGGTAGTTCATTGAAAGTTATTAATGCTGATGAAATGGGGTTATTTTTCTCTTTATTGGAATGAATCATATTTAAATGAAAGTTATTTGATAATCTGGTATCGTGGCCATGTAAATCATAATTTTTTGACAGTTTTATATTACATTTCTGAAGAATTTTAGTTAATTGATATATATACTTAGATTTTTCATAATCAATTAGATGATCCGAAGTCATATTGTCTGTAACTTAATTAAAATCTGCAGGAGTATTCAACGGTTTTTTGAATATAACCTTTTTTGCTTTGTTCATCAAGCGATATTTTATATTTTTTTGTTTTTTAGAGCATGAAGACCAAACTGTGATGAGGTATCTGATATGAAAAACTATGAAGGCATCATATATTAGAATCTGAACGTTTTTATTCGAGATGTGAATTCTTCTAATGGCCCTCAGGAATGGGACAATAGATTTCCTTATTTTTTCAATATGATTCTCGAAATTCAATTTTGTGTCAATCAATATACCTAAATATGTATGATAAGGAACTTCAGCTATTGGTTTATTATCTATCTTCAAGTTTGATTTTATATTTTTCATATTTTCTTGTTTAAAAATCATAAAAACCGAATTGACGGTTAGGTTAATGCTACACGTCCATTTTTCAATAAGGTTTTAATGAATTTTCTGAAATGTTGATATCTTTCCCAAAGTGAAATAATGTTATATCATCTGCAAAATAAAAGTGCATTCCATATAAATTGAGTCTTTCAATATTGTCAATATAGATTAAAAAAGAATTGGAGCCAAAACTGAGCCTTGAGGGACGCCAATTTAAGGAAGTTTCTCATTACTTTTATATTTTTTGATCTGTACGTACTGTTTGCGATTTTGAAAATAGTTTTGGAGTGAATTGAATGCTGTTTCACTGACCACTTCCAATAAACTGAAAAAACTCTTTAACTCCTTATTGTTCATTTATTGAATATTCAGTATCGCTGTATGATCTTCTTAGAGTTCATTGTTTTTCCTTCTATAAATTTTGTGAGTTTCTCGGGAAATATGCGTTATTATTATTAAGATAGAAATGCACAACGAAAATCGATTCCTTTCAGAAACAGCTGATATTCTGTTAGGAACTTCAAAAGACCAAATACTGCAAAAACAAACACTTTACGACATTGAAAGGGACTTACATATGAAGATGGCACCGATAGACTCGAGCCCTCTCGGGACACTGAGCTGTACCCGATTGCACCCTGTGCGAACAATCGCACTCATTCAGTATATATTGTACAGTGTCGTTTGTTATGGTAGACATTTTGCATCACCCACTATGGCCAACATAGCTTTCCTATAGATATATCGTAAAATAGTTTATATAATGCAGCGATCGTGTATTAACAACCATTACATAACAGTTGCATACTCTATTTTTCCTACATCCGATAAATTATGAAGAACTATGAATATTATATATATATATATATATATATATATATATATATATATATATATATATATATATATATATATATAAATAGATTATCAAATTCTCCGGTCAATCACAATTTGCATTCAATTCAAAATGGCCACCACAAGACAACTAGCTGTTTCTGGCTTTGGCCTTCATCAGCTGTGGATTGGCATGGTCCTCGTATCAAAAACAAATTGTGCTAGATGACCAGAGGATATGAAATGAATCGTGCCTTAACGGCAAGCAACACATAAGTGGGACCACCTAGGGTGTAACACTCTAAGAAAATGCTGTCATAGTTTTCCGTCAGTTCGCCACGTCAACTAACCTCTGCGTTTGCAGAAATGATGACAAGCACTCTCAGAGTGTTATCGAAAATCGAAACCACAAATGTATCTGAAAACATATTTTCCTGTAGCTTGTTACAATCACTTGGAATACTGGATGATGTAAACCCTAAAACGTAATCTTTATTTCAACTTTGATCTCAATATCTCAAAAACTAAAAGAGCTATGAAAAAGAAACTAAAACAATCTTGAAAATTTAACGCTCTGTAGTTTGGTAACGAAGCGTTTGCGGACACATATTTATGGAAAACAAAATTCTTATTTTGACTTGAAAAATGCGCCCCTGAAATCTTGAGAACAGTTGTGCCTAGGATTGGTATGATTCATCGATCATATACACAAAAAATAAGTGGCGGAAACATTTCTTGACTTCGATGAATATTGGTAGCTCATATTGTCTGTGAGGAAAAGAACAACAAACAGTAATAGTTGAAATTGAAGGTTTGCCTACACTACTCATTCATTTAAGTTCATTCCACAGTTATTTTTCTATTATTTGAGGTTTGTTCAATTGAAAATATAAAAATTTTGAAATTGAAATGAAAGCTACCTAGTTTCTTATTTTCACCATTTGCCTCATTTTTCAGAAAGCTCAACCATTTCAATCCAATTTAAGTGATTGAGATTTTTCAAGTAGGTACATGATTTCTAAAAGATGAAACGTTTTATTTTTTCTGGAAACTTCGAAAGATTTTGAAAGTTCTGACGCAATTATAATTTTCTGAAAATTCCACTTCCAAAATCAACGTTTTGAATACCTGATTCATAAAATATTCGTTTTAACAGAACACACTCTGGAATAGAGGGTGCAACCGCAGACATGTGTTTCCAGGTTGTTAGTCATTATCAGTGCGGTATAGCAAGCCTGAAGATGTGCAACACTTTTTTTATTAAACAAGTAGGTAACAACCGAATTGATACCACGGAACTATACATTAGGTCAGAACTAAGACTTTTACATCATAACAAGCTAGCTCCAAGTGATGCATAATTTGCATGATATATCTTGTCTGGTATGGATATATTTGTGATAGAGTTGAGAATCCATAATTTCAGAAATAAAGAACCTCAAACATGAGAAGAACTGATGATTATTATAAATAGTAATAGGGTTTCGGCAACGGAAGAATTATTGATTCAAAGTAATTTGATTCGTTTTCCAAATTCTTTCAAGAATCATGAGTAGTTAACGCTTTTGGAAGTTTGAATAATAGGTTGTTAAATTTTTGTATCAATATAAACTTAATTTTTGTCCCAAAAAGAAAAAATATATTGGCTTGTGTGAAGTGGACTGTGATGCAAAATGTCGAAGTTTTCTGTTGTCAGCTCTTCGGTTTGGCATGGTTATATCTTAGTTCGATGGGAGTCATCATCACTAAAATATGAATCATGAGAAAACCCATACAAATAAATACAGATTATGTTCCAATTCGAACTGATATCACTTAGGCGGAAAATGATTCACCCACAATTGGTGTAGTGATTCTGTAAATTGAGAATTCTGATTAGAAAGTAATAGTCATTTATTTAGCAAAATATAACCGACAGTTTTCAAAACGAATCACAGTAGAACAAGCAATATGCAATCAATACGTTTCTCTTCCATTCGCTATGATGGTTTTCTCAGAACTTCAACGTACATAACGTATAATGATACATGTCTTACATAGATTTATGGCTTATGAATAGAGTGAACTTACCTGTCACAACCTTAATATACTCTCACCCAGACTCAAGTGGATGTTTATAACAATTAACAGTTGGGACATGTTCAAGCTGTAGTCTGACAGATCCGATATCCAATGGTTCGACATTGGAAATCGGACAGTTTTCTGATTGGTCTAAATCAATGTTTTTATCCGACGGAAAAAAATTATCCGTAAGTTTCAACTTTTTCCGATGTCGGATGAAGAAAATGGATTCTGTTAAATGCGAATATACACACGGAACACAAAGGACGACTATTTTCTGACAGGAATCTGACGTTGTGGCGGTTTGTACTTGACTGTAATTTTTCGTTATTTCAACATGAAGAAAAAGGCGATTCTGAAATAGCAAAACAATGGAAGATTTTCACAATTGCATCATGATGAAGAATATAACTGTTTGAGGAGTCTGGAAACTCTCCTCAAATATTGCTCAACGCAATAGTAGCTATGGGGGTGAGTAGGTAGATTTTCTCATTTTAAAATCACTAGATAACTATGTTACCTCAAATTAGAGCATATCATTGGAATAAAAATTGCATCTCTTCATTAGGTATATTCGTTGTTTTGGTACCAATCGATGTTAGATAAACCTGATAGTATCAATATGAATCATCAAATATCATTATCTAGTTATTATAGTTGTGTTCGGGTAGGTATCTTCCCTGATGGAACATGGAACTCCTTTGTATTCAAGTCGTGTCTGTTATGGATTTAGAATTTCATCCATTGATAACATCACAATAATAGCTTTCTCTTCAAGTATTCACACCAGAGCTTGATATGGCATCATTCTCTGGGGTGGTAGTAGTCTGAATGGAATAAAAAATGCGGTTTGCACCTCTTATACGAATGTATTTTCATATTCAAATCCACATTTCTCTGGAACATTTCAGAAGTAACCTTAATTACGGCACTATCAATGCTATGGATTTCAACTATCCCTCTTCCTAAAGGGGCACTTCATTTTTGTATGAAATTGTTTCAATTTAACAAGAACAGCTCTCAGTGAAAATCGACATTTCGATAGAGAACTCGAATAAGAATTTTGTGTTATTGAGCCATATACTAGATCATTATATTAGGCTATGTTTTGTTTGTTTTATGGCAAAGGGCGAATCTTTGCCTGTGAAATAGCGGAATTTCATATCTGAGTAACAATCAGGTCTATGTGAATCGCCCATTTTGTCCGATGATATGAATACGAATTGGACGTCGGATGTAAGATCTGTCTGAATCCAGCTTTACTATCAGCACCGATCAATTGGAATGAATATTAATCGCATTGTATCAGGCTTCAGATTGTTACCACGCTACTCTCAAAAGCACAGAAGCATGGGTCTGGTTCATTGAAATTTACTATCCTTCATTATTGATATACAAAAGTAATAATTTGAGAATAAATACTTTGTCGGGTTCATCTGATGATTGATTTTTTTTTCAAATAGTCACTAACAACCAGACTGAACATTCCAATACGTTGTGTTGTTAAGAAAAGGTCTGGGGTTTCGATATCATTTCGTACCGAGATCCTTGTCAGGTGTTGTGAAGATGAATTCAAAACTGACGTTTCGGGACGAGAATAGAATTGAGCGTCTAAATGATTTACTTTACGTAGAATAACAACCAATCAGTTATAAGCTATTACTACTGTTACCACTGTGATTATACTTGCTACCGGGTGAAAATGAAAGATGATTTCCAAAATAAATAACACTTATCTCTAACTAAGCTCGACCTACGAAGCGTTCGTTAAATAAATAACTATTACAACTTCTAATTTCACTAGTGCAAATAACAAGGACGATCCTATCGGAACATTTGACGTAGTAGTAATTATCAAAACACCGAGCTCGATTGAATCCATTCATTCCGTCCTGTTCACGATGAGATAACGATGTTTCGAGCAGACAGGAACGTCCTTGTTAGACAAGGGAGGATGATGTTGTTCAATGTGGAATAGAATCGAATGTCATTCTCTGCACTGATTGGACCGAAACCAGTTGGGAATACTAGCAATGGGATTCCGATTGAAATTCTACAGGGGTGTATGTAGTCGATACTGAATTCACGAGTTTTTCTTTCTCTGGACTATGAATTGAAGGATTTCTTGCTTCTCTGATGGGTTCCGAAACATGTATGGTACTTTGTTAATTCAAACCATAATTTAGATATATACTCCAGTAAAGGAAGTAAAAATTGGCTGGACTAATTCGAGACCAATTGGAGATACTTGGAGTAACTTGAATTTTGTTAAGAAAGGTGCCCAATATCCGAGTAAACAACTTCCGTTACTGGGAAAAAGCACGGGGGGTGGGGGGGGGGAAAAACTCATTGGGGGGGGTTAAGAAAATAATAATGACACCAATCGATAAATTATCATATTTTAACATAAAAACTTTGATTGCAATTTTTCATGAAAATGCACCCCTTTCGAGTAATAGCGCAAGGAAAAGTGTGATTTTTGCAAAAAAATTCAAAAGTTTTTAAAGTTTTTTTAAATTTACTGAAAATCTGTTAGTATTACAAAAAAAATTATATATTACTTATTTGAAGTAGTTTAGTTGACAAATGAAGTGGTTTTTGCTTTATTTTTGTACGATTAATATTAAAGGAGATATGACATGGCAAAAATGGTTGCTTGACGAAAAATGAAGAAACCGGATCGTTCTGGCGTAAATATCTCGAAAAATATAACTTTTACGGAAAAAATGATTCCTATCATTTTGCAAGATGACAAAATCGGTAAAATTTTGGGTATGGGCTAAGGTGCTTGGAAAAAAATCCTTTGGTACATCTCGTTATCATTAGCCAAAAAAAAGTTATGGCCAAAAAACCTTTTTTTTCCATCAATCACATAAAATTTTCATAGTTAATCCATTGAGACCCTCTATTTTATAAGTTTTATGAACATTTTTCGTGCAGTACTGTATGTTTAGATGATGAGCCAATTAAATTCTGCTGTCAAATTTCAAATCCCGACTCTAAAAAAACAACCCTAAAAAGGGTAGTTTTTACGGTTTACAGGGTGTTTCGGAAATTTCTGACATTAAAATCTTAATCAGTGACCCAAAAAACCCCCCGGTACCTATTTTCACGAAAATTCATTTAATATTGCCCGAGATATTGAATATTTATTAAGTTTGGCTCAAAAAAACAGCTTGGCCAAGTTTTACAGCGTTTTGGAGCTTTGCCCAGTAACCAAACTTGTTTACTCGGATACTTGACACCTTTTTTGACAAATTCCAAAAAAATTCAAGTTGATCTGAGTGGTCTCGAATTAGTTCTTCATTTTACTAAAAAATGTACTCCCCGATTATTTTCGAAAGGATCACATCATAGCTTCATCTTCGTGAGCTCCCTAGTGGAAAGCTCATTGTCAATGACTTAATTCAAAACCCAACTAATTGAAGTTTCTAATCATATCGACCATTTTTAACTATGAGTCAGCTGCTCAATATACAATGCTTTTCTCTAATTTCCCCCTTTTATTTTTTGAACGGGTCATATCACACAGTAACGTTGATATTACGACAAATATTTATTATTTTCCGCCGTTCATTCAATAGTGAAGCAGATTCAGTTTCGTACACCTTTAGCTTCAAATAGCCCTATGAAAAAAGTCTAAAGGTGTGAAATCTGGCAAGCGAGCTGACCATTCCGTTCGACCTCGATGGCCAATCCAACGACCACGAAAGTATTATCCAAATCGTTTTTTCACTTGGCCGGGGTACTGTGTTGTTTGCTACATCTTGTTGAAATACTATATCCATATCAAATTAGGATTTCCTTCGACGATTTCGGTGATTAAAGGATCAAAAGTAGTTTCCAGCATATTCAAATACAGCTTCCATGTTGAATTTTCTTGAATTGAGCATTTAAGAGATAGTTCACGTGGTACCTATCTACTTGTTGAACTGAAAACTAGATGAGAATAAACTGAACAATGATGTTCGTTGTCAAAATGACTATGAAAGATAAAAACGAATATGTCTAGAAATAGGAACATTAATGTTTGTATTCAGGTAATTAAATAATGTTCCGTCATTTTTTAGATGAAGATATTGACTTTATATTCTAGGGTTTAGAAGAATTCGTCAGGAGCTTCAAAAGGGTGTATCACAAAACCCCCTTTCCATTCAAATTTTTTTCCTAGATGGCGGCGCCCAGTCCTCATCTTGGAATTTTCTTCAGCTAATTTTTCTCCAAAATTTGTATTCATGCATCAATTTAATTTATCTAAGTTTCAATTTTCTGAGTAGACCGTTCAGAAAATAAAAGTGGGGGCATTGGAGAAATGCACTGTATATTATACACAAGTTGAATCTAGACTCAGATATGGTATTTGTTTCAAGGTTGGAAGTATCTCAGTACAATAAGTTTTTATAACGCAAAAGCGTATCCTGCAATGCATAGCACATTGTAAATATAAAGAATCCTGGAGGCCAATTTTTGGGTAGTATGGTATCTCAACTTCAACATCGGATCACATTTTTGAAATATGCATATATGTGTTCCAAAATGGACTAAATTTCAAAACGAATCAAAAATTTTACCAGTATGACACTAGAATTGAAAACAATTTCCGTTTGCTTCTAGCAAGGTTCAGAATAACTTTTTGTGCCCAGAAGTACCAAGGACCAAAGTTATATATATCATCTTCCAAATTATTTCATCATCATTGCCTGGTACGAGTAAGAGAAATACATTTCCAAGCATACAGAAGTCTCTATCAAGGAATAAACAAATTTATCCAAGAACGAATACGTTCATATCATACGTTCATATCATATTTCAGTGAATATTAACTAGAAAATCCATGATTCAAGATGAATCGGATCCAACATTAATTTCTAGATTCGTCGTTGACAAATGTTGGGAATCTAACTATTTATTATTCCAACTGATAATATCTCACGATATATTCCTTATAGTTTCGTGATTACAGGAATATACTTTTGAGAAATGTTGGAACTGGTTCCTTAGAAAAATCGATTTTGCAATCAAAATCCCCTTTATTTCCAGTATACACTAAAAATGGTAGTTGTTCACGTATATTCTTATTTCATAGTTCATTTATAAATTGAGAATACATGTTGCATATTAATCACTAGAGTTAATTGTATCTGATGACTAATTCCAACTAACAGGATAAAAGAACTGGTGTTTTCTCCTAGACGCGTGAGTACAATCCGCCGAGAATAACATTTCAATATTTTCTGTTCCTTTTCCTTCATCAAGTTGGCGGTGATGAATTTGTAAAGTCTTATGATTCCCTCTCCTACAGATGAAATCCGTCACAAGTACTCAAATTATGTGTAGAATCTATTTGGTATTGAGACATATTCGTTGTTTGATGGAAAAAATGCTACATGACATTCTTGTAATGTGATCAAGGATTCCCGATTCTGAATATTGATATATAAACGTGAATTGAATTTTATATTCTTCGATCGTGAAATCGTTCAGTTCATTGGCAGTGTTGCATATTTCAACCTGTTTCGAAAATATGGAGGGAGGAAAGTTTCCGTTGTGAAGTCTCGAAAGCAAAGTTGATTTCCCATAATTCCAAGTTATCAATTCGGATAAATTCTGTAGTATGTCAAAATAACACAGTACTAAACAAAGCGTATATTCTACAGGAACGTATACATTAACATTGAAAAACCATTTATGAGTCTGTTGTCTGTGGGTTTGTAATATTTGTCTGAGAACTCTGGCGTTTGTCACAGCCCTAGTTTCTCCACTGACATTCCTCTTGACAGCCATTATATTCTACAAGGTGAATATGTTATTAGGAATACCACAAATTCCATTTATTCCTTACAATCTCACGACAACTCGAGAAGCGGATTCCCGAAGATCCGAATCAAAATACTACTACTACATTGAACAACATCACCAACTCTTCATTACCTAATTAATAAAATACTCAAACTACTGTTGGTCGACTTACCGTTGGCGGAGATAGATTCACCGTGGATCCTCTTCTTTCCTGCGGTCCTATGCTGGAGTGTCTTCTGATAGGAAGACCGCCTCCAGGAGTTCCACCGGGTGAGGAGGCGCAGGAAGGTGCCACTCGTATCTTGGGCGTCATGAGGGTATTGTCTGACAGTCTTCTATTGGGGAATGAGTTCACCACTCTGAGGAAGTTGCTGTCTGGCGAAGATGGGGATCCGCCAAACCACCAACCGCCTAGCATACCACCTTAGACATACATATTCATTACGTACTGTATTTAAATGTGTGATGGACGTTAGAGGGAAAGAATGCCCTATATGCCCTGGATGGGTGGAAGATATTTTGACTCTATATTATGTGATGTGATAAATAAAATAGCGGCTTTTTTTTCATGGAAACACCCCCGTGACTTCCGTAATCATCCAGGTAGAATAAGGAAACTCTTAGGACGACGAAAATTCTGAAAATACACCCACAAACTCGATGGTGTTGGCCAAAGTTCTATACACTGGCCGCCACTCGCCATGGAACAACATGCTGACGGTAAATCCTATCAGGAGGCAAAATAGGCTTCAGATCCGTGAATAGTGTCCCCAAAAAACTACAGATGCACCTTTTCTTTGAAAAATAGACAGTTCTGAAAAATCCAAAATCGTCTCACTTTTCATGGAAACGCCCCCGTAACTTTCGTGATTATTAAGGCAGAATTATAATATTTGCAAAATCGATAGAATCACCATGAATGTCCAGTTCAACGCTTACAACTGCGGAAGTTACGGGGGTGTTTGCATGAAAAGTGAGAAAAACTTGGATTTTTGAGGACTGATTCTTTTTTAGGAACTGAGTTTGCCTGCAATTGCTTTTGGCAACGGCCTTAACAAAAATTGACGGCCGCCATCCTAGGTAACGGCAACAAATTTGCGGCCTTTGTTTGCGGCTGCGAAATGCTTATTTCGCGACCGGTTGTAACGAAAAAGTCTTTTTCTACAGATGCTAGAAAATGTGCCACTTCTCTCATCGCTTTCATACGTTCAAAACGAGAGATTTCTCACGCAGTGAGAGATATCCGCCATTACAGTCAGAAATAATTTATCACTGTTATCACGATAACCCAAGTCAGTCATGAATTGTTACATCAGACTGATATGGCACGTTCTCCATGTTGACAACAGTTCAAAGTTATTAAATATTGAATATAATGGAATACGGAGGTTTAGAGTTGGAAAATACATTTCCAGAAATTAGTCAGAAAGCAATAGATGTTTGCAATAATTTGCTACCGAGCACATCAAGAGAAAAAAATGAAATCGCTTACAGAAACTTCATGGACTGGAAAATGAAAGCCAAGGTAAATTCTTGTTCCGAAAAAACCTTGTTA
Organism: Zygogramma bicolorata; assembly: GCA_032362365.1. NCBI lineage: Eukaryota > Metazoa > Arthropoda > Insecta > Coleoptera > Chrysomelidae > Zygogramma > Zygogramma bicolorata. The sequence goes on along the minus strand of JAVJAQ010003189.1, from coordinate 322,372 downwards.
TTTTATTCTGAAGAGTTGTCAAGATTGAAATCATCAATACTCACTGCTGAGGAGTACCTTAATTATCAAAAAGTGTGTTGATATATCAAAATTCGTAAAACTACGTGCATTTTCGAAACGCAAATCTGAAAAAATATGCTCCGAAACAGTCAAAAACTCAACTTCTGAAGAAATCCAAAAATTTTGGAAGATAAACCTGATGAAAGTATTTGCTGATAAAGGTATGAATTGAAAATTTTTAAATTGTTATCGAAAAATGAATATTTGGTTTTGATTTCAGGCTGCTTCAGCTATTGGCCTTACAGAGGCAAACCGTTGTGATGAACTTAGAAAATGAAAAATTGATGACATGGAAGATCTTGATTCGGCCCTTTCAATAAAATTTCCCGATACTAAAATTGTTGTTGTTGTTCTAAAATTGTTCGTCAACCCTCAGAAGTCGAAACTTGTGCGAGCAATGGATCAACGAGGCCTTACCTTTTAACGTGCGATTACCCAGCACGTTGGCCCGGCTAGGATTCGAACCGCGGCCTTCCGCTTGATAGGCAGATATGCTAACCACTACACTACCGAGACCGATACTAAAACCAAGGCTCCCAGAAATTTCACAGTCATAGGAGAATTCTCAAAAAAGTATGTGAAGCTTCGACATGCACAAATGAAACACGTTTTTTATTCAAATCACCAAGATAGCAAATGTAAGAAACAGCCTGTGGGGATAAATAAATTTGGCACCATGGCGAAAAAAATAGCGAAATTTTCGCAATTACCGAACCCTGAATTATATACTGGCCATTGTTTCCGAAGGTCATCTGCTACTATTTTAGTTAATACAGGGGGGAAATATTTTAACTTTAAAACACCATGGTGGTTGGAAATCCAGCAATGTTGCTGCATCTTATATCGACAACTCCTTAGCTAACAAAATGAAAATTTCAAAAAGTATAGTAGAATCCATTCAGCCTCCAGCGCCATTAGAACCTGAACACAACAATGCTGTGAGAGCTCAGTACGTTTCCCATCAACTTCAACTTCGACCGCAGCTAATATTTCAATTACCAAAAACATGTTGAAACATAAAAACCCACCAGGAATTACTTTAAAAAATTGTTCAAATATAACTGTTGATTACTATTTTAAATAAAATATAAAAATGAGTTAATGGCATACAAGAATTATTATATATGTATTTTGATTTCCGATACTTGAAAACGACGCAACCGTAGAAAAAGTACAGTGTACAATGCCTGAGAAAATGACATATTTCTCACTCACTTGATTTGCGGCACTCACCTTCGGCTCGTGCCAACAAACTTCTGCGCTAGTGAGAAATATATCGTTTTTCTCACTTGTTGTACAACATACTATTCAGTGAGGCAACTTCCAAAATGTAAAAACCCTGTTCCTTCATAATTCATCGCATTATCAAATCACAACATGATCTGGGAGAGTGCATGCATTTTTTCAGAGTCCGCAATCACTTTACTTGCCAGCTAGTGTATTGATTTTTGATTTTGTTTTCATTGGCCGATATATTTTTTGTTACAAACCCACCTCCACATAAGGAGTGATTGTTTGTCTTAGAGTTCTGTATATACCACATTCATTGGTTATCTAAACTATGTTTTGAAAGGCAATTGCGATCAATTGGCCTGTGTAAGGATGAATGTAACTGGGCCTCACAATTGAAATTAGTTTCTGTTTTGTGTTCGAAAACTTCAAACCAAGGGCCACTAGATCCTCCTCTGATACTGAATAATGTTAATATCTCCTTGGCGACGATTGACGTCAATTATTTACTTTCCCATATAAACTTCCACCGAACTCGATTCCTTGTCCTGTTCAGCATAAGGATTTTTTTTTTTTTTAAACAATCTTTATTTTATAATAAATCATACAAGATTCTACATTACTTAAACTTAGGACAGTTTAATGTTTCAATGTATTATACTATAAGTATCACAGATACATCCCGAATCAGCTTATGTTGGTCTTGGGATCAATTTCTAAATTTATTCGAACGGTGAACAGAATATTCTAACAACAATAACATATATACACAATAGATCACAACGTATGGTGCCTATAACAATTATTTTGACATTTAATATGTATAATAGAACACAACATGTATATATTACTCATAACAAGTACAAAAATATCACAATATCGTTATCCCATCTATTTTGCAATTGCAACGTGGTCTCACAACCAGGACTTTGATTATACTTAATAATACCCCTTTATGAGTACAATTCTTTTGAAGTTTTTTTGAACTTTTCGTAGCCAACAATATGTTTTATATCGACAGGGATCCTATTGAACTTTTGCAGGGCTTTATTTATTGGATTATTCAATTCAATATTTGTTCTAGCATTAGCTAGTGCTATCTCATTACAGTGTCTTGTATTATGGGTGTGTATTTGGCTTCTGAGTTGTATTTGTGCATTTGTTTTTTGCTGATTATTTAGTACTTTGAAGACATACTTGAGTTGTTGTTGTTGTTCAATTTCCAAAATTTTATCAAGTTTCATTAGTTTGATGTCTCTATATAGGTTCTCGGTTGGTGTCAGTCTATCCAAATTTAGTAGGATTTTTAGTATTCTGTTTTGCAATATTTGCATTTTTTTAAAATGAACTTCTGAACAATTTCCCCAAATAGTTATGAGATATCTGAACACACTGAGGAAGTAACCATTGTAGACATTGTATTTCATACTTTGACTTATAAAACCTCTAATTTTATAAAGTGCTCCCATCATTCGTACTAATTTGTCTTTAATTATATCAATATGCTTTGTCCAATTCAACTTATTATCAATGATTAGTCCCAGGTATTTTATATCATTTACTTCTGTCAGCAAGTGATTTCCAAGTTTAATCTGGATGTTATTTATTTCCATATTTTTCTGTTGGAATCGGACATAAACTGTTTTATTTTCATTGATTTTTAAATTATTCTTCAGAACCCATTTTCTATATTATTTCAGATCAGCGTTTATTTCTTCCTCTAATAATGTTAATGATGGACCACTATAGACCAGCGCCGTATCGTCCGCGAATGTGAAATATCTTGCTTGTAGCTGGCATTTTTTCAGGCTTAGAACGTGCAATGAATAAAGAAGGGGACCTAAAACTGATCCCTGAGGTATTCCACAACTTATGTTCAACTTCTCACTATGAGTGTCATTGATTTTCACAATCTGTTGGCGGTTTGATAAGAATGATTCAACTAAATCGTGCATTCTACCCCGTATTCCACCCAAGTATAATTTTCGTAGTAGGATCTGATGATCCACTACATCAAAGGCTTTTCTAAGGTCAATAAAAACTGCAATGATATGTTGTTTTCTGTCAAGTTTTTGTGAAATGTAATCTATAAAGTCCATTGTTGCACATTGTGTGCTGCTTTTTTTTATGAATCCATACTGATACTGATCCATTTCATTTTGTTTCTCAATGAAGCCAATTATTCTATTTTCCATTACAGTTTCCACCACCTTCGATAGTACACTTACCACAGTCACCGGTCTATAGTTTCCCATCTGATTTTTTGGCCCAGTTTTATGAATAGGTTTGACCTTGCAAAGCTTCAAGCAATCTGGAAAAACTCCAGTTGAAAGCACATTATTAATTGAAGGTACAAGTATTGTTATGATGCTTCTTTTTAAGGTTTTCAAGTCGTTAACTGTAATTCCATCATATCCCGGTGCCGAGTCTTTGTTCAAGCTATCAATTACATTGCATAATTCCTCCTCATTAACCTCTGTCACAAAAATGCTATTATTCAATGAAATTTCTTCAAGATAATCTAAATCCCCCTCCCTCTGTTTTTCCTGTTCAATTGCTTCTATAATATTCTTTCCTATGTTACAGAAGTATTCATTGAAATAATTAGAAATCTGTTTACTATCTGTGATTGTTTGATCAGTATGAACTATGCAATCGATACTATCTTTGAAATCCCCTTTCATGAACCCATTTACTACATTCCACTTTTTTTTTGTATTGTTTCCTGCATGTTCCCATTTTTGCCTAAAATATTTTTGTTTTAAAATTCTACCCATGTTGACAACTTGATTCTTTATAACTCTGAATCTTTCAATTAGTTCTAGGTTATATGGATTCTTTTTTTTTTCTTTATAAATTTTGTCCCTTTTTTTCATCAATTTCAGATACTCCTCATTTATCCAAAAATCATTTCCTTTGCACTTAATAACAATTTTTGAACTAGCATGCGTTTTACTGGACTGAATAATTGATATAAGCATCTCAAAAGAAGTTATAGGACTCTGGCCTATCAGTGAACAGAACTTTCTCCTAAAAATATCTAGATTGATATTGATTTTTTCAAAATATGATTTGGGTTTGTATTCAGGTAATTTATCTTCGATTGACACATAAAGAATCTGATGATCTGAAATAGCATTCTCACTTACTCTTACTTTACATTTTAAAATGGGTTTATTACAGATAATATGATCGATAATGGTTTTGGAGGTTGAAGTAATTCTTGTAGCATGTTTCTCGTTAATTTCATTGCAGATTTGGAAACCTTGGAGTTGTATGCAGTCTATGAAGTCTTGGGTACTTCTTCCATTCATGGAATCGTATTATTCTTCAGGTAACATTTACAATAAGACTTTTTTCAATGATGAATCAAATTGATTGAAGTGAATTTTGAATTTGAATCATTTGTATAGTTAGAAGAATAAAGTGGACTCAGAAATAGTTTCGAATAGATTCGATTTTCAGAAATGAACGCAAGAGCAACTTTCCCTACCTGTAGAGTTCTTCCTCGCCATATCCTCAGCGCTCGAAGTTTTTCTTTGTTCTATCCTCAAATTTGGTATATTGAACGGAGGCACGTGCATATTATCAGAACTGTATTGATGTCTCAAAGGCCGGTGCCGATCCGGACTCGGTAGAGAGAGATTGTCCAGCTTGAGTTTGTTCCTCTGGTTCCTATCGATTTGGTCCAGCATATCTTGCAACACCTCTATCAGAATGGTGAACTGTTCTAGGTTGAGAGAAGGGTTGACCGTTTGCGGTAGCAAGGAAGGCATCACCTTCGTTGCCATCAAGTTGATCGAAAGTCCGTACCTCTTGTCGCTCAACATCAACCGATAAATATCTGTGAAGGAAAATCAATTATTGATGAGTTGTCTCTATGAATATGTGCATAGGAGAACATCAAAGAAATTGTACTCCTCACGAGTCTCGCAAGAATCAAGCTTAGAATCTAGAATTATAGTTTATAAAGCAATTAACCAGTCACATTTCGATTTTGCTACCACTATATTATACTCTTTCAATCTGAACAAAACATCTGCATTTCGAAAACTCTTAAATCGAGCTATAAGGACCATTTTGAGATGTAATCATTATAAACCGAAACAGCACATGTTATCATCACTTGCATGGTTATCAATTAGAAACAGATTACGATATATGGCAGTGATTTTTCAATACAAACTTCTGAATGATACCTTTCCAATATACTTTGAAAATCACATTTTATATAATTATCAAGTACATGATCATAACACGGGGAGTAGCCAAAAATTTTCACATATTCAGAAAAAATATGAATTGAACCTCAAAAAGTATATTCTTCGAAGGAATGATTGCATATAATGATTCACCTGTTCATGTAAAAAATGCCCCATTCTTGAGTATGTAATATATTGCTTCATTATTACATAATAGTTTTATGATTGTAAAATTTATCTATATATTTTACATGTATAATGTACCATTTTCGTTATTTGTTCTATTTACATATTGGTTATGTGATTTTTGATTTTGTCCAGTTCACTATTTCTATTTTGTTGTTATTGTAAAATGAGGTTTTCCTATTCGAAAAATAAACCTGACTGATTGAGAGGGGAACTCTCAGTACCCCTAAAAAAATGTACGTCACAAACAGCAATATATTAATTTTCGGAAAAACCTTGTTTCGTCTAGTTGGATAAAATTGAATACAATGTGTATCAACGATGCGGATAGGGATAAATATAAGTTTGAGAGAGCACAAAGGAAGCTATATTCCTTAAATATTCACCAACATACAGGGTTTCCCATAAATGTGTGACTGACCAAACTTCTGTTTAAAAAAAAATGTGTTCTTTCAACAATGAATATCTCAGAATCAATAATTAGTATTGACACAGTCTTCTCACCAAATATCATCAAAAATAGTGTTTTTTCACTTTCTATTCATTCTATTGAAATCGCCATCAATTTTTTCTTGGTTCGGTTCGGTAATTGTAGGTTTCCATTTCTTTATTTTCATCAAAAATGTAATTATTTTCGAATAAAATTATAAAACAGTGATAAGGACATTCATGCCATTCTAGTTAATTATTTCAAAATTGCAAAATTGCATTGCAAAATTCATTAGCATGTTAACGTTTCCATTTTTTTGTCAAAAATCTTCTACTACCAGCTTTGCAAAGACTATATCATTGTTCTCCTTCGAATTTTTTTCAAGTTGATGGAAAGAAGAAATACTAGTCGGTTAAGCGAGTCAAGCAACGTTTATCGTGGTTATATGATCTGAACCGGTGACCTATCTTTCTATGAATGACTATCAGATCTTAGTCCTGCCTGTGGAATAATCACAGGTGAAATGATAAGACCTTGTGATTCCTTTGCTCACAAAAATTAGACTTTTAACAATCGACGGTTTTTGGGAGTTGGTTGAGGGACAACTAATGTTGGACCCATAAAAAAAACTTCTCCAATGGCCCGTTGTACATATTCCAGTGAAATGTGGCTCATGTGAATACAGATAACACAATATTTTCGATTATCGTTATTTCAATTAATGTTTAAAACCATTGAAAACTGTTCGCGGGAATCTTAATGAAGGATTTTTGAAGCGATTCCATTTTCTTTCAGAATCAATATAGATTTGAGGCCTGGAATCAGATCCACATTTCCATTTATTCAATGTTGAAATATTCTGGCTACCTTATTACGTATTGTTATTCTTCAGTAAAAATAATCAGTTGCGTAGCCTTTCGACTATAAAGTATATGATCATCAAGAAAATGCTCATACTGCCAATCAATCAGAGATGACTGAATTAAAACTATTTAATTACAAATGAATAAATGGTCACTAGAGTGTAAGTTCATGAGATCGTTTTGTAAAAAATCAATACTTTTTTTGAATATTGTTTTTCTGGGAGACCTCTTGTAGATTATCGAAAACACCTAACAAGTTTCGATTAACATTTTCTCATACTGTTTTGTGAGCTTTTCAAAAAAATGGGATTGGGTTAGCCTAATTGTTTGATTAATTGTCTTTCGAGATATTTCTCAAAAATCGACATGAATTCTCCATATTTTCAATTCAACATATTTCTAATTCAGAAAAAAATTTCCTACCTGCACCTACCGACTTTCAATTACCGTTTTCTCATTCTGCTTTGTATGCCCTTTAAAAATATATTGAAATCGGGTTAGCATAATTGTTCCAATTATTTTCACTCGAGGAATTTCTGAAGAATTGACATAAATTCTCCAAACATATTTCTAATTCAAAAACATTTCTTCTACCTACACCTACCGACTTTCAATTGAAATTTTCTCATTCTGTTTGGTGAGCTTTTGTAAAAGAAATTGGAATTGGGTCAGCTTAATTTTTCTATTTATTGTCACTTGAAGAATTTCTCAGAAATCGACATAAATACTTCAAACATATTCCTAATTCACCAACATTTCTCCTCGACGAATGTTATCTTTCAACATCTTTGTATCCCTATTGCTTTCGCTGTCGATCCCCTTCACCAATGTTTACCGTTGAAGAATGAAATATTTCATGAAACTCACAATATTCCATTAAATTTGATGCTCCGTTGACAATTTGCTGACACACCGAACAAACACAGCACATCAACTTGTCACTTACTTACAACCCTCAATGTTATCTGTGGGTCGGAGAGCCTTATATCAGACAACAGAGGCAACACTTCATCTATTATTTGCGATTTATCCAGTCTATCCAAAGTCCTTTCGACACACGAAAGCACATTCGACACAAGTTTGGGATCCGCCTGGTTCTTCTCGTATATCGCCTTCGTCTTCGGCAATATCATCCTTCTTATCGAGGTGTCGTCTAAATATTCCGATACGTTGGTAACGGCTACTAGCGCAGCACTCTAGAAAATGAAAAATTTCAAGTGGCAGTGCAGAAACATGTAGAATTATTAGATTAGTTGCTGAAAAATCGTTACACGAATTATATGAAAGAGTGTCGATGCTCACAGGTGTTAAAAATAGCTACATATTCAGAAAACGAAACAAGATGAATGAACAAATTCGCGTGTTGCAATATTCTAAATACGTTATTTTTTGGTACATAACGTCGTAGCTTCAAGAAACTAGTTTGTTGAATATCTCAATGCCAGTCTTAACCATATCCATAGTCTTCTTGGTAATAATAATAAGATTAATTCATCCCAAAGATCATTTAGTTTTGAAGCAGGGACATTAAATAAAAAAAATTGTGAAATGAAACCTAATCATTTGTCAGTGTATGGAAGTACATATTTTCAACTGATATACAGTGTGTCCAAGATAAGGATCCTAAGCATAGGAATCTCAGTACCTGTTGGAGATACTGCATAGGTTCAATTAGGAAAAAGTTGTGTTCTTTGAAGCTTATTTACATGTCGTTTAGAAACTTGAAGAATTTTCATGGCCTGCTGAGATATTTGGGAAAAACGAGACTTTGAAAATATCGATTTTATTTTTTTCTGACTTCATTTAAAAAGATATCAAAAAACGAATAACACTTTTTCATTGGCACTTCCAAGGTACTACACGATGGTATTTTTAGTTTTTATATCCGACGTTTCGTTTTCAAGAAACCATCATCAACTTAATTTTTTTATATGGCCCGAAAAAAAAGTACACCCTGTATCTGATTCCATTTTTTATTACGAATTCAACGATGTATCACATGCCATTGTTTTCATTTTAGTTCAAAGGAAAATTGCATTTTTCTATTTTTAAAAAAATCTTTGAGTGGGCGTTGCAAACAAATGCTTTGACGTAAATACCTGTCATCGAGCCTGTCAAATATTATTTGATTACACGATAAAATAGTAATTGTCGTTAGCCTGTTCGTCGAGTTGTTGTTTTTAGAGTTATTGTACTGTCGTTATTATTGTTCATTGTTGAATAGATAATATTGTGTTATTATCGTCGAATATGCCGGGTGAGCATTATAGCCATGAAGAAAAGTTTGACATGCTAACGTGTTACATTGTGTGCCACAAAAATACTGTAAATACAGCAGCAATGTATCTTAATACATATCCAGAAAGAAAGCAGCCATGTAAGTCCATTTTCTTAGAGTCGGCTCGAAATTTAAAAGAATATGGTTCATTAAAAAAGCCTGTTTTATCCCGAAAAAAGGAATCTTCAGATGAAGCCCAAAATAATGTTTTACAAGCAGTTGTTGAGAACCCTGAAATATCAATTAGGCAAATCGAAAATAATGTACGAGTAGCCAAACCCACAGCTCAATTTATTTTGCGTAAAAATAGATATCACCCCTATAAATGTAGGATTTGCCAAGGACTTAAACCAGGGGATTTCGAACGGCGCCGAAATTTTTGCGAATGGTATACACGCGCGTGTGAAGAAGATTCAAATTTTCCTTCAAAACTAATATGGTCCGACGAAAGTATGGTCACTAATAATGGTATCTTCAACCGCCGCAATACGCATTACTGGGCTCAGCAAAATCCGCGTGTTAAGAAAATATCAAGACATCAAGAACGTTTTGGGTTCAATATGTGGTGTGCAATTTTAGGAACTAAAATACTAGGTCCGTTTTTTTACTATAATTCTTTGACCGCCGAACGATACCATCATTTATTGCAAAACTATTTAGAAGACTGTTCAGATAATTTACCTCTGGCACAGGTCAATAACTGTTGGTTTCACAAGACGGTGCTCCTGCACATAATTCTAGACAAGTTCGAGAGTATCTTTCGCAGCGATTTCCTGGAAGGTGGATTGGAACCTCTAGTGAAGTGTCTTGGCCAGCGCGATCCCCTGACTTAACTCCTCTGGACTTCTTCATATGGGGTTTTGTTAAAAACCGGGTTTACCAACATTCTTTTGAAACTGAACAGCAGTTACGAGAATGTGTAACTGCCGCATTCAACAGTATTACACCAGAGATGTTACGTGATGTTTCAAGTTCTACAGTTAGAAGATCATACTTATGTTTGGAAAATAACGGAAACCTGTTTGAACACTTCCTTTGAATTGAATAAAAAATGCGTTAATTTCTTTGTTGTTCTCATTACTTTAAAAAAATCATTAACCTTCTTAAAAATATATTTTAAATATAGAAAAATGCAATTGCCCTTAAACTAGAAAGAAAACAATGGCATGTGATACATCGCTGAATTTGTAATAAAAAATGGAATCAGATACAGGGTGTACTTTTTCTTCGGGCCATATAAAAAAATAAAGTTGATGATGGTTTCTTGAAAACGAAACGTCGGATATAAAATCTAAAAATACCATCGTGTAGTAACTTGAAAGTGATTATGAAAAAGTGTTATTCGTTTTTTGATATCTTTTCAAATAAAGTCAGAAAAAAATAAAATCGATATTTTCAGATTCTCGTTTTTCCCAAATATCTCAGCAGGCCATGAAAATTCTTCAAGTTTCTAAACGGCATTCAAATGAGCTTTGAAGAACAACTTTTTCCTAATTCAACCCAAGCTGTATCTCCAACAGGTACTGAGATTCCCATGCTTAGGATCCTTATCTTGGACACACTGTATATATAATTGATGCCAAGGACATTATCAGGTTTGTGAAGATTTTCAGCAGGCTGTGTGCATGGAAATTCATAAATACATTCAATGATTGTTTAATGTGAATTTTTCGAATATTGAAGCGATGGCCGTTGCCCATGTAGATATTATAAATTAAAATTTATTATTTATGTTGGTGAAATTAGCAATCAATCGAAAAGTTCTGTCACAAGTTTTTGACCACGACTCGTATAACATCTCCCAGTAAATCATCTTCAATTGACAAATGACTTGAATACAATACTGATAGAAAATGAAATGGTGAATTACCTGCACTTGTATTGTTGTGCTGTCAAATGCATTATACAGCATTGGCAGAACTTCTGTGCGAATTTCTTCCCTTGGGGTTTTCTCCAATATCAAGTGGAGGTTCTCTAAAAGCGTTACAGACGCCTGTACAGTTTTTGGTGCTGAAAATACGCACCTAAAAAAAATGGTTAGAAAAATATTTTGAGAAATGACAAAATATTGTAGATTATAATATTATAGCTATCTCATAATGGATATGATAAGACCATGTAGTTATCACGTGTGGATTGATTACTTTTGTCATCTAATAACCAAATGAAAAATCTGTCCTCGTAGGGTTGTCTATATAGCGACGAAGGGCACTGGGTTACGTATGAAGTAAAAAATATAGAGATATATTTAAAAAAAATCTTACTCATGTTTGGTTGGAATGAAATGTATCAGAAGTTGTAATTTATATTTTTTGATTTGGGGAAGAAAAAACCCAAAGAATATTCCATCAAACTTCAAAACAAAACAGATAGAACTCAATATGTTGAAATTAATGACACTATAAGTGAATCTGCCACATTTTGTTATGGAGTTCCTCAAGGAACCATGATAGGCCCGTTAATATTCAATATTTATATAAATGATCTATACAATCTTTCTCATATTGGTCAAATACATAGTTTTGCTGATGACACTCTTACACTGCAACTGTACTGCACTGCTGATTATTTCTTACTCTGCAACAAGTTGGAATGAACCGAAAGACAAAGTTAAAATAGATTTGATTTAGAAATGGTTTGATAAAAACCTATTGACAATAAATTTCGAAAAAACATTTTATCTGCCATTAACTTGCTACAGTAATTCATTCATTCAACTGAATATATAAAATATTTAGATATCATGATTGATAGTCATCTGAGATAGAATTTTCAAATTTCACATATAAAAAACTGAGATGCCTCTTATCCAAATTCTGCCATTTGAAAATAATTCCTTTCTGTCAAATATCTTGAAATGCTTTTTCATTCTCTGACTCTATTTTTTTTCAGGTTGTGGATTCGAATATAGAAAACTACAGAACTGGGAATTCATCCGCCACAAAAAAACATTCAAAGAGTGGTAGAGCAAAGTAATTGCTGACTTCCTGATGGAATTATGACCCTTTTACTCAGAAGGATATACCTTTATCCAAATCGGGTGGGTGCTTTTATAGACATGAACAATGAATGATAAAAACTCACCTGAAGGACGGAAGAATTATGGACTCGTATTCCTCTAAACTAGATTCTTGTATCAAATATAATACAGGCTGTAAAACGGCTGCTAGCACCTCTTGAGTTCTCATCTCTTGTTGGAGAGAAGGCCATACGTGCTGATACCAAAGTTTCTGTAAGCGAATTCGGGTGAGGTTATTATGCTCATCAAAGACCCAATAATGCATGAAATATCAGAAAAATATATTATCAGAATTTCGAAAAACCCTTTCTTATCGGATGCCTACGTCATACAAAGAACACACTCTCCAACTTTCAGATGTCTACGATCAGTGGTTTAGGCTGTACGTTTATTAACCCCCAAAATAACTCTCTACCCTTTTCAATCCCGTTAAGCGATTGATTCCAATGAAATGCAAAACATGTCTTACATCTATTCTATTAAAGAATGTTCATGCAAAATTTGGAATAGATTGGAGCTAGAAATCACGTTTTTCTATACAGATTCTGACCCCGCTTTTCACCCCCTTAGGGGTGGAAGTTCGAAAAACCTTTTTATACCGGATGCCTACGTTATACAAAGAACACATCCTTCAAGTTTCAGAGGTCTACGATAAGTGAAACTTTTTCTAGAGATCAATTACCCTAATACAAAACTGATATTTTTGCACTCGACGCGCGTTTCGCTAACAAGGTTAGCATCGTCAGGAGAAGAAAACTGATACTCGACGCGCGTTTCGCTAACAAGGTAAGCGTCTTCAGGAGAAGAAAATTGATACTGATTCTAAAGCTAGGGTTAGTTGTTTATATACCTAAATTTTTTTGGTCCGATATGGACTTTGTTTGTTACTGTTAATTATTCTAATGAATTTTTCGAGAATGAACTCACTACCTGCAAGTTCCGTCATCTGTTAGTATTGATTATTCTGATTACTTCCTCAACAATGTCATTTCGAGACTCTCACATGCATCGAGTGGTCTTGTGTCATGCACATGCTTGATCAGCTTCAGATTGCTTTTACAAATTGTGTGGTTATTGTCTAGAGCGTGTTGGGAGACACTGGATTTTTCTACCCTTCCGTATTTTATGTCTGCAAAATTCTCTTTGAAACGGGTTTTAATAGCTCGTCGGCTCTGGCCGATGTACTTGTTATTTCAATCTTGACAACTCATCTCGTGATTTTCCGACTTTTCTGAGTTTTCTAGTTTTTTTTTGGGTTACCAAGAAGCTGTTGTACTTCGTGAGAAGTTTTATACGCAACTTTCATATTTACTTTGTCAAATATCTGTTGGAGTCCTCTAGTGTATTGAGGTTCATATGGGATCACTATAAACTTTTCGTTTCTCTCATCTTTTTGAAAAGTCGAAGATTTACGAGGTGTTTCCCTAAATTTACATTTTCTTATTATCTTATCAACTATCTCTGGATTAAAGCCGTTCACTTCAGCTACGTACCTAATCACTCTCCTTTTATTGTCGTACTCATCTTTTTTCAAAGGAAAAGTTATTAACCTCTGGACAAGAAATTGCAGTGCCGCCATTTTATGTTGTGGACAATGATTTGATTGAGGATCAATCTCTCACTCATCGTTTACGCCCGTTTGTATATCTGTGACTTATATAAAGATGTGGGTACTGACTTACCTTTGGAATGAAAGGTAATGATTCCTTGAGAGTATTCCTGTAGAAATGTGATTTCTGTGTGGGATCTTTCATATTGATGACATCCAGAAATTGCAGTGAGTGAACTGCAGGATCGCTGAAACAATAATGGAATTTTCAATTTTCAAAATAGCAGAGATATTTTACTCTTTATTGTTAAAATAAAAATAATGATGACATAATTTATTAGAAAAATACAATTCGATATCGATCGTAAATGAGGTGGGAGGGCGCGTTCCTCACTGCCTCGTCCTACGGACTCGTGATTTTATCAATCGGTTTGTTTTCATACTTTTGCAAAATAAAAAAGTTTTTGTGGAAAATGAAAATTTATCGATTAAATTTGAAGGACTCGTGGTATTACCTTTGAAAATCTCACAGGCAACTCTATATCATTTGTTCACTGGGCCAAGTGATTAGAATATCACTCTAGTACGACAAACTATGGAATGTACCTGAAATATTTGATGAGAGTCAGCAGCTGTGCAGTGGGACGTTGTCGAGTGTCCTTGCTCAGAAGTCGCACCGTTGCTTCTTGTAGGGGCACTGGAATTCGAGGCATTATATTGTGGACCTGATCCTCCAACTGAAACCGAAAATACAAGTTATGGTAAGTTTGGTGATCCAAAATTATATACTTCAAATGATAATAGTGGGATTGGAATCAGTTTTTTTAAAGAAAAAACATTTTTTCTTTGATAACGTTTCGAATTTTAATAAAACCATCATCAGGGATCAAAAATAAGTTTTTCCGAGTAAAAATATCATAATAATACATGAAACAGATTTTTGAGCCCTGATGATGGTTTTATTCAAAATCGAAACGTTGGCAAAGAAACAAAGGTTTTTTTTCAATAAAACTGACCGCAATCCCATTATTACCATCACAAAAAAATGCAACAATTTTCAGAATTGAATCAATCGCAAAAATAAATCTATTGGGTAAAAAAATATCAGTGATTTATTTCATTTTTCTGTCATCTGTGCTGCCTGAGAAAGTATTCAGTTGAAAAAATGATTTGAGGAGTGCCCAAATACCTATCCATCAACTTAGGAATAAATCCTAGGCTCCACCGAACAATACCAAATCGAAGACATCATCAACTACATTAAAAGGTCAGTTTGTATACCTTTGATGAAACTGCAATAACGTCACTTGCAAATGTAAGTGGTATAAAACATAGAAAGTTTCATTTCTCAATTATCATACAAACATTTGTTCGTGATCCACCAATTCACTAATTTTGAATGGCCAACAACGTATTTAATCATGAAAGAACTCGCAACTCTACATAAGTTTTTATGACCGTGTCGCTTAGCGAAAATGGAACAGACGGCCCCATTTTCATTTGCGACGTAATGGTTGTTTTTTATTGGCCTACTGTCACAATGATATCCACTTTTATGGCTCATACTGAGTCTTTTTTATATTGTCGAACGTTTCTGAAAGACATGCTAGGATACTGAGTGCTAAATAATCGTCAATTACTTAATTCAATTATTTCTGTTATATATTTTCATTCCTACTTCACTATGTGATGAAGGGGAGTGAGGATCTTCTTTTTGAAATACTCATACCAAAAATGTCTAGTGGAAATATACCTTCTACTGGATGAAGCCTAAGAAATTCAAAATAACTTAAGAGAAGATTGGCATCAACAGATTCAGGAGAGTTTATGATAGTACTATTCGATACTTGATCATAAAGAAAAGATACAATTTTTGTATGCATTTTTGATACATCGATATGAACTTCAACACAATAGAGGTTGAAACATATTGTCATCTTGAAGTTATGTTCACTACATAAAAGCTATTTCAACTCATAAACATTACAACTAATGGACAAGCCTTTATGACAGTTTTCCATATAACACGATGCTGAATACATCAGAGAGAGAAAAAATATGTACATTGAGTGATATTGTGAAGGACAGAATGATAGTTCTAGACTTGAATATATCTATCTTTCTTAACCTCTCATTATCTGCTGAATTGAGGAAGGAATTCGCTTAAAGGTTATACTTGAAGTATTCTATCTTGCTCTTGCTCTTTGGGCCAGTCCATTGGTTTTCAAGTATAAGTTTCAACTCTATTGAAAATGTGATATTCGTGTATCTATCATACTCTACACATCTTGTAGTAATGAATAATTGAGGCATCACCATTTATTCACACACTCAGAACCAATCAAAATGAGTTATGAAGAAGAAACACACTCATACTGTTTTTGACAACTACTGGAAACGGTGTTATTAATAACAACAACGTTCACTCCCCAAGACACTTACAAAGTGTATAGAAGGGTGAAACTAACTCTGGAGAGATCATACATCGAAAAAAAAGCTAATGAAATCAGACTCTTTCATTGTAGAAAATGAAAATTATGGTAATAAAAATATAAATGAAAAATTGCCAATTACCTTTTTCATTATTGACATTTTGTTCATGCGTTGATATTGAAAGATCATTACTCACCAATTCCAGTTGCTTCAGATAGGTTGAAGTGGAGTTGCCAGCCTGAATCAGCGGTTTTCCGTGATTAAATATTGCACATATCACCATTCCGAGAGAAAACATGTCACTCAATATACTACAAACCGACTGAGTTTGCGTTTCTGGAGCTGGAATGGAAAAAAAACTTTGTTGAGTGTGAGAGATATGGGTGAAATGTCAAATGAGGAGTATGACAAGTTCTATTTCATTTCCACCTGGTTCAGTGCCCAACATACTCAAGCGCATAGAAGCTGATTGATCCTTTTTCATTCAGAATGCGATTGAGCATTCATTCACGAGCCTTCAATGATTGTTGAAGATGTCAAAATGGCATATTTGCAAGACCCAGGTAGATTTATCAACAAGTATCATCTGAATATAGATACTATAAAAATAATAATAGTAAATTCACAGAGGCGATTGTGATTGTGAAACGTAATAAGAATAATAATTGTGGTGCTATGAAAAAACGAGGATCAAATGAGAAAGTTGAATAAACACATTCAAGGCGGAGCATTTGTAAAACGAGTTAGCTATAATTAGAAATAAGCAGAAAGCTAGACCAACTTTCAATTTCATGTTATTATATTTATTTATAATTGGGATACAACAGGCAATACGCCCATAACAGTATCCACCTAACGTGACATACATACTTTTAGACTTATTAAAAGTGTTACAGATGGTTGACAGATAAGTACAATCGTACTTATACATAATGGTATAAGATTCTAATTTTCAATCTCACTACTTTAATATAACAAAAAGTAGTACCTATATCTCATGATCACAAAAGACTAAACACAGAAGCTACAGACTTTCCGGAATGTTGTTCAATAATAATCGTTTGATACATTTTTTAAACAAAAGGAAGGATGTATTGAATATATCATACTCATTGAAAAGAGTGTTAAAATTTCTAACCATTCTATTAAGAGGTGAATTACAGCATGAATTTGTTATTTTGAGAGGGATATGAAATAAATATGGATTCCTTAGTGGTCTGGATGGCGCATTATTATTTATTCTTTCCAGAATGTCAGCAGTGTCAATATTTCCGTTGAATAGCTTATGCAGGTTCAACGCATCGTTAAAGATTCTTCGATTCTTCGATTTTTCAGAGGAAGTATTTTGAATTCATTGCAAATCACAGAGAAATCATCAGCTATGGGTGTTTGCGTTTTAAAGGAAAGATTTTTTTTTAATTCCTGAACATTTTCGAGACGTTCAATATAAAATATGTATTGTGGGTTCCATATAGAGGTAGAAAAGTTCAATTGGCTAAAAACATATGCATAGTAAAGGGATATTATCACCTCAGGTTTGGTTATGAATTTAGTTTGTCTTATAATAAATCCTAACATTTGAAGTGACTTCTGAATAACATTATCGATATGAATATCGAAGATAAGTTTGCTATAAAATGTGATTCCCAAGTCTCTTACGTGATGGTTACGTTTCAGAAGTACACTGCTGAGGGTGTACTGACCAATAAATACAATTTTATATCTCGTAAACGTTATGCAGCAACAATTTTCCAGATTCACAAATAAATTATTGTTTTGGCAATACGTTTCAAATCTTTTTAAATCACTCAGTACTTTTTGACAATCTAGGATATTCCTTATTTCAAGAAAAATTTTGAAGTCATCTGCGTAGGCTAAGAGTTTGAAGAATTCTGAAATATTATTCAAGTATATAAGAAACATGAGAGGACCTAAGTGGGATCCTTTTGGCACTCCCGATGTTATTGGAATTGCCATAGAGAGATAACCTTGAAGTGAGACATACTGTGTTCTCTCACACAGATACGATGATATCCAGGCTAATAGAGTACCATCCACACCAACACCAGCAAGTTTTTTTAATTAAAATACCATGATCAATTTTATCGAAGGCCTCGCTGAAGTGTAGATAGCATCAACCTGGGTTTGTTTATCCATCGCATTTAGGATGTATTCCTAGTAGCAGATAAGATTTGATTCAATGGATCGATTTTTAAAGAAGCCGTGCTGTTCTGGCATTATTTGACGCAATACCAATTGATAGACAGAATTGTGAACGTATTTCTCGAAGAGTTTAGCGAAGATACAGAGTTTGCTGATAGGCCTATAATTATTGATCATATTTTTTTGTCCCGATTTGAGAATTGGAATGATACAGGTAGATTTCCAATCAGTTGGAAATGTTCCACTTGATAGAGATTGTTTGAAAAGTAAAGTTAAGAGGGTTACGAGGCTTAGACGACAGTTTTTGACAAAGTATGAAGGTATTCCATCCGAACCTGCTCCTTTGTTTGGATCGAGATTATGTAATCCTTCCATTACTTCTTCTTGTGTTAGCTGAATTTGACATAGATGAAGATTAGTATTTGGGAGATCTACTTGTTCACCTAAGGTAACAATTTGTAGGACGAAAACACTTGCAAAATAGGATCCAAATAGGTTACAAATATCCTGACGATTGGAGACAGTTTTATCTACTAGCATTTCTGATTGATATTATTTTACTAGCCAACCAGTGCCTACTTCGTTGGGCGTTAATTATTTTTGTGATGCGATTATATTGTGTAGTTCTTAGAAAAAGCGTTTGCAAAATTTCGAAAATGTTATAAACATCTTTTTTTACTCCTTTAGTCAACGAATTTCAATGAAATACGAAAAACGTCTTTCAAAGTATATCGGAGTACGTTGTTCCATAAAAATTTCACCCCGTTTTCCACCCCCTTAGGGATGGAATTTCGAAAAATCCTTTTGTATTGGATACCTAAGTCATACAAAGAACACACCCTCCAAGTTTTAGATGTCTACGACCAGTGGTTTGGGCTGTGCGTTGATCAACCCCTAATATATCTTATTACCCCTATTCAACCCCGTTAGGCGATCATTTTCAATAAAATGCGAAGCACGTTTTTCATATATGCTGTGAAAGGATTTATATGCAAAAAGTGGATCGAGGCAACACGTTGCCCCATACAAATTTTGCGTCCGTTTTCTACCCCTCGGGGGTGGAATTTCCGGAAACACAGTAAAACCGGATAAAAAGTATCCTATGCCCGTTCCCGGGTTTTAAGCTACCTCCCCACCAATTTCCAGCCGAATCGGTTCAGCCGTTTTTGAGTTATAAATAGTATAACTAACACGACTCTCTTTTATATACAGGGTGTAACTGAATAAGTGTAAAACATTTGAGGAGATGATTCCTCATCGAAAAAAAGATAGGATCTTTCATATAAAGAAACTTCATTGGAGTATCCCTTTTTAAGATTCAGCCCCTGAAAGGGAGTACATGAAATTTGTATAACAACTTTTTTCACAAGCACCAAAAAAGTTACAATATTGAAATTAACCTGACGTTTTTTACTACTAAAAACACACTTAGCCAGTAATTCATTTGGTTTACCCCATCGTTTTAAGGGGTGGAAAACGCAACCCCTAAATTTTATTTCCAATGCAACTTTTTTTTCATTACTTGTTCACCATTTAAAAATGTATTTCCAATAGCCTGGTTCATTCTGAACAAAAAATGTCTCTTGGGTTTTTTGTCCAAAATGAATCAGTTCGCAGCAAAAAATTATTTTACGAACAACTACAGATATACATCGTCATGAATGCGAAAATACGAAACTAATCTATCTAGTAGGTCGCTATTAGCGATAGTGGCAATTAAATTGGTATGACCCTGTCAGTTTGTGAATTTTCGAAATTGATTTAATACTAATTGTGTGTTGTTCAGTTCTTAATTTGTTACTTTCTTGAATGTTTCACACTTATTCACTTACACCCTGTATAGATAGATAAGTGAAAATGCAAAAAGTAAAATCCATTGTTTCCAGGAGGTGGTGAAGTTCTCAAAATTCTAAACAACAGAGTATTATTTCAGAATCATTGGTTGGTTGTTATTTCTTAATCCACTTCATATTCTCACATTGTAATGTTATTATTGCATTATTTTTGTTTTATCTTACTTTTCAATAAACTCACTATGAGAGCCTTGATGTAGAGGTTATTCAGATGAATTCATCTCTATTTTTTAGGAAATTCCAACTGAAACGAATGTATTTTCAGTTTGGTCGTGTGTGGCCGAGTGGTCTACTGCGCTGTCGTATATTCAATTTGGCTTTTTTACTGCTGTTTGATTCTGGGGTTGGCGCAGAAATTCCGGTGTACTGTGAGTTTGTCTGGGTTTGCCTACAGTTGAAATAGCAAATGCGCTGCCGTAAAAATCAGTAAGACGCCCCAGAGATGTTCGGGAGCCAAGACAATTAATTAGCCGTTCCTTGCCCATACAAGGCTCTGAGTTCTAAGGCAGGCCGGCAATGACAGATTTTTTTGGATCAATTTTTCAGTCTGGATGAGGGTGATTATAATAAAAAAATTACTTTCACTTCTATTCATTTCAACTATTCAATTTCTGACAGATAAAACTTGTCATTGGTGGACAGTTCTGAACCAAGGCGACCCCAGATTCTACATAAAGTAGAACTAAAAGCAAATACGCACTATTGGGACAACATCTACACATTGAATAACACTCTTACAATTCATCACGAATTGATATTTCATGATTTATTCTTCCCTAGTACAATTTCACTTTAAAAACTCTGTTCATGTATTTTGAGCCCATTCATTTTACTTCTTTCGTTATAAACAACCAATAGTAATAACATTTTTTGGAACGTGTTTGTGAAATATTGAATACTATCTTTCTGGTTCCCTCTCGAAATGAATTTAAAAAGATTACGAAACTCAGTGAAGTGCTGTATTCTATGTATATCGGTCAAAGAAAACAAAAAGTTCTTTAATCATAATATAACAGTCGTGAATAAAGACGATTAGTAACTGAAGATGATTGATTCAGTCAGCCAATTGAGCACCAAAATCCCACTGGATGAACACAGCTGTCGGCGTGTTATCGATTTCCTTGGTCTATCAAGGTTAATGAGTCTCTGGTTGTGCGATAATCACAGATTAGTTGATATTTAATGGAATAACTTTTTCTAATTCCTATTTACAGCAGCAAACACAGTTCAAGAATGACAGGAATTCTGCACACAGTAAATCAAGTCTATTTGTTATTGAATTCAGCTAATATTGAGCCCTCAACATCTTCTCAGTTTAATTGTTAGGTGCTTCCGGGCTTCTGAGCCGTGGACAACAGGTTTTAACGCCTGACATTACGTCTGCATCTGCGGCAGACATTTTCAAAGGCGATGCGGCAATGGTCGAAGTATCCTTCTCTGCTGCGAGGCTTTGATCTGATGTGGGTCGGCTGATGAGTCACCCTTTATTGAATCTGGGTTCGGACGGTCGATTGATCCTAATTGATTATTTGAAAGCGTTTTTTCTCTCATTGGGAGGGTTCGTGCATTTTGAACTGCTGGCATCCATGTTCTATGAATGTTCAGGCTCTCTTCTCTGCGGTTGAAGTTGTTTTTATGTTTATGAATCTCCATGGCCTCCCTATAGAGCCTGGGGTAATAGCTCCTACTTGTGTCCAGCACTTGCGTTCCGTCGAAGTCAATATCATGACCTTCCAACAGAGCGTGTTCGGCCACCGCAGATTTTTGGGTTTGGCCATATCGACAACTTTTGGCAGACGAAACGTCAGGCCTTAAAACCTGTTGTCCACGGCTCAGAAGCCCGGAAGCACCTAACAATCCATTAGTTGCCGGCCGTGAAACTCTTCAATCTTTGATCTTCCCAGTGGTTTGCACAAAAACATCTTGGGAGAAATAACTTGACAATGAGAAAAAATATGCATCAATTTCGAATTGTAGACAACGTTTCATTACTGAATTCGAAACAAGAATTTATAACATTCTGAGGAGATTAATTGAAATTCTACGTTCAATACTCGATAGTGAAATCGAAATAAAACAATAGTATATTTTACCACGAGTAAATAATAATACGCTATAAGGTAGACACGATTAACTTTCCACAAAATTTATTGTCTTCGCGACATGTTTCGATACACTGTATCTTTATCAAGCGAATGTATTTAAACACTAAATTATTCTTTGTTGAAAGCTTCTTAAATACATCAGGGCCTACTCTAATTATCTCTGATTCCTAGAATAATACAACTGACACTGATGATGATTCCTAAACTTATTAACTGATGCTGATTCCTGAAATTATACAACTGATACTGATTCCTAGAATTACAACTGATAATGATTATGATATTTGAACATAGTTACTACTTATCAATTGAAAAAGTTCAATAAAGGGGAACTATTGAGATCCAATTGATCATTTAGCAAATAATTTGAATTTTTTAATTTATTGATTTCCAAAAATTCTAAATAATTAAGTCTAATGCCCTTATTTTCAACATGCAGAATTTCGAAATTTTTATAGAAGTCATGGCCTTCCTCCAAAATGTGATTGGCATTTGAAGAATGAGTTGTTTTCTTTTCATAATTCATACGATGTTCGCGTATGCGGCTTTTGAATGGTCTACCTGTCTGGCCAATATATACTTTGGAGCAAGATCCACAATTCAATGTTTAAACTCCCGATTTTTCATCTTTTATTGTTTCATCTTTGTTTTTCTTGATAAACCTCCCCAACGTGTTATCTGTTCTATATGCTACTCTTAAATTTTGTTTATGCAAAAATGAAGCAACTTTTTCCGTAGCAGGTCCTGAATAAGTTAAAATTCTATAATTATTGTCATGGGTCCTCAAAGTGGGGTACACTCCTTGGATAGCTCTTCTATGTAGTTTTTTAGCAAGAATATTTTCTACATATTCATCATCAGTGTCAGTTGTATTATTCTAGGAATCAGAGATAATTAGAGTAGGCCCTGATGTATTTAAGGAGCTTTTGACAAAGAATAATTTAGTGTTTAAATACATTCGCTTGATAAAGATACAGTGTATCGAAACATGTCGCGGAGACAATAAATTTTGTGGAAAGTTAATCGTGTCTACCTTATAGCGTAATGACTATGGATTTCCATCAAGTAAAGGCCACCTCAATCCTAAATAGTAATAATTATTATTGCGAGTAGTATACTCCACTTCATTTACGACCAATTTATTTATCAAAAATGAATGATTCTACAGTTTCATTCACCTCAATACAAATACCCAAACACTACCTACGCGTTTGACACTGACACTTTGGAGTTTGGTTATATCGTTTCCATGGTAATGTCCAATTTGAGAAATTTTGTGATAGGACTACAACAGAAAATATAGTTAAAGACTATTAATCCTTCGCCATTATTCCCTGAGGAAATAATATATGACATTATACTGCAGAAACCATAAGTATAATACTTCCATTATGTATTTGTCGTAAATAAAAATAGTAATTTGTGGTTGAGAGTATTTTTAAGAAGATTTGCAAGTAGGCTAAAACCGTAGTATATTCCAGAAACAATGGTTACAGAATCTGAAGAGCATCACTGAAGAAATATTTACTAAATATGACTTTCGGAGTATAACTTCGATTAATTTTTTTAACCGGTAAACTGAAATTTTTTACTGTAACTGAAGTTGGTCACGTACAAGAGGGTAACAAATTTATAAGAATGAATGACGCAGTGTTATTCAAAAGAAAAATTCTTATATTTGCACCACAATGCAGGTGGGTGCATAAGATGTTCGAATATGTTTACGAAAGAAGAATTCATGAAGGCGGTTCTGGTGAATACTTTGTAACATAAGCTCAAAGGTCATTACGTTCGAACTATCAGACCTCATTTTAATCCACAGCATCCTACGCTCTAGATGAGATTGATAATAATCACATCCTAGAATTGATATTATTTCTCTCTTCCAGTTCACTACACCACAATCACTACTTGAGGAAAATACTCTCCGTTTTTGATCATTGCAAGTTATTGGACTGGTATTCAGAATATGTCAAACATCCAAAATTCAGCACAGGCGGTTGAGTGTTCGATGGCCTTTGCCTCTTCGCTAGTACCTACTTGAACGAAGATTTTCTTTATAATAATAATTATACAACAATATAATTTTCATTTCAGTAAATGAAATTGTACACAACGATACAATGTCTGTTGTACTTCATGATACAATATTAAATGTGACAGATGTCAAAAGGTACCTACATTTGATGATACACCAATTATAAAATCAATGAATAGTAATCAATACATCAAAATGTTACTGTGGAAATTAATGAATGGTAAATAATAAATCCAGAAGTCACTGTAAAAATTCGTCAATGGTACAATAATTTTACCTAGGATTTTGTCTTTTTTTAAGGTTAGTAAATTTCCACAATCTATCATAGTTTCTGGGAATTTATCATAAAATTAACAACCACCAACCACTTATTTTTTTTGAAACAGAGCTTTTCGATGTAGTGGTGGTAGTAACAAGAGTTTCCTTCTTGTATAGTAATCATGTGATGTTTCTGCCATGCTATTGAGATTTTTCAAAACGTATATACAAGTTTATGATATATAAATTCCGGCATTGTTTAAAATTTTGAGTTGTTCACAATAATCTCTGCATGGGTCTCTACTAACAGCATATTTTTGCGAAATGAAAGCTCCGCCTGCAGATGAATACTTATTATTGTCAATCATCAACCTTTTTGGGCAAAAATTACTCAGCAAACTGTCTTAATAATAATGTTCACTCTAAATGTTCATCGAAAAGATGGGATTTGTTATATCGAGAAACGTGCACTGAAATAATGAGAGCTCCTAGTAATCATGCCATTATTTCATGATAATCGCAAGATCTTTGAATTATTTTATGAAGTGAAGCCAGTGGATACGTACCAGTATAATCCAAGTTTGGTTGAGCCATTTTGGAAAGTCTGGAAGTCCAAGGTTGGCAAGATACTGGTTCTACACCATCGATGTCATTTACTCGTTCTGCGGGTAAAATATTCAAAGAGTATATTAATCAGAGAAACCAAGCCAAAGATTTTTCAAATATGCTCTTTTCCAATTTGATGCAATGAAATCATATTGAATTTATCAAATTGACAAAAAAAAAAGTGTAGTTATTATAAAATATTGTTGAGAGTGTGTTCATGAAAATTTTTGCTGAAAAAAATTGGCGATTTATCAGGCATCATTCCAATGATCGTTCTATAGATGATGGAGCATTGTTGACAGAAAGCTGATGATGCTTCAAAACAGTGTTGAGAATAGAAGTTTTTACGGAAAACGATAGTTCAGGACTGAAAATACGAATTGTCTTTGATATTGATGATATATTACAATTTTGTTCCTGAAAAGGTTGCTACCTTCTGGCGTTATGTATAAGTAATAAAGAAAATGTGCGATTAAAGTTGCGACATCTGTAAAAAATGTAAGAAAACACATGACTTGGAAAAAAAACTCTGCCGCCTGTTTCTCGTCCAGATAATCAAGATCGAAACTCCATAATCGTTGATTGGTCCCACCTATGTCAAAGACATGCGTAGAGGAACCTTCAGCTCTTATGAAATATGTAACGAAGTTCTGGCCGTCGCTGGCTCTTGGACTAATTATGTCACCAATCAGAACTGACCTATATGTTTCGTTTTGCGTCTTGTTCCAACAGAGACAAAAAATTGAAAATACTATTTCTTGAGCAGATACCGGTTGCATAAAACTAGCTTGAGAAGCCTTCGTTTAGCTCATCAATTTCTGATCGAGTAAATTTTAGGTTAAATGAAAGAGAAGAAAATATTTTTTCTACTTTACTCTAAAATTCCATTTTCAACCTCTGAAGAAGCGAAAAAAAGTTATTTTTGTTCCCTCTCGATTCAACAGCAAGAAAATGCAATAAAATAGATTTGGCCTCTTCAGCGAGATCTTTTGGCAGGTCGCCTTCGCTGGAACTCATTCTTGGAACTCAAAAACAACTTGAGAGGGTGAAAAACGTGATAGCTCATGACAATTATTATCTTTGTTCGATCAAGAATATTATAGCAACAAATTGTGTCAGCATTATGACGACGACGCAACATACATTTGATCTGATCAACTACGCTTCTCCAGTCCAGTCACCTTCTTATCAGGTGCATATCTATAGAATTGAAGCCATACAAAATGAGTTTCTGGGGTATGGCGGCTATAAAGTCCACATTCTAAGGGAACATTGGACTTATGATGAAATACGAACTAACCTGAATGTTAAAACAGACAGAATTTTCTTTGATCTTTGCACCCTTTTCAAAATAATTTCAGATTGTCCTGATCTGCTGTGCCTAATAAACTTCAGGATACTAAAAAGAAACACTCGAAACAGTGATCTTTTTGCCGTTCCGTACCATCATACTCATATAATTACCCAATATTTCGTTTCCTTAGATTGACAAATGTATCACCTTGTGACTTCACTGGTATTTCTCTGTCCCAATCCAAGTCTCAATGTAATGAATTTATGAGGTAATGGCCAGTATCAAATTACCTGGTAGTTCGAGACTATAAGTATTAGACAGAGGAGTAGTTGTTTTCTGACAGGTGCCAAACAAAACCTACTGTGTAGGTGGTTCGAGACTGGCCTGAACGAATTGTTCAAAGATGATTTGAAAACCCCTTGAGTTTCAAGCAAGAAGCTCTCTGTTGATCATTCATTAATATTATCGTCTATTAAACGCAACTCTTGTTTGAGGTTTGGGATTCACCTTCAATCTGAAATTATTCTCACCACGGCTGTCAATCAAAACGGCTTTGTGAAATTCACAAACTTCGGCGAGAACCTTGTGAGAAGTATAATTAATTTGAAATGCCGTTTTTCTCAACGATCCTTCTAGAAATGAGCAATTCATTTCGACTTCTTCTTCCTAATGAATTGCCAGCTTTCACGCTCCCAATTAAATTCCCCCTCATATTGTGAACTCCTTATTCATTATACAAAAAGAGACTTGATGCTCGAGAATAATTACCTGTGAATTCCAAGCCGGCAAGTTTCCACGTCCCTTTCTTGGTTACAAGAATGCTAGCAGGACAAACGTTTCTATGGAGCACGTGTCCTGAATAATGAAGAAAGGATAATGCCTCAGTTATCTGGAATGAAGAACAGGTTAATTAGATAATTGAGAAGGAATCAGAATATTCTCTACGCAGTTTTTTGGGTTTCTAACCCACCACGATATGAAAACGTAACTATTAATATTGGAATCTGTACAAGTGTTGAAGAGTTCGCTTGATATGGCTGCCCCTCCTAAAGGACAAAATGTTATGTCAGATATTAAAATTTTGTCAAATGTCAATTAGGAAAATTGTAAAAAATCGCTCAACAGCATTGTTTGTTTTCGAAAGCACTCTGGAAGCTATGAAAAATAGCAAAATGGAGATCATAGCGGTTCGATATAACAGAAAGGGGGTCAATTCGAAATTTCAAGCTACATTTTCCAGATAGGTTTATCATTGTTTTTGATTTTCAATAGAAAGCAGATTCTAAATTGGGACATATTTGGATTTATTTCAGTTTGGTGTTAGGGTAATTGATCTTCAAGGGAAGTCTTGAAATAATTGAGATTATATGCGAAACTGGTTCCAATATGTACCTTCATGGGTAACATAATGAGCATTGTAGTATGTGTGACCTTAGGAGATCTATTTGAAAATAGTGTAATCTATTACATGAATATGTTTCAAAACATGGGCACTATATTCCCCCCACATCTCAAAAAAATCAGAGAGTCTTCTCGTGAGCTGCCTTCACACATGTTAAGTTTAGCTGGATACCCGCATGTAACTTCATCTATGAAACGATAATAAAAGTATTATTAATAAATCTGGAAAAATTTCAACGATTATTCTGAAGTTGAACGCCCCTCAACTGGGAATACTTCAACGGGTAATTCAGATTTATGTATAACTGAAAAAGATTTTCTGTGACTGGGTAAACGGTCCGAATTCCATAATTCCACAAGGAATACGAATACCGGCAAATGAAGACCCATTACTTTGCTCTTTTTCGTTTCTAAGGTTATGAAGGAAGCAATCAATATTGAGTTCATCAAACATTCAGAACAGTGAGGAGTGATTGGGGCGTTTTTCGTCACCAAATATCGACTGTTAACCCTATAGCTTCTCCGTAGCCATTCATCGAGAGATACTAAAGGCATCAAGGACTCTTCGCTACACTACTATGCTTCTTCAATTATGTGCGAAGATTGATTGGACACGACGTCTCTTCAGTATATAGTGATGCACATCCTATGACTGACAGAAAAATCCGAAGGGGAAGAAGTGTGAATATTGTTGATCAGGATTTGACACAAATATGAAAATGAAATTTTATCAACATGATATGAATCTTATCTCTATTTCTCCTTGAACGGAGCAAAGACAATGAGTTATCCAACTCGATTCTTGGGAATGCTATCAGCAATACTCTGCCAAGTGGTAACTAAGTAAAAATAATAGCAGGAACCCTTGATTTGTTTCATGCCATGAAAGTATCCACATACTGTCTGGTCCTGATGATTATATGGTTCGAATCCGACCCGTTTTGGGAGTTGCTAGATTCCACCTAGAATTAATTCTGTTTGTCATGACGTGTTCGTTCTCTGAAGATCACTATTGATACAAAAAAATTGAAACATCAGGTGCCTAGACAGTGTTAAAATTCATTCATCAAATTTGACGCTGCTTTTCACATTTTTCCTATTAAGTTTCTTCATCGAACACATGACAGTTTTAACTGTCATTATTGATGTCATTTCAGGAAAATAAACTATCAAATAACACACTAGAGTGATATAATCCATAACTCACTAGTGAGTTCTTGATCATAAACCACGTTCATGTTTAAAGTAGTGTTCTATTCATTTATTACTATTACAAACAGAATTCACATTGAAATCGAATTTATTGTAAAATTCGTTGGCTCATTGGAATCAGACGCTTCCGCTGTTGGCAATGCTGGAAGACGCCGACACATTAGAACCTTGTATTTTTTCTGCAATTTGTATTTTATGATGCACCGATTCTTCCAGGTATCCTTCTGCTATCTGTTAGCCTCTGCATTGGCCAAAAGAGACGCCGAAGACCTTCTCGGGCAATGACCGGTGTAGAGCGCTGGTTCCTCCAATTTCAAAAACATTGCAATTCTTGAAGGTATCTTCGACAACGTGTTTAGTCCTACACATCGGCTGATACAACTCCTACTTTTGTGAAAAACAAAACAAGCGGCTAGAACGAGTATTCCTTGGTCTCAAAGACATAAATTTTTTCACATAATTTGATCGGGTTGACTGGAAATCCTTTTTCAAATATAGTGGAACTTCTCTATTTCTTGTTTAAGTGTCTGGGTGAAACTACGTGA
This sequence comes from Zygogramma bicolorata, assembly GCA_032362365.1. NCBI lineage: Eukaryota > Metazoa > Arthropoda > Insecta > Coleoptera > Chrysomelidae > Zygogramma > Zygogramma bicolorata. The sequence continues at coordinate 292,647 of JAVJAQ010003189.1, read as the reverse complement.
AAATATTTTTCTTTGTCTTGAATATTTACTATTTTTTAATTGACCAATTCATCGCATCTACAAGCACTGTTAATCCCCATTATCAAAGCCACTTTCATCAACAAGTACTCGTCGTCGGGGGCTTCGTTCAAAATCTTCTCTATTTCAGGTCGTTCTGATGTCTTGGACTTCTTTGGTTTGTATCCCTGTTATTTTTCTTCTCAAAAAGCTCGTTAGTTTGCTATATTTCGAAATGTCGATTTTTTTATCAGTTTGCTCCAGTTCATTTTTCAAAGAAGCTTTCTTTTTCTTCAGCGGAAATTGACAAGCGACAACATGTATTTAAACATTTGCTAACAATGTATCATGCCTAAGATGCCTAGGAAACCCTGGTGTAAGTATCTAGTGATTCGATAGTTTGCTATATTTCGAAATGTCGATTTTTTATAAGTTTGCTCCATTTCATTTAAGTTTTTTCTCTTCAAAGGAGCTTTCTTTTTCTTCAGCGGAAAATGACAAGCGACAACATGTATTTAAACATTTGCTAACAATGTATCATGCCTGAGATGCCTAGGAAACCCTCGTGTAAGTATCTAGTGATTCGATATTGTTTAGAATTTCTTGGCGAAAAACAATCGACCATTACAAAAGCTTTTTAATTTTTGTATAGGGGGCGTTATATGACCATTTTCGAAAATCTGTCAAATGTCGGTTTTGTCAGATTGACGTAACTTTGAGGTATATTGTTGTCAATGAAAACTCTGAAATTATTTCTCCGCACTCAACAGTGTTTAAAAATCTATATAAGTAGAATAAGTTTTGAAGTTATTACAAGTACTTTTTCACGATGTGTAGAAGATTTCGTATTTTGTGTGGCCAGTCAAAATCTGGGGATCCAGTTATTCTTCTTCATTCAGTACCTGAGGTAAGTACAAAACAAATCGCCCGAAAATAATAACATGAATGTAGCGTTGTAGCTAATTTTATTCGTTTCAGCTTGAGCGAAAGTCTTATATCGAGGAGGAAACATCTGCAGCTCTTATCAATGAGATACTGAAAACAAAGTTTTGTTTAAATAAAGGAAATATCGATGTGATAGGTATTTTGAACCGTTGCATAACTGATGTGTGTATCCCCAATTCCAAGACAGTCTATCACTTTCAATACACTAGTGAATGAGCAAAGTATATTTTCTCGGAATCAAAGTCTTTTCTTACAAACTGATATAAAAACTAAAAACACTAAAAACTTGTAGAGGTAGCAGGTGACAGTGACAGTATTGACAGGTTATTAACGGTAGGTTTCCACGTTACATGCATGTTTTCTGAAACGCATTCGATTGGCTGTCAGTGCTGTTAGAATCTCAGTAGGCGAATAATGAACAGTAGTAGAATATTCGGTTGCACATTTCTCTCTAGTGAAAATTAAGCTTCATACGGTATATGACTGATCGCCATCTACAATAGCGATCTGAAGTTTTGATGATCTCAAAAATCAAGCAATCGGTTTTCGCCAAGTTTATCCCAAAATTATTCAGGTATAAGTAGATACAACAGGATTTCCTAGGCATCTTAATCATGCCGTGGCAACCAAACAAACAACCTACTTTGACCAAAATGTAAAGAAGTCACTGTCAAGTCATTCTGACATCTATAGGTTACTGAGACGAAAGTAGCCTTGATTTGACAAAACTTATTTTTATCTCATAATAAAAACGATTTCTTTCATTTGTTGGATAAAAAATTGTATGCCACTCGTGTGTTATGTTTCCTAAGTCACTTGAGAATTCATAAATCTTTCTCGCGTGCATTATTTTCAACATAACACACTAGTACCATAAATAACTATTTTTTCTCCTGCAACAGTGAAGCTTCGCGCTTAATTTCTGAATTATAGTTTTGAAGGGGTGATGTGTACTCGAAGGGCAATCAGGTAAGAACAAAGAAAACATATAATAAAACTTTTTTTCTTCAAACGTCAAATAATGATGACATTACTTATCTAACTTGATCCTGTCAAAGTTTGATGTCTCCGCCGGCAGCAGTTTTTTTTCCCATTTCTTTACGGCGGAGGGAAAAATGTTGTCATGGCAACAATATGAAACATGTCACAAAGCAACAATACAAATGTCATTAACAACAATTAAACATCATTTTTATTTATAGTAATATTAAAAGTACAATTAGTTAATGAAGCATTTTCAAAATTGAAACCGTGCAAAAATGTTCCCGACTCTTGATACGCATTGGTAATTGTTGATGATACTGATGGTCCAGCACAACTTTCAGCAATCATTCCCGATGTTGGCGAATCATGAGGGTTTAAAATTTTTTGAGCATTATCGTTCTTATTTCTTATTGAATCCTCTATATATCCTTCGGCAACCGTGCTTGATTTCCAGCCCCCATGTCGTTTGAGGCATTCTAGATTTCCGCTTCCATCAATTAAGAGTGTTGCTGAAGTTCGTCGTAAACAGTGACCCGTGTATGCGCTTGCATCGTTTAAATTTAAATAACTAGCTACTTTTTGGGCTATAATACAGGTAATAGAGGATTTTGTTTTGCAAATTTAGGCAGAAGTTATTTTATTGCATGGATAGTTGCAGTCTGACGTACTTAACCTAAAAACACAAAATACTTATAAAAATGGCGAACGGAAGTGCCGCCATTTTGTGAAAAACCGTTTAAGCCTGTATCTCCGTAACCGTGCACTTTAGGCCCACAATTGACAGGACCTTTTTTATAGATAATTAAATTTCCTATCTTTTTTATCCGATAATTTTTTTTCGTAGCACTTACCGTTCACGACTTATATTATTATTACTTTTTGTTTATTCACTTTTTTACCGAGATCTCTTTAAATAATTGTTTAAACAATAAATTGTTTATAATAAAACTTTTAAAACGTTTAATTTTCTACAACTTCTATTCGAAACTTTTTTCTCTAAAGTTAATATTTTTGAAGTTACAACGCGTTGAATGTTGTACTACCGAGTACAAGGTTATTAAGAACGAAGTATGCATGGCGTAATGATGTAGCGAATCCGATAGATAATAAAAAAAATATGAATTTTAGAATTTTTTTGATTCAATACATAATTGATAATTCAAGTTCTTACCTGCAAGAAATAACGAAAACCCATTGAAATTTTTTCTTTGTATCTTCTTTTATACAATTAAATAATACTACTTATAATTAATTTAAAAACCACTGCCATAATTAAACACGCAAATAAAAAAATGGAATATTTATTGAAGAATATATGTGAAATTTATTTTTACAAATGTACAACAAAATAAATCATATGTCTTCTCCGACTCTTTGGCGTTTCGAGGTTGGTGAATTTTCGATGTTGGTTACATTTTCCTCTTCCTCTTCGTTATCTTCGTCAGTGGCATATAAAGATTGTAACGCCTCTATTAATTTGTCGTTAGAATCATAACCAATATTTTCATCGATGTCTCACAATTCTGTGTTGTTGACGATTACTTTCAGCTGATTAGTGCACGTTTCTTCTGTGCAGTTCTCACAGATTACCGTACAGTTCAATCCTGCTCTTCGGCACCCACATGCTCTGCCACAGCCAGTTCTGCATTTGCATGAAATGCACTCTAGCTGATCTCCCAGATACAAGACGATTGAAATTAACTTGTTGAGAAAAAAGTTTGGAATAAAAGTTGTAGAAAATTTATCGATTCAAAAGTTTCATTATAAACAGTTTATTGTTTAAACAATTATTTAAAGAGATATCGGTGAAAAGTGAATAAACAAAAAGTAATAATAATATAAGTCGTGAACGGTTAGTGCTACGAAAAAAATTATTGGCTGAAAAAGATAGGAAATTTAATTATCTATAAAAAAGGTCTTCATAAATGTGGGCCTAAAGTGCACGGTTACGGAGATACAGGCCCAAACGGTTTTTCACAAAATGGCGGCACTTCCGTTCGCCATTTTTGTAAGTATTTTGTGTTCTTAGGTTAAGTACGTCAGACTGCAAATATCTATGCAATAAAATAACTCCTGCCTAATTATGCATTATGGACACGAGTAGCTGGCTCCCTATTACCTGTACTACTACTGCGCTGATCGAATGTATTCCCATGACGCTTCGGTAACACTTTCCATTTTGGTACTTTATAAAAAAACGGTTTTCTGTGAAATTTTCAGGCCGCAGTGATGCATACTTTTTATACAGTTTAATCTAGTTTTGACCAATTATCGTAGAAGATCTAATTTGTCGTGTTTTACTGTCTGGGATTTTGATAATTATTACATTTTCTTTATCCTCAATGTCCACAGTCTTCATTTTTACCAATTCGTCGCATCGACAGGCGCCGGTAACCCCAATTAACAAAACAATCTGAAATATTTTTATAATTCAGTAGAGTATACTACATGCTTTGCAATATAATTTTTTTTACCTTTTATCCTAAATACAACTTATCTGGCGCTTCAAACAAAAATTTATCGAACTCGTATTTAGTGAAAACTTCAGACTTCTTTGCAGTATAACCTTCGCTTGTCTTTTTCAGAAAGGTACGTAACTTTAAGAATTTGCTTATATCCACATTTTTTCTAATAACTAACTCGGATTTTATTATAGAGTATCGTGACCACATTGTAGAAGATTTCCATTTATTTTCATTTTCCATTATATTAAAATATGCCGTACTCCTCTTGTATCGCACCACTCTTGGAAGTGCTTGTACGCTAACCGATACTTTATTCCGGACTTGGAGGGCCCCAAACGTGCTACTACTGCATCATTAGCCGCGGACCCAATTTCGTTTAGGTTTTCCATTTTCGCACTAAATTTGCGCTTGCGGTTGCGGTTGCAACAACAATAAGCTGTCTTTAATAACATAAAATAACCGTCAAACAACTGTAACCAGGGAGACGCAAATCCCACCGACGCGACGACTCAATTATTTTAATTTCTAACATCTAGACGACTTTGATAGTTGTCACAGTTAATTTCGAGTAGAAATAGCATATGAATTGTACTATTCATGGTTGAAAATTGCTACGTTTGAAGAAAAAATAGTATACTATTTCGCGTACCACTGAACTGATCTTAGTGACACCCATATACTGCTAGAGCCTTCTATAGAGTCGATATCGTAAGAGCAACTCCGAATTCCTCCTACTCACCTGTAATATGCCGTATTTATACTCGATATCCAAGAAGTTGTATTCCCTCGGAAATGTCGGTCTAGGCGTGGGAGGCTGCCCAGCGGTCGAGGTGATCCCTCCTTGATTCATGTTTCCCTCTTGAAAAGCCAAAATGTTTGCTAGACTCGCATAGACGCGCTCCGAAGCGAACGCGAGGGTTTCGGCACACTCTTCGATGGGATGAAGGACGTGCAGGATTTTCGGATGACGAAATCGTTCCAATTGACGCACGGAACTGCGGAGGATTTCGGTTACAGTCTCTTTTCTCTTGGGTTTGTGAAGCTTCTCGGCACATCGTTTCTCGAACAGGAATACGGAGCATTCCTGGAACATAGAAAATAGACCGCTTTGAAATCAGTAATTCATTGAGTCGATTCAACTGGGCATGAAATTCGACGTAATTTCAAATTCTGTGGTAATTTTTTTACGTGCTGTCAATGCCTGATCCATTATTTATTATGAAGAGAACTGCTGTCAGTTAGAGGAAAATAAACAAAAGATAACAGACACTCAGTGGTTAACCAACATTCAAGTTTACCAGTTTGACAATATTTAGGTTTTTAGCGAATCTATAGCAGTCATTCTTCCAACCTTCAACTTCACTAGTTTGACAATAATAAAAGTTCTTGTATCTATAGCAGTCATTTCTTTCTGTACACAAACTACTGCTATTCTCTATACGATCCTGGCTAACAATTAGGTCACATAACTACGACACAGATAGTCCAGCAGCCACCGCCTGATTTTTCGAGTGATTAATAACAGGCTGAATCTTCTTCGGTTCGACGAGACGCCCAAGTTTTCCCTCTGTGAAAATTCTCGTTAGAGGTAGCTAACGTAGTGCGCAGGTGTGAAACATGTCGATTCGGCGGGGTGTCGAAATTGTCGGACTAATAGTCACTTTTTCATTCAAATATTGAGATAATTCGATAATTCACTCGGAAAAACAATTGTCCTACAAAATGGATGGTTTGACTGGAGCGTCCTTCACTCCGAATATGTTGAAAAAACGAGGTCATAAAAATTATTAGTAACCAGCTGTTTCTTTTTATGCAGCTTAGTAAATACTGGTATAATGAAATGGCCACATAGTCCTACATATTTAGTGGCACGTTTTCTCAGTCCTACGCTTGGAAGTTGTCGATACCACAGTAACACTTTTTTCATTAATAACAACCTGATTTCAATTTTTTTATATCGGGAATAAAGTGTGGAACACAATTTCACCACTGTCCTACACAAAAAGTGGTATGTATTTGTGTTAATCACAGGAACAACTGTTAAACTGAATTATGACAAGTGCTACGTCTATGAGGTGTCCAGCGAAGGAAAAATCAAAAAAGTCATTGAAAACAATCTCACTTGCTATCACGAAGAAGCCGACACCAAAATTATTTTCCACATTTGTCAGTTGAACAGTAATTATCGCGTGCAGGTACATTGTACGGATTCGGACATATCTGTGATAATGTTGGCAAGTTTCAAATACTTGAAAGAAAAAGTCCGCATAATAATTGTTCTGAGCACGGGAAAGAAAAAATTGTACTTCGACATCAACGAAATTCATGCCGAGCTTAAAGAACAGTTATCGCGGTCGCTTGCTATATGCCACATCTTTACGGGGAACGACTACAATCCTGCTTTCTACCGGAAGGGAAAGAAGAGGCCTTTGATATTCTGAAAAAAATACAAGATTTTAAGAGGCTTTTGTACAACTGCATACCGGGCGGGCGTGCCGAGTTGACAACATCGAGTGAGGTATTCCGAGTTCTTGAAGAGTATGTGTGACTTCTGATGTTCAAGGTACTCTATTATTATTTTTCTTACGTATTCATGATTATGCTGCAATTTGTTAATTGTCCTAATTATTTTATTACAGAATCACATGACATTCATTCTGACGATTGTGAAGAAGATGAAGATGATAATTACGGCGAAACTGATGAAGCGTCGACATCGGAATCGGACGAAGATTAAGATTATATTTAATTAGTTTGATTATTGTATTTTTTACTTTCATTCTAGCAGGTCATATACAGCTACAGTTCATGCAACTACAGTTCGATTATTTTAAAAAACTATTGATTCTGCTTACAAATACATGTGTCCCAAATGACCAAAACGATAACTACGAATGTTATTTTCAGTATTCTTGTAGGACTAGCAATACATACCCATTTTTTGGTAGGACACTGTTTGATTTGGGCAAAATATGCACTAACCTATCAGGTGATATCTTTGTCCTACGGTTATTAATGAAAAAAGTGTTACCGTGGTATCGACAACTTCCAAGCGTAGGACTGGGAAAACGTGCCACTAAATTTGTAGGACTATGTGGCCATTTCATCTAGTAGGCTGCACAAAAAAAACAGCTGGTTATTAATAATTTTTATAACCTCGTTTTTTCGACATATTCGGAGTGGAGGACGCTCCAGTCAAACCATCCATTTTGTAGGACAATTGTTTTCTCGAGTGTATTATCCAATTATCTTAATATGTGAATAAAAAACTTACTGTTAGTCCGACAATTTCGACACCTCGCCGAATCGACATGTTTCACACCTGCGCACTACGTTAGCTACCTCTTGCGAGAATTTTCACAGAGGGAAAACTTGGGCGTCTCGTCGAACCGAAAGTACTCACGAAGATTCAGCCTGTTATTAATCACTCGAAAAATCAGGCGGTGGCTGCTGGACTAAGATGAAATAAAAATTTTGGGCTGCGTGAGGACGCTTGTATTGTAAAATCAAGAAAATAGTTCAACAGCAACAATATAGAGTCGAGTACTGTTCGAAAGGCTCTTTTTTGTGGTGGATCAATTCTTTTCCCTTAGTTTTTTTTGGTTGTTTAACATACCCCAATCTGAAAGAATAAGAATGAATATTGAAATCTATAAAAGTGTAGAAGGGGCAGATCATCAATCTACCCCGGAAAGTTGATGCTTCAATTAAAGAACAGTTCCTTCTGAGTGGAACACGATCTATTGGACAGCAACTTCTGGTATAACTCAAATTCGCCTATTAAAGAAAAAAGAACTAATAATTATCAAATACTTATCGTTGTCAAAGTTTCGAAATGGAATCTGCTTCCGGTTTGAAAACTTATTCACAAATATTTCTCTTTCAGTTAGTTTACGAAAATCTGTCAAAGATTTGATATTGACATATTTATTTTTCATCTGAATTGTAATGAATATTTCCATCGTATGTTAAAAATCCCATATGAAGCGGGACATTTTCGATCAATTACAGCGATAAATTCCCGGCGGGGGGACATTTTCGGTCTGGTAAATACCCGGTAGGTATCGAAAAATACCCGCTCGGTCCGTGTATCTATAGTAACGATTGTTAAAATGTACATTTGTCATCTTGACAGGCATAAATACTAAATTTTAAACGTCGTAGTTTCAACTCCAGAAATATTCTACCGAATTACACTCGTGCATCAAAATAAACCTGATAATTTTCCATTCAAGCATGTTGTCAGTAAAAAAACTGCATTCGGTTATTTTCGTATTTTGCTAAAAGAGCCCTCCTCCTTTGGAGTCGGGCTCTTTCGACAAAATATGAAAATAAACTCATGCAGTTTTTAGACAACATGCTTTCATGGAAAATTATCGGTAATTTTGAAGCACTTGTGTAATTACTCCCGAATATTTGTAACAAGATTTAGTTTCAGCATCTGTTTAATTATTTTTTGCACCTGCCGGCCTCATTCAGCGTATTGAAACAGGTCTTATAGTCCAGTCTATGACCATTTTTCCGTGTATTTATCCCATACAGCAGCGATTCGCATGAAAATTTGTATTCAGGATCTACATACACTCTTTTTCAAAATCTACCCTGTGCCGAGGGTTGCTTTCTCCCTGGGGGTGGATGCCACCCCTTCTTGGGGTGAAAATTTTTTTATTGGAAATAAGTGCGGAAATCAATAGATTGACTGATTCTAAGCACTTTTTGTTCAATGAAGTTTTTTCTCAAAAGCAATACTCTTCGACTTATTCGCGAGTGAAATTGTCGGTTTTCAGTCAAAAAAAACACATTTTCAGATGCTTTTTCGCGAATAACTGGAAAATAATGCATCTAATCGAAAAACCTGCGGAGAGCAAAATTATAGCTTTCGAACAAACAAAGGGGATGGTTTATTTGTGATGTATGCAAACTTACTACAAACTGAATAATTGCTTGTTGAAGGTTGATTGGTACTTTCAAACGCCAAAATGGAAAGATTGTACATACAATAACCAAAACCCAATGCATTCCTTCAAAATTCCTTCATTTTTGTTATTTATAAAAGTTTCTAGCATCAGAACTAACCGAGATATGAAGGAAATAATGTTGAATCCTATTTTTTCCTTGAAAAAAAATTGTGAATAACTCATCCTTGCTTTCCCCTTCCTTTGGAAAAAATCGTTGCCTAGTGGAACTATGTGTATATATATACATATATGATGTATATATATATATATATATATATATATATATATATATATATATATATATATACATAATATATACATATATAATATACAAATAGTTCCACTAGGCCTAAAATATAGTTACTATGTGTATTCTTCAATGTACTAATGTACATACTCTAATTTCTACAAAAATTGTTTTTGTTTTTTTTTGTTTAGTCTTCACAATCAAATCCACCAAGAAATTTTTTTGTAGCTTTTTTCAAGAGCTATAAGCTCAGTTACATTATTTTTTGTTTCAGATTATATGTTTGAAAAGGTTCATGCTGAAAGGGCTCAAAAAAGGTACTTTGCGCGAACCCTCACAATATTTAACTGGCCATATCTTACTCTATTTTCATCCTGCAGAAAAAAATGAAACAGCGAAATTTTCAGAGAAGAAAAGCCTTCAATTTTGTACTCATGAAAATTTTGCATGTGATCAATACTTCTAGAGTAATTTTCGAAGAAATTGTGATTTTTCGCTGAATTACGTATATGATTTTTTCTCTTCAATCTCAATTTTTTCCAAAACTACGTACTTTCAATTGATGAAAAACTCAGAACTCATTAAAAGAACATAAATGAAGTGGATTATGGAGTAACAACGATTTTTTTCAAAGGGGGGGGGGAAGAGAGGATGAGTTATTCACAATTTTTTTCAAGGAAAAAATAGGATTCAACATTATTTCCTTCATACCTCGGTCACTTTTGATGCTAGAAACTTTTATGAATAACAAAAATGAAGGATTTCCGAAGGACTTCAAAAAAGATCAAATGAGTTTTTTCCGAAAAATGTATTGGTTTTTGGTTATTGTATGTAGAAACTTGCCATTTTGGCGTTTGAATATACCAATCAACTTTCAACAAGCAATTATTCAGTTTGTAGTGGGTTTGCATACTTCATAAGTGAACAATCGCCTTTGTTTTTTCAAAAACTATAATTTTGCTCTCCGCAGGTTTTTTGATTAGATGCCTTATTTTCCAGTTATTCGCGAAAAAGGATCTGAAAATGTGTTTTTTTTTTACTGAAAACCGACAATTTCACTCGCGAATAAGTCGAAAAGTATTGCTTTTCAGAAAAAACTACATTGAACAAAAAGTGCTTATAATTAGTCAATCTATTGATTTCCGCACTTATTTAAAAAAAAAATTTCACCCCCAAGAAGGGGTGGCATCCACCCCCAGGGAGTAAGCAACCCTCGGACGGGGTAGATTTTGGAAAAGAGGGTGAGTATAACCTATATCCAAATTTTCATACGAATCGGTGCTGTATGGGATTAATACACAATTTACACTTTTTTCACCGTCATAGACTGGAGTATTAGTTACAAGAACACCGATTTCATAACACCATATCTAGGTTAGGTTAGGTTAGGTTAGGTCAGAAGTGAGTGGGTCTGTTCGGCCCTCCACTGCAACCAACAAGGGTTTACACCTATTCAAACTCGACCAAATAAACCCAGCTTCTTAACGAAGCCGATTAGTTTGTATGGTGAGTGATCTTTCAGGTCAAATGGTAAGAGTGAAACCTTGCCAAACTCTGAAAACCTGATTCGGTCCGCAGCGGGGAAGGCACAAATTATGTGCTCTGCTGTTTCATCATTTTCCAGACAGAGACAACACAGGCTGTCTTCTGACAGTCCGATTCTCTGCATATGATGATTCAAATGACAGTGGCCTGTGAGAAGGCCAGTTAGACATCGTAGTTCGTCCCTACTGTAGTCCAACAACTGTTTGGTTTCCGACTTCGAAGGGTGAATAAACGCCTTGGAATGAGCCAATCCTGGAAGATTTTGCCAGAAGTCCATAAATCTTCTCGCCATCCAGGTATTTAATGTTTGTTTGGCAAAGCCTAAGGCGATGCCAATGACAGGTTCTGGTCCGATGAAGCTGCTTGCAGCACCCTCCTTTGCAAGGGAGTCAGCAGCCTCATTGCCTTCCAGGCCATATCCAACAATGATACATAAAAATTGCATCATCAGATGGGAAAAGAACAAAATATTGCCAAATGACAAACTAAGCAAAGTGAAGACTAATGGGTCGTGTTCTGAAAAAGTAGTAAGACTATTTGTACAGTGGAAGGTACGTTGAAAAGGTTATGAAATCGACTGCAACGCGCGATGTGGACAAATTGAGTATTTCTGGAGGACTGTCATTTTTCGCAATGATTCATCCATAAAACTTTTAATGAATAATCATAATCACCATGAGGTTTTGACTTCACTGATGTCTGTGAGACATTTCTTCATCTGTGTTATTTCATTTACAAAAATTCCAAATGAAGTATTGGACAGGAGCCATAAGACGAAGAAAGCCGGAATGATCGACCGGACAGGTGGGGATTTGGTGAAGGTAATAGTAATCACGACAAAGTAGAATAGTCGAAGTTACTGCTGAAAAACTTAGGTCGAAATATTTTTCAATCAATTTATTCATTTGTAGTTATTGAATGCCATTATTTATGTATGGATGGATTATTTCTTCTAGTTATTTTAGATTCCAATATCGATTCTAATTTTTCCAGATTGCAGTAGGTAAAGAACCCAAACAAACTAGGAAAAAGATCCTAGAGTTTTTATTGAATGAATGCATGAGTCTACTTGATATAAAGCATATCTAGAATTTCTATATGAACTACTAGCAGAACTGATTTGAAATTTTGCGTCAATAAACTATGATATCAGAAAATAACAGCAAAGTATTCAAGTGGAAAATAGTATTCTACATACTAACACAGAAAGTTAATCAATGCTCTGCAGAAAAAAAATATATCTTACCTCGGGCAGAAAGCCGAGGTGAGCTATTCCTTGAGACAGATATTTCAATTTTTGCAGAGGTTTGTATACTATTTCAATAACAATCACTCGAAATAATTTCAAGAGGTCAATAATAAGTGAGTATAAGTAGGATGAATACCAATACATTTTGTGTTTCGAGAAGCATAGTACGAATTTCATGACAATTCCACAAATGTTCCACATGGTCATGACTTGTGAATGTCAATTGCCTACATGAAGGCTGAAGTGTTTTACAATTTATCATCATGTGTTATAAATTTTTGTTTAACGAAATTGTTGCCGATAGCGATCAGTTATATTAACAGCATTTTCGACAATGAAAATTAACTGGTCTTGAGTGACGAGAGAACTGAATCCTATATTTGCAAAAATTACTAATTAAACGGTGATATGAATATATATCTTTATATTTTCTGTCCATTTGATACTGAGATAATGTGTAATAGCTGTAATACCACGTCAGTGTTATCTCGTTTTCTGTGACTGCGTTGGTGTGCACACGTTAGCGGGGTACTAAGCACTTCATGAATTCCGATGGGCAAAATGACGTTGTGATCAAAAGAAGAAGACGGAGTCGGAAAAGTGTCAAGTGTTCGGTGAAGTGTTTTCCCGATTTCTTTCTCTTCCGAGTGAATCATTGGTCATTTTTCAACCTAAAAATAACCACTGTTCTATTGCAAAATTTTCCTTCACAAAAAAGGCACCCATGCGGTTCCCTATCGAATTTTCAATTTGAGGTTCACAATACCGCAACAGGTGTTTTGTTTTTCAAAAGCTACTTGAATCAAGCATGCATTTTGAACATGCTTTTATTAGCTTGATATGTATCTATGTTTGTAACGGAAACTGTGACGGCTTCTTTGACTAATTTCGAAAAGTTTAAATCATTTGAATATCAACACAATGCGAAATTATGAAAAATCGTCCCGAAATCCTTACAAGGACCTTCAGAACTGAAGATTTGTGTTTTTAGAGACTTTGAATAAAACTGAGTTTTTGGCGAAGGAGCCAGTTTCATTTTCTCGGTAAGACACCACTCATCATAAATTAAACTCAAATATTGACAATCCACAGAAAGATTTGCAGTTCTCACTAATAATAATGCTTCTGTGGAATTTCTGCGACTTCAAAACGCTCTCCATGTCGCTCATTCTGATGCTGATAGTCATAATTATGATCTATAAAAGCATCATATCTTCAAAAAAATAATTGTTCAAAAAATCTAAAAAATACGCTTTTAAGAAAAATCTAATTAAAAAATAAATAAAACTTGGAAGAAGCTAGAGAACACATTTTTTATAAAAAAAATAAATAAAAAATGAGAAATAGTGAAGTATTATTAGTGACCTTGAATAGAACTAATTTTTGGCGGAGGAGCCAGTTTAATTTTTTTCGGTAAGACCCCACTTATCATAAATTAAACTCAAATATTCACAATCCACAGGTAAATTTGCAGTTTTCAATAATATCATATGCTTCCGTGAAATTTCTGCGACTTCAAAACGCGCTCCATGTTGCTCATTCTGATGCTGATGGTCATAATTATGATCTATTAAAGCATCATATCTTGAAAAAAATAATTGTTTGGAAAAACTAAAAAAAACACGCTTTTATAAAAATGAAAGTTGAAAGATGCTAGAAAACACATTTTTATAAAAAAACTCAAACTGAAAAGTGAGAAATAGTGAAGTATTTTACTGACCTTGAACAGAAATAATTTTTGGCGAAGAAGTCAGTTTTATTTTTTCGGTAAGACCACCACCTATCATAAATTAAACTCAAATATTTACAATGCACAGGAAAATTTGCAGTTTTCAATAATATTATAATATGCTTCTATGAAATTTCTGTGACTTCAAAACGCTCTTCATGTTGCTCACTCTAATGCTGATGGTCATAATTATGATCTATAAAAGCATCATATCTTCAAAATAATAATTGTTTAGAAAAACTAAACGAACACGCTTTTATGAAAAATCTGAATGTTAAATAAATAAAAGTTTTAGGATGCTAAGAAAGACGTTTTTATATAAAAAATCAAACTGAAAAATGAAAAATAGTGAAGTATTTTAGTGACCTTGAATAGAACTAATTTTTGGCGAAGGAGCCACTTTTATTTTTTCGGTAAGACCCCCTCTTATCATAAATTAAACTCAAATATTTACAATCCACAGGAAAATTTGCAGTTTCCAATAATATTATAATATGCTTCTATGAAATTTCTGCGACTTCAAAACGCGCTCCATGTTGCTCATTCTGATGCTGACGGTCATAATTATGATCTATAAAAGCATCATATCTTGGAAAAAAATAATTGTTTAGAAAAACTAAAAAAACACGCTTCCATAAGAATTCTGAATGAAAAATAAATGAGAGTTGAAAGATGCTAGAAAACACATTTTTATAAAAAAACTTAAACTAAAAAATGAGAAATAGTGAAGTATTTTACTGACTTTGAACAGAAATAATTTTTGGCGAAGGAGCCAGTTTCATTTTTTCGGTAAGACCCCCACTTATCAAATTAAACTCAAATATTTACAATCCACAGGAAAAATTGCAGTTTTCAATAATATTATATGCTTCTATATAATTTCTGGGACTTCAAAACGCTCTCCATGTTGCTCACTCTGATGCTGATGGTCGTAATTATGATCTATAAAAACATCATATCTTCAAAAAAATAATTGTTTAGGAAAACTAAAAAAACAGGCTTTTATGAAAATTTGATTAGGAAAAGGAAAATAAATAACAGTTGGGAAAAGCTAAAGAACACGATTTCTAAGAAATTCAACTGAAAAATGGGAAATAAATAATAATTTGGAAAAAGTAAAAAACACACTCCTAGGTAAAAATGAACTCAAAAGTAGTGAAAAATGAATTTTTTGAAATTTGATTTGAAAATAGTGTAAATAAAAAAAATGTTTTGTGATGTAAAAAAGCATGGGGAGATCTTTTAGTAATCTATCGACATCATGCAGTCCCCGCTTTCTTACATAGCAATATAATTTTTATCTACACTATTCTTAATACAAATTAAAAAAAATATCGTTTTACACAAAATCTTGTTTTTAGTTTTTTTTTCATCTGGAGAAGCTTTTGTACAGCTAAACATGTGTCGCGGTTTCCTGGATATAATATTGGTGAAAGTCTCACATAAAACTGAAACTTTCAATATGGATTCCCATCAAATATCGATCAGTTCAATTCCATTCTCCTGAAACAATGAAACATATGAGATAATAGGGCTCGCAAAGCTGGTAAAAAAAAGCGAATCCTCATTCCAAAATTCCCAATTTCATACAGCACCCGGAACAATCAGTTCCGGAAGAGAAAGAGCCATTATCACCGTCTCGTTTTCCTCTCGCAAATAATAACGACGATTAAATGCCCAATTATTTTTTCCGTTCTACATTTGAACGAATTTTCGTTATTCAACAAGAAATTCAGTAACTCATTTGCCATATTCAATTTAATGTAATTAGAGTTTGGGTGGATGGGTTTCGGGAAGTGAATGAACGATTTTATTATTATCATAAACACTTGATACGAACATTATCACTAATTTGGTTCGGGTTTGAAGGCCGTCGTTTTTTGGAATTTCTTCTCCGATGGCTAGGGGTATTACGACTTCGTAAAGCGTTTTAATGTGGATTCAGGTAGCCTGGAGTGATAATTACTTTTTCTGGCTTTGGATAATTTTCATAAATATCAATTGCCGTAATTACTTTATCTGGATTCGGAGAAGTATCATTAGCATTAATTAACGCACTACCTGTCGTCATGATATTTGTTATTTTTGATCTTCTTAAAATGGGATTCTATAAACGGTCGAGGTTCAGAGCGTCTTCTTTTCTGTTGAAATTATCTGTGTGTTTGTGGATCTCTTTTGCCTCCCGTATCAGTCGACTATGGTATCCCTGGTTAGGGGCAATGAGTTTCGCGTTTTCAACCAGAATCCTGTGGTTTTCCCGTACTTTGTCAGTTTGCTCTAGTCGGCAGTTTCTTTCATGTTCTTCCAGTCTCGTTCCCATAGATCTTTTGGTGGTACCGATGTATACCTCCCCACAGAGGCACGGTATGCGATAAACGCTTGCTGCTGAAAGTGGGTCTCTTTCGTCTTTAGCCGACCTGAGGTTTTCATGTATCTTCCTGGTGGGTTTGAAACCCGATTTCATGTTGTGTTTCCTCAAGAGTTTTCAAATTAGGTCTCTGACTCTCGGGATATATGGTAGATAAGCGTGTGTAACTATCTGAACGTCTTCCCTGCATTGAACCGCGGAACTCTTCAGTTTCATAGCCCTGTTCATCTCGGGTACACTGTACCCATCCGCGAATAACCATACTGCTCCTGAGGTAATGCATAGGGAGTTACTTGCTGAAGGATTTCGGAAGAAGAAGTTACGTTCACTTCCACTGGAGTATATTTGAAAACCATAAGATAACCACAATGATAATGGTGTCGAATCCAACAGCAGGAATTTATTCAGAAATGGGTGCCTTAGTTTGGAAAAACTACAACAGAATGCACTTTAGGAAGTTGTTTGGAATGAAGTGTTGCAATCTGATTTGAAGTAAATGCCCTTCCATTCTTGATTATTTGGCAAATTCCGGCTATCTGAAAGATTTGTACAGTATTCTTATACGATATACGCTCAAAATAGCCACCACCATGATATTCTGACATAACATACACGATATTGAAGTGAATATTCAAAAGTAACCACCACCTCAATGTCCGTTGTAATTTCACTTTCAATACCAATACATATTGTATGTGATTCATTCATTGTTGTTGTTCATAGTTCCAATTTGTTCATAGTTCCAATTGAACTGAATAAATAAAATAAATTGGACTCTGGCCTCGATTACATTCCATTTGAATATGTAACGAAACAGAATGTCATAATACGACGAGCTCCAAACTTTGAGAGCCGTTGAGAAAATTATCAGAAGAAATATAAGGAATCAAGTCCACTGTGAAAACGATTTTGCAGCCTGTGATAACATTTTGTATTTCAATGAGGATAATT
Organism: Zygogramma bicolorata; assembly: GCA_032362365.1. Lineage (NCBI taxonomy): Eukaryota > Metazoa > Arthropoda > Insecta > Coleoptera > Chrysomelidae > Zygogramma > Zygogramma bicolorata. The sequence continues at coordinate 275,209 of JAVJAQ010003189.1, read as the reverse complement.
GCTTAAATGCATATTCTATCAGGGGTAATATAATAAGTGGTATGATTATTACCGATAATTTTTTGGAATATTAATGAATTGCAATCCAAAAGCTGAAAATACAACGAGTCCGCAGGACGAGTTGTATTTTCTTGCATTGGGATTGCCAATGAATTGATATTCCAAAAAATTATAGGTTATTAATCATACCACGAATTATATTTAGGACGACAATATAACCCCTGTTTGAGCAAAAATTGTTGAATTGCCTGGTAATTGATTCTTTATTTCTGGCCGTATTCAAGGGAATACTCTTTTCCACTGCTTCATCTATGATACCAATCGCCATTTGTCCCCAACGATCGCTCATATTGATTAAGAAATATAATTAATCAAAACACATAGATTTGACGTTTATAATTTAAATCATTATTTTCACTTGACAGCTAGTAAAACAAAAACTAAGCAGGTTTATCACCGTGAAAATACAGCGACAAGCTATATTTTCACTGTAATTCGGATTCTATTGGCTGAATTTCAGAATTTGAAATAGACTAATTGGTTGTTAAGCAAGGAGATATATTGTCAGGGGTAATATAATAAGTGGTATGATTATTATCGATAATTTTTTGGAATATTAATAAATTGCAATCCCAAAGCTGAAAATACAACGAGTCTGCAGGACGAGTTGTATTTTCTTGCATTGGGATTGCCAATGAATTGATATTCCAAAAAATTATAGGTTATCAATCATACCACGAATTATATTTAGGACGACAATATAACCCCTGCTTGAGCAAAAATTGTTGAATTGCCTGGTAATTGATTCTTTATTTCTGGCCGTATTCAAGGGAATACTCTTTTTCACTGCTTCATCTATGATACCAATCGCCATTTGTCCCCAACGATCGCTCATATTGATTAATCAAAATTAATTAATCAAAACACATAGATTTGACGTTTATAATTTAAATCATTATTTTCACTTGACAGCTAGTAAAACAAAAACTAAGCAGGTTTATCAGCGTGAAAATACAGCGACAAGCTATATTTTCACTGTAATTTGGATTCTATTGGCTGAATTTCAGAATTTGAAATAGACTGATTGGTTGTTAAGCAAGTAGATATATTGTCATGGAAATAAATGGAATTGAAGAGATAAACAGAACCGAAATGGGTACTCAAATTTATGTGCCTCTCAACATCCTTAATTCTATAAAATTGTTACAAATAATCAGGTGAATACTTGTGAATATAACAATATGTTTGTAGTTGTGACTGTGTATAGTTGTAACTATAAAAATGAGTATGAAACTGGTGTGGTTTCAAGATAGTAAGGGTGTAGTGAATTGTGAAAACTGTGTGCATGGTCGTTTGAAATTTAGTGTTGAAGAACTGTTATCACTCATTATTTGTTATATAATTGGGTACCATATCTTAGTTGATGTCAAGCATATACCCTCTGAAAAGTTTTTTCATGAGGTTTATATTGTTTATTTCGCGTATATATGGTTTTTTTATCACGGTGACTTGTACGTTACCCAGAGATCTTTTTTCTTGTGTTATACTTATGAAGGTTTATTTTCGAAAAAGAATCATATAATTACTGTTTGAGTTTGAACGTCGTTACTTTGTGGTTCTAAATAATCAGAATATATTCTTACTGCCGATGGAGATCACACAGTAGAATGGAATGACACTAAACTCATGACGAAAGAGAACAATGGCAGGAAATGAGAATTGGAGGAATCTGCTTTCATCATGTTGTCTGGTGAAGAATGCATATCTATGAGTTCGCTTGACATGGATCGAGGATAGCTACCTCTCCTCAAGAACAAAACGTTATGTTAAACTGGAAATATTTGACAAATGTCAATTACCAAGATTGCCTACAAGAGATATTGGAATTTGTACAGGAATTTGCGTATCAGTTTTGAGAACGGAAGCGGATATATATTGTGAATATTGGGGAGTGCAGCACGTCAAAAGAACTCTTTAAAGTATGTCCACGCTTTCTGAATCATATTTTATTCCATCATCAGGGAAACTACAATGAACATCACATGTGAACTCTATAATCGTTAGGTGTATGATTACTTACACTTATGTGAGGATGTATGACTTGATGGTACAATTCAGCATAATGACATTCATGGTAATGATGAGAAGCAATGAGTACGTGGATGAGTTAAAATAATCGTGAATATAAAAGTACACATTAAAATCTTAGTTGAAAATTACTTAAAATCTAGTCGAACATGTGGGTCGGACTTTGAATGATAGGTTGGAACATCAATCGTGAAACCAAACCTTAGAGGGCGGTTGATGATCTAATCATCAATAATATCGGACCTAGTCGGATAATAACTGAGGAGAATCATTATGAATACCAGTTTCTATGGAAAAGAGACAATTGAAGTCTTTGCTTAGTCTTGCTTGGTTACTTCGTAAGGGGAGTGATTGACCAGGACGGTATGGACAGATATTCGTCTCACAGTTCTTGAGAATGACTTCAAAATGGAAGTCGAAACGTAAAACAAATCAGAAGATACCAAACGGATAAAAACCCAGAAAATTCATCATTTTGCATATATATATATATATATATTTGAGTTATACGAGAAGTTGCTGACTAATTGGACTTCTTCTATCCAGAAATAACTGTTTTTCAATAGACGCAGTAACTTTTCGGGGTAGATTGAAAAATCTGCCCTTCTACACTTGTATAGATTCAAATATTAATTCTTATGTTTCCAGATTGAGGTAGGTTACAATACCCAGAAAACAACGGAACAAATAATATAATGTTATACATATAAAGTTGACGTATTATATCAAATACTTGTGCATTTCTAAAGATGCAGTTCAATTAGTAGTCATTCTTCTTTTAGTACATAATTCTCAATTATTTTTGTATTATTTCCATTTTTTTTTATGAGTACCAAGTATTTCATCCCAACTGAGGATGGCATATTGCAAGCAGGAAGGCAAACCCAACAAAATTTTTTCATCCATCAACTCGTTAATAACTTTTGAATTTGCATTTGTAATTTTTTTGTATGTTTCTTAAGGTCTCATCACATTTTCTGTAAGTTTATTCGTCGAATCCCACGACAACTGCTTTGTACAGCTACCAAAGGAAGACAAACCCAATGATTTTTTTATCTATCGATTCGATAATCAATTTTGAATTTGCCTATGTCATTTTTTTGCTTGTTTCTCTAGGACTTATCCCAAATCCAAAGTTCCCTAGCTCGTTTTCTTGTAAGTTTCTTCGTCAAATCGCACGACAACATCTTTGTACAGTTATCAAAGGAAGGCAAAATCAGCAATAATTCTTTTTCATCCTTCAATTTTTTAATCACCTTTGAATTTGCCTATGTCATCTTTTTGAATGTTTCTCTAGGTCTCATCTAAGATGTCTAGAAACCCTGGTGTAGGGATTTATACCTGGGAAAGTTTGGGGTCTAAGTGGCGAAACATGCCTACTATGATAATAAGCATCATGGCTTTTCGACATCAAATCAGTTCAGATGGCGTGTGCAACGAAAAGAGTTACAAATTTCCTAGGAAATGTATAAACGGCCGACCTGACGGCTGGCTATACTTTTACTTTTGGACGCTGACTGATCAACAACCTATATTATTTGTTTAGAATACTGGCCAAATTCCCTATAATTGTGTTCCTTTCATTCAATTTTGTTTTTTATGAGTATGACATTAGATTTTGCTCATTTGTTGACTGCTCGAATCGAAGAATATAGTTTGTCGATCGATCGGTTGACTATGCACTTTCAATTAGCGTCAACTAGCGATGAAATTGAGAAACACAACACGATACGTAAAAATGACACTAATGACAGAAAAGTGTCGCCATAAAATTCTAAACAATATCGCATCAGTCCCAGCACCATCCTTCTAGACATCTTAGTCTCATCCCAAATCCAAACAGCCCTAGCTCATTTTCTGTAAGTTTATTCGTCAAATCCCACGACAACTGCTTCGTACAGCTACCAAAGGACGGCAAACCCAACAATATTTTTTTATCCATCAATTCGTAGTTAAATCACTTTCGAATTTGCCTTCGTCATTTTTTTGCATGTTCCTCTAGGTCTCATCCCAAATCCAAAGAGCCCTAGCTCATTTTCTGTAAGTTTCTTCGTCAAATCCCACGACAACTGCTCTGTACAGCTACCAAAGGAAGGCAAACCCAACAATATTTTTTTTATCCATCAATTCGTTAATCACTTTTGAATTTGCCTTCGTCATTTTTTTGCATGTTTCTCTAGGTCTCATCCCAAATTCAAAGAGCCCCAGCTCATTTTCTGTGAGTTTCTTCGTCAAATCCCACGACAACTGCTTCGTACAGCTACCAAATGAAGGCAAACCCAACAATATTTTTTCATCCATCAATTCTTTAATCACGTTTGAATTTGTCTATGTCATTTTTTTGCATATTTCTTGAGGTCTCATCCCAAATCCAAAGAGCCCTAGCTCATTTTCTGTAAGTTTATTCGTCAAATTCCACGACAGCTGCTTTGTACAGCTACCAACGGAAGGCAAACCCAACAATATTTTTTTATTCATCAATTCGTTGATCACTTTTGAATTTGCCTTCGTCATTTTTCTACATGTTTCTCTAGGTCTCATCTCAAATTCAAAGAGCCCCAGCTCATTCTCTATAAGTTTACAGCTACCAAATGAAGGCAAATCCAACAATATGTTTTTATCCATCAATTCTTTAATCACTTTTGAATTTGTCTGTCATTTTTTTCATGTTTCTTCAGGTCTCATCCCAAATCCAAAGAGCCCTAGCTCATTTTCTGTAAGTTTATTCGTCAAATTCCACGACAGCTGCTTTGTACAGCTACCAAAGGAAGGCAAACCCAACAAATATCGTGTTGCGTCGAATGCGGTGAACTGACAACCGTCGCGATAACTGTTTGTGTGCTCATCGGAACGTCATGATTTTATCAACTCTCGTGGAATAGACACGTTTCCCATTTCCAGACGAACGCATGTGAGCAGCCCTAACGAGAGAAGGGTGTGGATCTGCGACGCGCAGTTCCAAACGAGGGTTCGATATAATAGCAGAACAAACGCCAACCGGTGAGAAACCAAACACATATTTGAACTCGACGTCAGTATGGCATTTCAGTCGTTCAGGTAAATGTTTTCTATTTTGGTAGCTTGAGGGTGTCCAGACATTGAAATATGAATAGGGTTTGTGGATCTGATGGAATTCCAGCAATTGTTCTAAAAACATGTGCCGCCGAATTGACACCACCACTTTGCGAATTATTCAACCTTTCATATAGCATGGGGGTTTTTTCTGAGTCTTTGAGGACAGCAAGAGTTCGGCCAGTTCCTTAAAAAGGGAAGAAAACTTTACCTCGTAATTATAGACCAATTGTATTGCTTTCTATCATTTCCAAAGTCATTGAAAAAATAATCAATATGAAGCTCATCAAATATCTGGAGAAATGAGGAATAATTAATGATCGACAATACGGATTTTGCCATTAACGATCAACCAGTAACTTATCGGCTTATATTTCTCATATTTGACAGCATTCAATCGAAAAATTCGAAGAAACGATAGCTGTTGCACTCCATATTTCAAAAGCGTCCGATCGAGTTTGGCATCGCAGTTTCCTTTCTAAACTGCCGTCTTATAGTTTGCCTCCTCAGTTGTGTGCTTTGTTGACGAGTTTCTTGTCCGATAGGTCTCTGTATGTGGTTGTTGATGGAGTATCATCTGATATTCTCCCAATGAATGCAGGTGTTCCACAGGGTTCAGTTCCGGCGCCCACTTCGTTTCTGCTTCATATCAATGATTTGCTCAAGAAAACATTTTGTTCAGTAGGTATATAGTTTTGCGGACGACAGAACTCTTCATACCAGTTTCTCTTCCAGAGTCCATACAAAAATTCAAAGAAACATTCGCGTCAATAAGATCAACGATGACTTGTTGAAAATAATAGAATGGAATAACATGAACTTTATGGAATTCAATGTTAAGAAAACACAGGCATCTAACGTCATCTAGTATTCAGATGTCAGAATAGAATAGAATAGAATTTATTCGCCATTAAAAATATTACACACATAATATATAAAATTTTATCAGACTAGTCAAAAACAGTAGAATATAGTTGATTTGAAAATAAAATAATAAAATTGTAGGGATAAAATCTAAAAGCTGACAATGTTAAATATGATGTATGAATTCCTTATATAGTTTATGATAAAAAAAATAAACTTGTAAAGATAAAATGAAATTCTAATAGGTTCAATGTTGAAAAATAAGATCTAAAGATGACAATTTGAATGTTGAACGTTTATAAATTCCTCGACAGAATAAAATGCATTTGATAAAAGATAGTTTGAAAAACGTGTCCTAAATCTATTAAAATTGTCTACATTTCCCAATATTTTTGTTGCTTTGTTATAACAGATGACACCTTGATAGCTTGCAGAGTCCTGCCCGATGTTCAACCGTGAATAGGGTAGCCTCAGTTCATTACACCGACGGGTGTTGTATGCGTGTATAATATTTTGTTTCGTGAAGAGGGATAAATTTTTTTTCACATTTAAAACTAATAATAATATAAAGAGTAATGGTAGTGTCAATATTCCCAAATTTTTTAAAGTGTCTTTACATGATTCTCTGTGGTGTAAGCCAGCAATACATCTAATTATTCTTTTTTGCATTTTGAAAACTTTTATAGAGTGTGCCGAATTTCCCCAAAAGGTTAATCCATAGGATAAATTAGACTGTACAAGTCCAAAATAGGCCAACTTGAGCACTTGATGAGATACTGTTCCACGTAGTTGCCTGAGTACAAAGCAAACACTACTCAATTTGGAAGTCAAATAGTCAGTGTCAAGAGTCAACTATTCCTACAGAGTCAAGTATCGCGATGCTAGGAATTACGATCAATGAAAATCTTTCATAGGAAAACCATGTGAGATCGATAGCTGAAGGTGCTTCCCAGAAACATTGATTTCTATTTCGTGCAAAGAAATAATTCACTTCTTGTCAGTTTCTAATGATCTACAAGGCTCAGATACGACCTGTCTTGGAAAACAGTTGTCATGTGTGGAGTTCGGCACCGAAACATTCATTGAGGCTTCTAAATTCTTTTCAGAGGAGGGCAATCCGTCTTGTTGGTGATTCTTGGCTCACAGACTCGCTCACTTCATTGGAACATCGTAGAAGGGTCGGAGACTTGACTCTCTTCTATAGATATTTTCACGGTCGGTGCTCTTCTGAATTTTCATCCATCGTTCAACCCTTGGCAATATCTACACGGATGAATCGACGAGTACAGAATTTCCACCACTTCGTTGTGAATTTGGAAACCTGTCGAACCTTTCTTGCTCAGGGATCTTTTTTCAATGAAACAGCTGAGCTTCGGAACTCCTTGCCGAAAGAGGTTTTTCCTGACGCTGTCAGGAATGTTAATTCGTATCTCCTGTCCCTTGATTCAAGCGGTGTTCTTTGAATGTTACAGGGCTCCCCTTTCGTGTGAATCTGCATTTAAAAAAACGTAGTGATTTCTTTGTCTCGTTCCATATTCCATTTCTATTCATCGTGTAAAAATGGGAGTGATACTGTAAAAACGCAAGAATCCATTCACTACGAAATAATGACATTCAAACATTATACTTGAGATGTTGTACCCCGTTATTAACAATAACGTACCGTACCAGAGTGGTTTATGAATCCTGCTTGAGGAAGCTATCACATAGCGAAATATTTGTAATGGTTTCGCGAACCTGTGTTACTTTGAAGTGTCGTAGTTTTTGTGAAAAAATCAACTGCAATAATCACCAAAAATGACTATTGTTTTTCCATCGAATTTCTACTAGTTTCTCTCTGACTGATTTAGTTCGGAGAAGTGTACTTCTGATAATAAAATTCGAACGTCACCATCGAAATGAGGCGAATCAAATTTTATTTTATGATTGAACAACATGAAACCCAATAAAACTTTTTACAACCCAATTCTGCCAAGATTGGTTTCGAGAAACAAGCAGTTGCTGTATAAAATGTCATTGTCGCAAGAACTTTATGAATTAGCAGTAAAAACTTTCAGGTCTTCCAGATTACTACCCGAAAGCTTAGGTCTCTGAGAGGAAGTAATGACTCGGTTTCCAAGTAACCATTTTCTCCTGGAAATGAAAATTCCAGAACCCATTTTCAATTCCAAGTAGAATGTATTTTTCTCGTAATATTTTATCCAACTTCACATTCGAAGTATTCGTTTCGAATTATTTCAAGGAATCCAAAAAATTTCTTTTCAATTTTGGTGCTCTCATTGAACTGGAAATGCTTTATTGATATAACGATAATTAAGAACTTGGGTATAAGCCATCGTTCTTTGGAATTTCTTTCTAACATTTCGCTAGGGCGAGTGGTCAGCTTCTTCAGAGGCTTGCTCATTTCCGATGACTAAACGTTTCGATTCCTTAAGGCGTATTTATATTGATACAGGTAGTCTGGAGTGTTAATTACTTTTGTCGGGTTCGGGGAATAATCATAATTATTAGTTGCCGCACTACCTACCGCCCACTATTTCATAGTTATTCTTGATTTCCTCAGAATGGGATTCCAAATTCTGTTCAGACTCAACGCTTCTTTTTTTCTGTTGAAATTGTCCGCATGTTTTTGGATCTCTATTGACTCCCGTACCAGTCGGCTATGGTAACCCTGGTTGGGGGCAATCAGTTTAGCATTTTCAAACAGTATCCTGTGGTCACCCTCACTCAGTGCGTGTCCCGCCACCGCCGATTTGTCGGTTTGCCCCAGCCTGCAGTTCCTCTCATGCTCTTTGAGCCTTGTTCCCATGGATCTTTTTGTGGTACCGATGTAAACCTTCCCACAGGTGCACGGTATGCGATAAACCCCTGCTGCTGACAGTGGGTCTCTTTTGTCTTCAGCCGACCTGAGGCTTTGTTGGACTTCTCGGTCCGCTTGAAAGCCGTTTTTATGTTATATTTCCCCAAGAGTTTCCCAATTCTGTCAGTGACCGTCGGAATATATGGCAGATATGCATTTGCAACTACCTGAGAGTCCTTCCTGTTATGAACCGTGGAACTCTTCAGTTTCATGGCCCTGTTGATCTCAGGTACACTGTATCCATTCGACCTCAAGGTCACTTGAAGATGTTCCAGTTCCTGCTCTAGATGCTCTGGTTCACATATTCTTCGAGCACGTTCAGTTGGGGTAGATATGACTCCTCTCTTTTGGCTGGGATGGTGGTTCGATAGTGCGTGCAGGTACTTATCCGTGTGCGCGGGTTTTTGGTATACTTTGTGGGTTAGTCTAGCACTCTCGAGCTCTTCAGTGGGAAAGAGGGTAAATTACTGAAAACTCCCACTGAAATATTCATACAATTTCGAAATATTAAATTCGTGACAAGTCACTCATCAGTTTTTCCTTCACATTTCGGTGTCCGAATGAAAAAATAGAAATTACAACTTCCATGACAAAAAAAAACATCGAAAAAATCTAAAAACACTCTCTGGCGACGACAGGTACTGGGTTGCATAGAAATCACTTTTTCTTACTCAATTTGTATAATGAGCATTTGAAAATTGAATCGAACAGATAGTAGACATAGGAATATCTCCACAAAGTAAATATAGAGATAATAAATTCCTTTGTAATATAACGAGTTCTGAGTAACAGCTATTTAATATCAACGTCACGATGCAGTTCGAGAGCTTGTTCGATAGATATCGATAAAACTAACGAAATGGAAAACTTCAATGGGCTAGTCCAGAAGACATATTTATATCATTGATGTTTATTTTCGGTTATAATTGCACGAGTGCATACAAATTATCAGTAATTTTGCAAGAAAGCGTGATATCTAAAAATTGCAAGAGTTTATTTTCATATTTTGACTCTTTTACAAAATATGAAAATAACCGAATGCAATTTGTATAAGATATCACGCTTAAATGCAAAATATCTGGTCATTTTTATGCACGAATGTAATTCATTGGAATATTTCACGAATAAAGAAATTCTCAAGGAAATGTTATTTTTTGTACATTTATACTTTCCTCTATAGATTGTATGGAATACTCACCTAAACGCGAAATATTTTTCTATTTTTGAAGTCTATCTGACATCTATTTGTGTTGTTTACTGACGTCTAGCGATACGGTTTCAAATGTGTTGTTATGTTGACTTGATACAATGGAATTACCGCTGTAAGTTTTCGATAATTGCATTGCTCTTATGGGACATTTTATATCAGAGGGAAATATTCTGGGAAATCTACATAAACAGTGAATTGCAGTGAAAATCTGGATAATTAAGTCAAAGATGGTATTTTTTGACAAAATGGTTGAGGCTTTCGCGGCCGAGGTTTTCAGTATCACTTCTTTGGTTTGGGTTTGAAGGCCGTCGGTTTTTGGAATTTCTTCCTGACGTTTCACTGGCTGGAGTGGCTAGCTTCTGATGATCCTCTGAAGAAGCTAGCCACTCGCGCCAGAGGAACGTCAGGAAGAAATTCCAGAAACCGACAGCCTTCAAACCCGAAACAAAGAAGTGATATTGGTATTTGTTTGCCTAAACCGTCCAAACGACCAAGACGAAATATCGGAATTTTTGTAGGAATTTTTCGGGAATAATGATTATGATGATAATATATCATGTATATATATATATATATATATATATATATATAGGAAAAGGAATTTTGAGTTATATTTCACTCCAGATATTTTGATCTTCAGTTAAGAAACAGATTCGTCACGGTGTTGCGTTCTCGAGATTTTTCCACGTGCTCACGTGCTGTCCAGAAAATTATGAGATACACTGACAAAATCATACCTATATCCCAGCCTGTTCTCAATGGTACAAAAATAGAAGGAAGTTCTATCATAATTCAATATCAGACTCATATTTGTATAAAAAATTAAAAGTTTCCAACATTAGATTCGTGAAGGACGGGTTTGAAATTCCATAAATTTATGAAAACTATTAACGAATTGTTCATCATCGAAATGATTATATTCTATTCGTTTTTGCACATGATTTTTTGACCTCAAAATAATATGAAAACTGAAATGTTTTTTTTCATTATGGAGGTAAGGTATAATGGAGATCTGGCAACGATGAGGTATTCAGATTTCTTCAAATTGCACAAAAGTAAGATATACCCTTTGCCATTACAAGCCTAAACGATTTCAAAGAATTTGTGTATAGAATCTAAAAGGTGAGATAAAGTGCATGTTTTGTTTCAAGGACATGCTTTGCTTTATGAAGCGAAATTGTTTTCAATGACAACAAATATTGTCTATTATAAACGACAACTGGGTATTTTCAACTAGGATATTCTTTAAGGCTCAACAAATATTGTTTTTTGTGGAAAGAGGAAGCAGCAGGGCGAGGAGCCCAAGAAGTGGACTCATATATAACAAAAATTATTGACATGCACTTGGAAGAAAGAGTGAAAGAGTTGATATTATGTTCGAATAGCTTTGGTGGCCAACCAAAACATAAAAATTGTGATAATGTTAAAAACAGTCTTGATGCACCACCCTTCATCGATAAAAGTCAGTTTTAAAAATTTTGATTAGAGGTATATCTTCACCATTTTTTCATTGCTGAAAAGGAACCATTAACCAAAACAGTGATTGAGATATCGTTTAAAACTTTTAAAAAACATTTAATATCTTTTAATATCAAATTTGCAATATCATTTCCGAAAAAAAGTAAATAAAAAATTCAGGAAAACGTGATATTCTTTATGTTCGCTATTTACGGACTTTGCCTTTGTGACACTTGGTTCTTTCTCAATAAGCATCTTCCATTGTCACTGTTGTGAAGAAAACATGTGTCACGGTTTCGTTAACCCACAATCAGTGACGTCTTTCAGGTATAACCGAAAAGCTTCTATCACTGTCAAATAATATTACATCTTCCGTTGTGGATCCAAAGCGTTGAGATAATTCTTCTCACTGTTCATTTATTGACGAATTATAAAACGTGACTCACCTTTCCGTCACTTTTTCTGTAAGCATCGTGGATTCTCCAGACTAATTCAGGTCCTGCGCTAGCAACTTGTTTGCCAATTTCGAAGAATTGGCCTATAGGATTCGTTTCTATGGAACACTGCGTCGCTCCACTGCTTTTGAATTTTGAAAACATAGCAGTAGCAGGCATCGATTTTCAATTCACGCACTCACACTCTGGTACACATCACACCGAATTCACATGTTTTTTGTTCTTCAACTGTTACTGATGGAGCTGATCGGAGGGAGGTCTATCGAATCTGGAACAAAAATTTGTATTAATTTAATGTTTCTACAGATTGCAAAACAGAAAGAAGTGGAGTATTATGTATCAACAGTTTAAAGTAATGATTAATAAGCTTCAACCAATAAGGGATGTGAATTATCCAACTTTCTTATGACAAGTGCATAAACGTTTTAAACATTGAAAAGTGAAAGTTGAACTCGTTATGGCTCATTAATTAGAGCTCATTACTCATTTTTCATTACTCCAAACCGCTGCATAAATCCAGTGATAGTTTATAAAGTGCTGAAACTTTTTATCAAATACGCTGCAAGGATGTACAAAATTGAGCTGGGAAATTATCACTTGGATGTCGATTCCTACACTTTTCAGAGTTTACAAGATGTGTAATGAATTCTTTCAAAGATTTTGCTACCATAATGTTTTTAGATCCTGAATGTGCAGCAAATTATTCAAAACAAATTCAAAAACACTTCGGAAGAATAATTTGGTAAATGAACCCTCGAAAGGACCCCTATTATCAGACTACTCAACGTCATCAGACTCATCAAAAATTATATGGACCTCCGCAATAAAAAAAAACTACCGATTAAGATGTTCAAAACTAGTAGAAGTTAATTTTTTTCTGAGTTAGATGATATTCTTGGGGACAAGCTCGAGCCTAACCCTGATGTGCTGGACTCAAGTAAAGCATCATCATCTCACGAAGAGACTCAGGAGGACCCAAGCAAAATGAACGCTGATGAATATATCTGTCGGCCTTCAACTTCTTAATCTGAAAAACCAAATGAAAAATCTGATAAAACCCAAAAATGAATAAGCTTGAAGTTCTCAACATGGAGCTTAAAAGTTAAAAACGAACGAGTTTCGAGCTTAGGGAGCATGTGACATCCTGCTAATAAGGAAGAAGAACATAACCATAGCCTATACAAATAAGATGGTTTATTTAATTCGTATAAACAGTTTGCAGATATTTGCTGTTCAAGTGTTGAAGTTTTTGAGAGTTTGATGAAGTAGTACAATGGAAAATTTATATAGTATATCTTTATGTGTGATGAAAATGGGGGTTTTTATTTCAAGTGATGACGACGATGATGAGATGAGAACGGAAATTCAAAAAGTTGACAATTTTTCAGAGGAAGTGGTTCCAAGATTTGAGCAAAAACATCTTGGAATGTTTCATGCAACATTTGAATATTTATTGGGAAAGATTCATTATGTTATTCGACAAGCTGCACACAACCCGGAAAGGCCAATGATCCACTTTGAAAAGCAAATGTTTTTAACTTTGTGGTACTTGACAGATCTGGGGAGCATTTGTAGAGAATATTGTTCAATTACAAAGTAATGCTTTTGATATTAGTACGAACTATACAGACAATCACTATTTAGTGTTTAACAAATGCTTATTAGTCGAGGACTAGGCCGATAGGGCATTCTGAAATAATCAGGATGAATTTGAGTTGTGGTATTACTTTGATAAGCTTGTTCTTTTGGGTTTGCAGAAAAACATTCCGTTGTTAGTGTCCTAACACGTATTACTTTACAACCCTTTGATGACTTCGAACTGATTCCGCACGTCTCTATTGGGAGCTCAAACAAACTTTTCTTCGAAGGATCGAAAATGAATATCTGTCACTGGTCACTAATTAACTGAAATACTTATGTTTCCTTTCAGTTCTGTTGCTCAGAAGTTTGATGTTACTGAAAGCACAGCATGGTGGTGTTTGGAGAGAGTATCTAAATGGATATTGAATGCCAACAATAGATATAAATTTCTAGGGTGGCCAAAACAGCAGCAGGCACTGGAGACAGCAGTAGCTTTCGAAGATATGAATGGTTTTCCAGGTAGATACCCATTTGCAGTTCTACAATAGCGTCTGATGAGGAGATACATTTTCACAACACAAAAATATATGAATTGTGGTACACTGAACACCTATTTGAGCAATACTGGTTTGAACATGTATATAAATAACCCAATAAAGTGGGAATGTTTTTATATTTTTTTGTTTTTATTGGCATCATTGATGGCAGTCATATTGAGATCTCAGCACCGAAGGAACATGCTAATTCTTATTTCAATAGAAAGAAATACCATTCCGTTTTGCTGCAAGATGTGTGTAATCATTGAAAGATATCCAATGATGTCTTTGCTGGGGCTCCGGGATCGTGTCACGACTCTAAATTATTAGAGTTATCTAATTTACCAGGAAAATATGAGGCAATTCAGACATGTTTCCGAATGATACCCATCTAATTGGTGACTTGGCGTACAAACTTGAAAATCATTTGATGGTTGGATGTGAAATTTTTGATAATTTGACTTCAGAACAGAAAAATGTAAATGACAAACTATCTGCAATAAGAGTATTTATCGAGCATTCCTTTGCATATGTGAAAGGAAGATTGCGGAAATTAAAATTTTTTGAAACTATAAGAATGTACTTCATGTTTTATTCATAGTGATAGGGTGCTTATTGCATAATATATGCATGTTGAACAGTGATATATTAGAAGACATTGATTTAGAAGAAGGATTAACCCAAGATGGAATACATAAAGTTGAGCCACTAGAGGAACGAGTTATGGTTCATTCTGCTGCAATGAAAAGAGATTGAATTATGAATAACTTACCAATTAATATCAAGAAGACGTTAACTAGTATGATGAGTACAGAAGTAGGAACAAGCATAATCAGAGCTTGTAATATTTTCTAAAAACAATTTTCATTACGTTAATAAAGATGAAGCTGTGCTATACCATCTCAAGTGGATATGCCAATAAAGGAAAGTGTCTAACTGAGCAGGAGAAATCAAGGAATTTATTCTGAATTGGTATTTGGTTATTGCTCAGTTGTAGAGCTATCCCAACAGGGCCTTGAGGTAGGTATGGGAATAGTGTAGAGAGCCAAAGTGCATAAAACCAATTTGGTCCCCTCGAAATCAACCTGATCTACCCTAACAAGACAGAAACCATTAGAAACTACGCTGTCCAGTCTCCAGAAAAACTAAAGCCTGTGACAGCACTAAGTTACAAGCAATACATTGAGAGATATAGGTAATAATTAAATTCATTGGTGTGTTCAAAATACTGTATTTTGTATTGGACCATGTGAATACATGTGAAGATATTTTATCTTTCATTGCTTGTATTTATGTATTTCTTTTCAGACTTGAAGCAACTCAATCAGTGAATTTATGAATTAAGTTTTGAATCTATCCTTTTTTTTTAATATATTCGACAGCTGAAGTTATCTGTATGTGTTTGATATTAACCCTCCATTGTGTTTAGGGGTACTCCACAACCACAAGTCACACCTCTTTATCAAAAACTGACTAAACTACCGACCTCTAGCGCTCAGTAGCTATACTTGAAACATATTCCTCCAGGGATCACGCATTGCCGGCTCTCCCCGAGTTATACATGCGACTTCTCCAAAGGCAGTTCGGGTACGTCATACCTCGGAACACTTTTTATGTAAATATTTGTGTTATTGTGCTTTGAGTCATCTACAGATGACTCACGAATTGATGCAGATTCGAATATAGGTTCTAACAGATATTTTTTGAATAAAAACAAGTCAAAATTGGCAAAATTTCCGAAGAGGAGAACCGTTAGAGCAAGATCTGAAAAAATCATCATTCATTTACCTGGCGTGAAAGGGATTGCATGACAGAAAAAACCGCTATCGACTGTTGGCTCCTTTTTCTCACTGAAGATATGCTTGATGACATCGTTCGTTATACAAATGTCAAGTTAGGAAATAAAGCCACTAAATATAATCCAAGTCATCAGTATTTACTAAAAGAGACAGATAAAAGAGAAATCAAAGCAGTTATGGGGTTGCTATATTTGTTAGGGTTATATAAAGCAAACCGACAAAACATGTCAGATCTCTGGAATTCTGATGGAACTGGTATCGAGTTGTTTCGTACGACAATGTCACTTCAAAGATACTATATCCTTTTGCAGGCTTTGCGATTTAACGATATACATAATAGAGAACAACGGAAAGAAGTTGACGAATTGGCACCTATCAGAGGAATTTTTGATAAATTCGTTGATAACTGCAAAACAGACTATTCACCCAGTGAATATCTGACTGTTGATGAGAAGTTGGACCATTCAGAAGACGTGTGTCATTCCTTCAGTATATGCCTAAGAAACCTGCAAAATATGGTTTGAAAGTTTTTGCACTTGTGGATGCGAAACCTATTATTGCTTGAACATGGATACTCCAGTAAAGGAAGTAATTTTTTTTGTAAAATGAAGGACTAATTCGAGACCAGTCAGATCAACTTAAAATTTATTGGAATTTGTCAAAAAAGGTGTCAAGTATTCGAGTAAACAAGTTTGGTTACTGGGCAAAGCTCCAAAACGTTGTAAAACTTGGCCGAACAGTTTTTTTGGCCCAAAATTAATAAATATTCAATATCTTGGGCAATATTGAATGAATTTTCGTGAAAATAGGTACCGGGTGGTTTTTTGGGTCACTGATTACGATTTTAATGTCAGAAATTTCTGGAACACCCTGTAAACCGTAAAAGCTACCTTTTTTAGGGTTTTTTTATAAAAAATATTCTGATTTGAAATTTGACAGCAGAATTTAATTGGCTCATCATCAAAACATACAGTACTGCACGAAAAATGCTCATAAAACTTATAAATAGAGGGTGTAACGAATAATCGTTACATCATTTATAATAAGTGAATTTATCATTTTTATGAGCCCGACATCTATCATTCGAAAGTGGAAACTTCACATTAATCAATAAAAGCGATTTCATGCATATACTAGAGCATCTAGCGGAGAATGGCTGAATTATCAGAATTTTTGTTCAGCAACAAAAACGCCATGTTGGCTTTGGGCCATTAATCGCGCATGATCGAATTGAAATCTGTCGAAAAGGAAGAAACTCATTGAGCTCTCTTCTAATTAGGCTATCATCGAGGCAACATTGTTTTGAGATTTGATAATTTGATCGCTAAATTTTTTTTTCACGTTATCTAAATATCTTTACATTATCTTCCTTTTTCCACAAAAAGTTTTCATGAAGTGTTTGTTGTCTTGAATGGAATATCAGGTATGTGAAAAGAGTTCCCATAATTTCTTATCTTCTGTTCAACAATTTTAGCCAATGGTGGCAAGCATACCTTCACGTAATCTTTATCTTGATTTATCTTTGTAATCCTTCAACATTCAAGTGATTATCGATTCCATTTATTGATATTTTCAGGTTATTATCGCCAGAGGCGTATCAATTTAGTTTTCACAATTTCGTGAAACGAAAATTTCTGATTTTTAAGAATTTGACTGCGTTTTTATTTTCACAGCATTTGGCCGAATGACGAATGAAATTCTGAAAGGATCATAATCAATTTGTTCGGAATAGAGGCTGAAAGTTGATTCCTGTTTGGAAAAATATATTAAAAACCCAGTAACCCACATGGTATCCTGTACATCCAGGCTGGAGATGATTCTAGGTGAGTATTGATTCACACATTTTTTTTCTTTTCCATAAAATCAGTAATTGTGTGTTTTAACTCACCTCGAGCCATTTCCTTTTAAGCCATAGGGTCCAGTGGGCATATTTTTCTTGAAAGTCAAAAATCTCGTTATTCCTTAAATCAGAAACTATGTTCCTGATTTAAGTATCTACCGTTCCTTATCTCTTTGAAAATATCTATTTTGAGTCCTATTCGTTGCACTCAAAGGTTTATTGCACTTGAAACTTGGATTACGAAAGATTTTGTGAAGTAGTATTTGAATATATTTTTCTCGGAACTTCTTTATCACATTATCAGATATTTTGATTCCAAACAAACAAACAAAAGTTGAAATTCTCTGAACATTTTTTTTTCTATTTCAATATATTTTCTATCTCTACAATTTTTGTGATCATTATCTTGTAGATATCAACAATCGTAATAATTCACATATCGTTAGCAGACATTCTTCATTTATATCTTGAACACATGTGTAACTAGCTCGAACTGTTCATAAATTCAGTAATGAATCATAGTCTCAACACATGTTGAAATATCATTTTTAAGATCCAATTTAAGATCATAGTTGTAAGGGTACCTTATATTTCACTGTTTTACACAAATATCTTTGAATTATATAATATAGAGACAATAGCTAGTTACTTCAGTCATCCAAGGTTCAAGTCTGGTGTACAACTATCTGGTTCGTTTTTAACTCTGCGATATCATTTTCATGATACAACAACTATGGTGAGTCCAAGCCCAGCTGCTGAACTGCAAGTCCAAAACCGACTTCTCTCAGGAATACTAGGGTGAATATAGTAGCCCGACGCCTCCCAGGAATATCAGGGTGAATATAGTAGCCCTACGTCTTCCAGAAACATCAGGGTGAATATAGTAGCCTGAGACAAGGAAACCTGATCCAGCCACCATAAGGCAGAGAAGATCGAGTAGGCCACCACCGCAACCCACATAACCAGAGTTCACGAACTACATACCAGACAAGGTATATCAATAACTGAACCATCATTCAAAATACATACAAATTGTTTCATTCTTGTATCATACGTTGTTCATTATACACCATAAATAGTTGCTTTGTGTTTGATTGTTTTGTTCAACATAAAAGGAAATTATCTTAAAATTTATCTTTTTCTATATTAGGGAAGTTTGAATTTTTATCCTTTCAAATAAACAAAAAATTTCTGGCGTCCAGCCAAAATTAATTTCAAGATCCTTGCTTGACACCGACCTAAATACGATACTGGCAAGTCAGTCCAAAGAACACCACGCCGATCTCCACTGAATTAGTCTGGCAAATCTGCAGTAACAGTTACCTTATGTAACTCCGTTACAAGGGTCTAATGAATTAACTATAAAAATTTTATGTGATTCATGAAAAAAAAAGGTTTTTTGGCCATAACAGTTTTTGGCTAATGATAACGAGATGTACCAGGAACCATTTTAAAGCTAGGGTTATCGCTGAAATTTCATATCATGTGCAACATTTGAATTGGATGGCCCATTTTTTTTATTTTGCCCGACAAAAAAGAGCATTTACCGTTATAAACATAAAATAGGCAATTTTAAACGGACAAATTTGCTTACAGATGAAAAATTATAACAAAAAATTGAAATACAACTATCCTGGAATAAATGCTGAAAAATTGGGCTGTTTAAAATAAATAATGTTCACGCTGCTGGCCAAAAACTAAAAATGTTTTAAAAAATACACGATTTTACCCAACTTTAGCACACCAAAACATAAACAATAACTACCCGATAGGGCCAAAAATGGCTGGACATATTTGGAACGAAGTGTTCTGACTCTTCACCAAAGGATTTTTTTTCCAAGCACCTTAGCCCATATGGCGCTAAAAAATTGGCATAAAAAATTTTTGAAAAAAAATTTTTTTGCCCATAACTTTTTTTCTTCTCATTTTAAACGGTTATAGTTGGACTCAACATTTTTCCGATTTTGTCATCTTGAATCATTTTTGTTGTAAAAGTTATATTTTTCGAGATATTCACGCCAGAAGTATCCGGTTTTCGTTGAGCAACCATTTTTTCCATGTCATATCTTCTTTAATATTAATCGTACAAAAATAAAACAAAAACCACTTCATTTGTCAACTAGAATACTCCATATAAGTAATATATATATTTTTTTGTGATACTAACAGATTTTCAGTAAATTCAAAAAAACTTTTGAATTTTTTTTTGCAAAAATCACACTTTTCCTTGCGCTATTACTCGAAAGGGGTGCATTTTTGTGAAAAATTGCAATCAATGTTTTTATGTTAAAAAATGATAATTTATCGATTGGTTTCATTATTTTTTTCAACGCCCCCCAATGAGTTCCCACCCCCCGCGCTTTTTCCTAGTAACGGAAGTTGTTTACTCGGATACTGGGCACCTTTCTTAACAAAATTCAAGGTACTCCAAGTACCTGCAATTGGTCTTGAATTAGTCCAGCCAGTTATTACTTCCTTTACTGGAGTAGGAGGTTTACGTTGGCACACAGCCAGATGGGCCTTTCGTAAACGCAATGATCCAGAAGCCATAGTCGAACGTTTGAACCAGTATCTGGAACTAAACGGAATATAACTTTCGATAACTGGTTCCCCAACTCCCCTCTTATGATGAATCTGCTCGAAAGGCATAAGCTAATATCGGTTGAAACTGTGAGAAAAAAGAAACGACAAATACCATCCGTTTTTCTAAATACACTTAGAAAGTTGGTGCAACCGTCCATTAAGCAGCTTCCTTTGTGAACGCACCCTAAGCTTTGTTCCTTGCTTGCTCGCTACGATTGTATGTTCGAGCGTACTCACGTCACCACGATATGTGACTTCAATCTACCGATGATCATAATCTTCCCTTAGTTCCCATCCTGCGTCTGTTTGTTCATTCATAAAGCGCTCCGCCTCTCCCGTTCAATTACCATCGCGTCTCTGCGGATCAGACATGCAACATGTTATACGCGAGACCCGGCGAGATAGAAATATTGACTTTCTATTCAACAGGCTGGGAAATCGCGGTGGCGTCTGGGGGAGTATTCCTTTCATGTCGCGCTCCGGCCGAAAACATGGGCGGAAATTCCAATAGAGCTAGCGATAATCACGTATTCCGTGGATACGATTATATATTTGAGGAATGAATTTCTGATGTTGCTTCGATATGCGCCGGAAAATTGTTGCTGACTTCGACAGAACTTCGTTAATTTAAAGAAGGTTATGCTTTAAATAGGAAAATTAGGGCCTTTTCTGAAAATATTTTTAAACGTATAACTACTTTTCTTTGGGTTCAAAGGCCGTCGTTCTTTGGAATTTCTTTCTGAAGTTTCGCTAGCGCGAGTGGCCAGCTTCTTCAGAAGGCTAACTCATTTCCGATGACTAAACGTTTCGATATCGTAAGGCGTATTTATATTGATGCAGGTAGTCTGGAGATTTGAACACTTCCGTCGAGTTCGGGGAATAATCATCAGTATTAGTTGCCGCACTACCTGTCGTGATTTCATTAGTTATTCTTGATTTCCTCAGAGTGGGATTCCAAATTCTGTTTAGACTCAACGCTTTTTCTTTTCTTTTGAAATTGTCCGCGTGTTTTTGGATCTGTATCGCCTCGTGTACCAATTGGCTATGGTAACCCTGGTTGAGGACAATCAGTTTATCATTTTCAAACAGAATCCTGTGGTTACCCTCACTCAGTGCGTGTTCCACCACCGCCGATTTGTCGGTTTGCCCCAGCCTGCAGTTCCATTTTTCATGCTCTTTGAGCCTTGTTTCCATGGATCTTTTCCTGGTACCGATGTATACCTTCCCACAGGTGCACGGTATGTGATAAACCCCTGCTGCTGACAGTGGGTCTCTTATGTCAAAAGAGACCCACTGTCAGCAGCAGAGATCACTGACAATTTCAACAGAAAAGCAGAAGCGTCGAGTCTAAACAGAATTTGGAATCCCATTCTGAGGAAATCAAGAATATCTAATGATATCACGGCAGGTAGTGCGGCAACTAATAATGATGATTATTCCCCAAACTCGACAGAAGTAATCAACACTCCAGACTACCGGCATCAATATAAATACGCCTTACGAAATCGAAACGTTTAGTCATCGGAAATGAGTAAGCCTCTGAAGAAGCTGGCCACTCGCGCTGGCGAAACGTTAGGAAGAGATTCCAAAGAACGACGGCCTTCAAACCCGAAGAAAAGTAGTTATACTAATAACCTCGGCCGCGATAGCCTTAACCATTTTATCTATTTTTAAACGCTTTTGAATGCTTATAAATGAGTCATATAGTAGTACTTTCCTCAATCTAGTATAATTTAACTTATGCATGAAAAAAAATAACTTCTTATCAATTATTTTCAAAAAATGCAAAGTGGCAGGATTTTCTTCTGCACTGGCACCGGTCGGATATAATTCAATGCCCTTCGTGGTATTGGCCAGTGGAGTAGTTGTTTTCTGACAGGTGCCAGCCAAAAAACCTTCTCTGTAGGTAGATTTGAGATTAGCCTGAACGAATTGTTCGAAAGATTATTTGATTATCAAAGAAAATGTTTTGAATCCAAAACGCTCGACAGAGTTCATAAGCTTCTCCCACGTTACAAATCTAAATGGTTCCAATTTGCCATAGCTCATGTCAACTGGAATGAACATCAGTGGGGAAAAAATATTTTCACAGATGAAACAAGAATACAGTTTTGGATTGCAGATGGACGTAGTTGGTTATGCCAATTCTGTGCTAAAGCATGATGATGCTCGGCACAAGATGCAAGAACAGTCACCCAGTGTCATGAAGTTGTTGGACTTACGGCAGTGGAGTCGCCACCGAAAAGTTTTGGCGCAAATGCCCTAGAACATATTTGAGACATCCTGAAAAGACTTATACGAGCACGAAACCCAGCTAGTAACTCGTTTGCAGAATCAAGAATTGCTGCACAGGAAGAACGGGATCGAATTCCACAAGAAACCATCAAATACCTTTTGAGAGCTATGCCCATTAGGATTCAAGATATCGTTAGAGCTAGGGAAAGAAACACTAAGTACTGAACTGTTATTGTGTTGACTCAAGGAACTTCCATTTTGTTGTCATTGTTGCTTGTTCCAACACTTCTTCTAGTTTCAATATCTAAATTATTTGGAAACCAATATATGTTAGCATATACCACTTAAAACTTGTATTACGATTCAGACAAATAGAAATAAACATGAAATCAAGGCTCAAAATAAAATATGCAATATTTTGCCTGTGACTGTAGGTTAATTTCGTTCAAAAATGTTCATGGAGAAATCATTCAAGAATTGAGTTGGTTCGATAGTAGTACAAGATAATTTTATAGCATGAAAATGCTTGATTTCCTAAACATATGTAAATAGTTGAGCAGCAAGTCTCAACGTTTTCTGGTTTGAGTTACAGAATCCATCTACTGGAACTTTTGTCGCAGTTAATTATGACCCTTCCACCCTAAACTATCATCTGAAGTTTCCCTACGACTTTGCGGTAGGAACATCCACTCAACCTTTGTCGGTACCATAAATTGAGGTTTCTGTTTCGTCCCGGTATATTTCAAGTTCATCGTTAGCGAACCGGAGTTCTGTTCTGATTGATATAGTAGTCAAGAGTGTCTCGTAATAGTAGTTTGTACCACGGGAGATGACCATATCTCACGAGGACAAAGTTTGAGCCTAACTCCGTTATTTAAGACAATTTATTTTTACATTTATTGACTGAATGTGTGATATTTATAATAAATAATTTCAATGCCTGATCATGAGTAGGCACAATTCGCAGATTCCCTATGGTTTTTACGACACATTTTCCGTACTGTTGTTGAATGCAGATTTTCGTTATATCTATGTTGGTATCTATGTTCAAACACAAATCTTTGAATTTCATTGAAAATTGCTGGTGAAGACGAAGTTGAGAACTTGGGATGGAGTTGATTATAACCTGAGCACCAAGTTGATACCTCTGGACTGGCTGCTTCATCGCCAAAACTTACTGAATGAACTCTAACAGATAATGAATTATGTCAATAAGAATGGAGTTCATCCTCAACAGCATTCAGTCCAAGTTACTAGTTGTCACTTTTCAATTCATAAGTACTAGCTATCGCTGGGAAGGGAGTTTTCACTTTTGAAAATATACTGTCGAATTCCACTTCAATGAAGTATTTCGAAATCAATATAATTTATGTAATAGCAAACAGACTTTCAGATAAGATTTGAATAAATGAGTTCTTACACAAGTGAATACTAATCACAAACCCCTAATCAGCATTTCAGAATTCCCTCCTGTATGTGGCTTGAAGAAAGATAGCTCGTGAAGGATGGAATACATCAAGTCTAAGCTGAAGTCATCCTTCTCCTATTCACTTTGAAATATGGATTCCTTCTCTCTCCAATGTATTACGCATCGTGTTATATGGAAAACTGTCATAAAGGCCAGTCCATCAGTTATTATGTCTATGATTGTAATAATTGTTTCACTCAATCCAATATAACTCAATTATTCATACATCGAGTATGATTGACATTATATCGAATAATCCTTCTATACCACTAATGAAAAACTGATGAAACCGTTCTATTTGAATCTCGCATCGCTCATATATGTGAATTGAAAATCTTTCATATTGAGATTCTCCCCCAATACATTTCTCGATACGAAGCTCTGTGTATAAACTCAGAAATTCCAATTGGGAAGATACGGGGACTGTGGGTTGGGAGATTATGTACTTCCGTTCGTGTATTGACTTTATTGATGAACTCGCATTCATGGGATAAACCACATCAAATTAAATTCTTTGGATGGTCCCGCCCCTATATCAAACTTCGAAGATAATTGTTCGTCGACAATATACAACGTAGAGGTGACTCTGAAGGGGATCTTCCGTTATATGTAATAAAAAATAAACACAAACTCAATATAAAAAATATAATATAAATGGTTTTCGGTCGGAGAAACATGAATTTTTCAGAAATCACAATGAAAATAGATTGCAAGGAAATGAGTAGGGTACATGATATAAAATATCTAGGACTAGTAATTGATTAAAACTTAAACTCGAGTAGTCATATCAAACTTATAGAAAAGAAAATAGTGGTAGGTGCACCGTATCGTTGTAGAGACTGAGCCCATCATCTTTCTACTCAATATACAATGGATATTTTTCATCAGTCCAGAAAATGAAGCATTTTGGCTCGCAGAAGGTAGGGAACATGCCGCTGTACGCTAGAGCCTTGGGGGTGGTTGCCACCCCATCTCAGGGGTTGAAATTTTTATACATTGTAACCGTAGGAATCGTCGGAAGAAGTTATTTTAAGAAAAAAATGTTCCATACGTTTTTGTTGTAGAAGTAATATTTTCTGAGTTATTCGAAGTTGAAAGTAACAGTTTTTTGACGAAGAAATCGACTTTTTCTAATGGTTTTTTGCGAATAACCCTAAAAATATGCATTTCAACAAGAAAGTGTAGACAGACGAACTGTAGCTTTTAAAAAACAAAAACAATGCTTTTTTATAATTTTTCTACGACAAATGAGAACTGAGATACAGCAAAATAATGCTTAGCTTTTTTCGTCAAATGTATCCAAGATGGCTGACGAGTCAGGTATGCCGTCTTTAGCTCTCTCTTGTAAACGTTGTAAAAACAAAGTTGTAACCGGAATAAAGTGCAAAAACTGTGCGAACATGTTCCATATGAGCTGTGCTAGACATTGTGTCAGTGTTAAATTCTCAGATGACAATCGTGAAGTTACATGCTGTGAGAAGGTCAATGGACACGAGGAGTCCGACAATGATTTTTACGATGCTATTCAGGAATCAGTAGACTCTGACAAAAAGGTAGACGCCCATATGTGGTCATATATTCTCAAGCAAAAGGACATCATCATCCAGGAGCTCAGAGAAAAAATCAATCTACTATACAAACAAATTGAACTCATGAATGAAATATCAAACATTCCAACAAAATCGATTTGTGGTATTGAACAAAAAATTGGTGACTCTAAACCAGGCCCAGCCGTATCGAAAATTACAGCAAAAACACCTAGCGCTACAAAAACAACTGAACAACAATCAAGTGGAACACCAAAAACTACTGGACAACAAAAAACTGGGAATCCCCAAATAAACAAGAAGACCGTATCTGCGGAACTACTGGACGTGCAAACAAAAATGAAATATGCCGAAATAGTCAACTTAACAAAGGACGACAGTGATGACCGCCCCTCAACTTCCACGGATGATAAAATAATCACGAAGAACGACGAGTGGAGGAGTGTTCAACATAAGAGGAATAGCAGAAAACGTTTAGTAATCGGAAATAACAAAGACACTTCTATAAAAGGGGTGAAAAAACTTGTTACCTTGCACGTATCAAGGATCGACTGTAAAACGTCAACAACTACCCTAGAGGCTGAACTGAGGAAAAATTTTATGGAAGCAAAATGTGAATCCATCACACCGAAATACCCCAGTATATACACATCGTTCAAAGTAACGATATTTGATGATAACTTCAAAAAAGCGATGAATCCAGAATTATGGCCCGATGGAGCTTGTGTAAGCAAGTTTTTTCAAAAGAGGACATCGCCTTCCACGACCGTATGACATGGAAAGACGACGTAGAGACAGCAACTCGGAATACTACTTACAGCAGAGATGATATCTTTTCAAATTCTCTCTATGCAGAAATAAAAAAAACTTTTGACGAACCTGAAACTATGAGTGTGTTTCACCTGAATATCCAAGCAATTACGAACAAACTTGATAGACTTCATATATTTTTAGAGCAGTATAAGTTTGACATTATTTTCCTAACGGAACACTGGCTTGATGAAGATTGTTTGTTTCTATGTAAAATTCCAAACTACAAACTGATTTGTAACTATAGTAGGACTAAAAGCATACATGGTGGGGCAGCCATATTCGTCAAATTAGGGAGTAAAATTGAGGCGAAACAGCTGGTTTTAAAGGAGTTTTGTGTTGAACGAGATATAGAAATATGTGGAATAGTATTCCCCCAAACTCGCATGGTAATTATAACGATTTACAGATCGGCTTGCGTCTATGATTGTGCAGTTTTCTTGCGCAAGTTTGAAGATCTTTTGATGTTTCTCACAAGTAAGTTTTCAAAAATAATAATCGTAGGGGATTTCAACATTGATTTTTTAACTCCTTCGACAAACAAATTTAATCTCTGTCTCCTACTGAATTCTTTTGGTCTTGAACCCACTATTTCTTGTCACACGAGGGTTTTTAATAATTCTAGAAGTTGCATTGACAATATACTCATCAACTTGCAGAGTAATGAATATAAAAAAATTGGGGTTATTGACCCCTGTCTCTCTGACCACTATGGTCAATATATATTATTAAATACTTTTTTATACGAGGACAAACCAATGAACAATATGAGGTTTATCAACAGTGTTGGGCTAAGAGAGATGAACCGTTCTTTGAGCGAAGTAATTTGGAATGATTTTTTTCAACAGGGTTCCATCCAGCACATGACAAATTTTTTAATAGATACATACACTAAACTTGTTGATGAGCATTTTCCCTTGAGAAAAATGTCTGGCAAACTAAATAAGCCCACTTGTTGGGTAAACGAAACACTCGTTATGATGAAAAATAAAGTTCAAGCCGCTAAAACCAGGTACGACGTCACGAAAGACTGTACCCATAAAGATATTTTTTCAGCCCTAAATAGAGAATATCAAAATATGATTGCAGCAGCAAAAAAACAATCCTATGATCAATTTATATTCAACTCAGACAATAAGATCAGAGCCAGCTGGAATCTAATAAAGTTCGAAACGAACAAAGAACCTGTCAGAGATAATAATTATAAATTCACAGCCCAAGAGTTCAACTCATATTTTGCAAATGTCGGGAAAAATATCACAAAGGATATGACAAATGTGCCTGGTGCCATCCCTGTTTCCAGCGAGGCCAAACCGAAAATATCTGGTTCGTTTTTCTTGGAGCCAATTTCTGAAACTGAGGTTATAAATGCAATTTCTGATCTAAAAAACACTAGTTCTTTTGATGTATTCAACTTAAATAGTAGGATCATAAAAGAGACGGCAGACTTTCTGATTCATCCACTCACTATCCTTTTTAATACTTGCATTGAGGAAGGAACTTTTCCAGATGCTTTCAAGATAACTAGAATTGTTCCAATATTCAAGAAGGGAGACGTAGAAAACATAGAAAACTATCGCCCCATAGCGATTATTCCCATATTTGGGAAAATCTTTGAAATTATTTTGAAAAAGAGATTATACATGTATTTTCACCAAAATAATTTGTTTAACCCTAATCAATTCGGTTTCAAAAAATCAACATCTACTATAAATGCCTTGAGAAAAGTTGTTGACAAAATTGTTGAAGGTTTCGAGAATAGAGAACATACAGCAGCTGCTTTGTGTGACCTGACCAAGGCGTTTTATTGTGTGGCTCATTCCATATTAATAAGCAAACTCGAATATTACGGCGTAAGAGGACTACCTTTGTCCCTTTTTTCGTCTTACCTAACGAATCGAAAACAGTATATTGCAATCGATACAGAAAATATGTCAAGTCTTGAAAATATAGAATACGGAGTTCCGCAAGGCTCAGTCCTAGGACCCCTCCTATTCATAATATATACTAACGATCTCTTTTCCTATATGTCACCAAACGAATGCATATGCTTTGCAGATGACACAACCCTTTTCAGTTCAAGTAAGAATGAGACTGAGTTACGCAATGACATTAGCACAGTCCAGGATAGAGCCACCACTTGGTTCAGGTGCAACAACCTTATGATGAATGCCACAAAGACGCATGAAATCTATTTTTCCACTCACGCCGCCATAGCAAAGGGACAATGCGTTAAATTGCTTGGTGTTACACTGGACGACTCTTTGAATTGGTCTGCTCACATAGAGCAGCTGTGCGTTAAAATCTCGAAATACATATTCCTTCTTCGCAGGCTGCGGGGTATCATTAATCTACATGCACTAATCACTGCATACTACGCTTTCTTCCACTCAAATATTTCATACGGGGCAATCCTATGGGGAAATAGTACACACGCAAATAAAGTTTTCATTTTACAGAAAAAGGCAATTAGAGTTATTGCTGAAGCCAAGCAATGCGACTCTTGCAAACCTCTCTTCTTGAAATTCAACATAATGACTCTACCCTGTATTTTCATTTATCAAACACTACTAGATATTCATAAAAATAAAACCAATTTTGACCTCAATGCTGATATCCACGATCATTACACAAGGAGTAGTCAGTGTATTAGACCAAATAAATTCAGATTAGAGAAATCAAAAAAAAACTCCTTGAATATCGATTTATACAACATGTTGCCCACAAAAATCAAAACTCTCAATTACGATCTCTTTAAAAAACACATAAAAAACCACCTGATTTCAGGTGCATTCTATTCTACTGATGAATATATGACTTCCCTACACAATTAATTCTGGCAACATATCAAAATACCAAAGACTTTGTTTCCTATTCGTTTCAACCATCTTTTGTATTTTTTTTTACCTATTGTTTTACACCTACATCTTCAAGTGATGATGTATTTTAATTATTGTGAATTTGTAAGCTGACGTGTCTTATTTGTGAAACGAACATTTATGTACTGTTTTACATCTAAAAGATTAATAAATTATCTATCTATCTATCTATCTATAAATTGGAAGATTTAAAGCGAAATAACGAGGAAAGTTTGCATTTTTCGAAGAAATCTCATAGGGTATTTTTCAAAGTATCAAATTAGAGCTTTCAAACAAAAAAAAATATCTAGCATGAAAATTGACCCACTTATGATCAGAATAAGATCGGTACCCGCTTTTTCTAAGAAAAAAATCTGTGGAAACAACCCCCAAAGTACCCCCTAATTAAAATTGATCGCCATCCTTCTGTGATTCTCTTTATATATGTAATATCAATACTCCCACGAAGATTGACCGATTTAAAATGCCTGATTTTAGAAACATTGGAGTTTAAAGAGAAAGGTTAGTTTTTAAGAAGTTTAAGTTGAAACATTATGAAATTGTATCCTAAAGCATGAAACAATCATTATTCAACTATTTTTACCAATATTTAGGTTTTTAATGTTATTTTATAATTCTTGACAATAAGGGGTAGTTTTCACCCCTAAAAAACAAAAAGCGTACAACGGCACAATATAGAAAATGAACTAGCGGGTGAAATAAGTCTAATCCCAAATTTTTGTACAAATCGGTGCTGGACAGAAAAATTGCGAGTTTTTACCATTGTTTCAGCTTCATTTTCTGGACTACAAACAACAAGTTTTCTATTCAAAGAAACCAAGATACTGCCTATTCGCGACATCCTAAAAATTCAAAAAGGGAAATTTGCATCTATGATCATCATGCCTTAACAATCGATATATAACACTAGATTTGCGTTTGTCAAGGAGCTCCACAGTCACAATAAACGATCACAAAATAATGTAAACAGTACGTACAAATATAGGTCCAAATAACCCAGTCATTCAATGCATGAACACTTACAATACCCTTCCTAATGAGAAGTAGACTGTCCAAATAATGAAACACTACTATAACGAATGATTTGTCGAATAAGTCCACAATGTAAATCCGCAATAGTCTACTTTGATTCTAAAGCCTGTAGTCCTATTTTAACTGCACATTACACACTCAAAATTACCTTTTGATGTAATCTGTTTATTAGCATATGTATATTGTTAGTTTCGAGTTTCCGGACCAGCACAAAGTGCTGCTTTTGATATCCTTTGTTGGATAATGCGTTCATTCCCATATTTGTAAATGTACATTGTTTTTCTGTGTTGCATTGTTTGAATCAAAATCTTGGAAATAATATATGAACGCAGAAGAGAGTATAATGACAGAATAGTGAAGGTTCATTTTCCATTTGTACAGAATATCTCGTCAATCATTCGGCCCTTTCTTAATTGGTGATGTAGGTACTCTAGTTTCGTCCCTTTTTTTATATGTAGATTCACACGAAAAAGAAGCCCTGTAATGTTCAAAGAACACCGCGTGAATCAAGGGACAGGAGATACGAATTAACATCCACTTTGATTGTAAGCCTCAGGAAAAACCTCTTTTGGTAGGGAGTTCCAAAGCTCTGCTGTTCTATTGAAGAAAGATCACTTAGCAAGAGAGGTTCGACAGGTTTCCAAATTCACAACAAAGGGGTGGGAATTATGTACTCGTCGAGACATCCTTGTAGATATTGCCAAAGGTATAACGATTAATAACATTTCAGAAGAGCACCAACCGTGAAAATATCTATAAGAGAAAGACAAGTCTCCGACCCTTCAACGATGTTCCAATGAAGTGAGCGAGTCTGTGAGCGAAGAATCACCAACAAGACGAATTGCCTTTCTCTGAATAGAATCGAGAAGCCTCAATGGATGTTTTGGTGCCGAACTCCACATATGAGAACTTTATTCCATGACAGATTGTATCTGAGCCTTGTAGATCATTAGAAGCTGAGAAGTGAAGTATTTCTTCGCACGAAATAGGAATCCAAGTGTCTGGGAAGCACTTTCAGTGATCGATCTCATATGGTTTTCCCACGAGAGATTATCACTGATTGTAATTCCTAGCATCGAGATACTTGCTTTTGTAGGAATAGTTATTCCCTTCATCTAAATATTAGACGATGATAGATCGGCTTTTCTTGAAAAGAGACAGGCCTTGGTTAACGTAGCAGTGAATTCCACCAAGTTCATGTTACCCCCTTCTATTATTTTTACCAAGTCATCGTTAATTTTATTGACGTGAATGTTTCTTTCAATTTTTGTCTCTCGAGCTGGTTTGGGAACTCTGGAAGAGAAACTGGTAAGAAGAGTACTGTCGTCCGCAAAACTATGTATTGAACAAGATGTTTTCTTGAGCAAATCATTGTAATTATGAAACAAGATAGAAAAAGTTTCATTTTGTATAAGTAACGCTATTTCTATAATACGAGCGCAACGATATCCGGTAAAGTAACTACATTTTACAAAATGGAATTAATAAATTATAAAAGTAACATGGAATATTTCACTCGTCAGT
Source organism: Zygogramma bicolorata (assembly GCA_032362365.1). Classification (NCBI taxonomy): domain Eukaryota; kingdom Metazoa; phylum Arthropoda; class Insecta; order Coleoptera; family Chrysomelidae; genus Zygogramma; species Zygogramma bicolorata. The sequence continues at coordinate 243,368 of JAVJAQ010003189.1, read as the reverse complement.
TTGATGTCTTTCACATATTTGTGAGCATTTAAAATGTAAAATGAACAATGATTGAAGAGAGTATAGGTTTACTGACTGATACAGAAAAGACAACATAAAACGCCCTACATTTTATGTTTCATCAGTAGAATCAACAGAAATGTATGATATATTTGAATTTGGCGTTCTTAACATATCACAATCTGAAAAAATTAGAATTAATATTCGAAATCTGCCGTTTTACACTTGTGTAGATTCCAATATCAATTCTTATTTTTCAGGTTGTGGTAGGTTGAGAACCTGATAAAATTAGAAATCAAAATTATGATATATGCATATGGGAACTCTGAAATGAGGGAAAATCAAATATCCTCTGTTATACAATTGTACAAAAATATTCAACGTTGTGTCACCATTCAGCAGAGAAAAGAATTTGAGATCTATTATAGACACCAAAAATATTTCGATCCAATACTATTTTTGAAGGCGTTTCCAAGGAAAGCAAGCAAATGACAAGTTAATATAGGTTCTACTGTGGCATTTCGAAATTTGTATATTCGGCGAATCTTCGTTGATGGCACAGAAACTTGTTTCGAGAAATATTGGTACCAACTCAGGTATTCTGAGTCGCTGAGCACGAATCCAAAACGATGTGCTTGTTCGTTACGAAGTTATTCATTGCTTCAATTGATACACCATTCCACAACTAAAACCTTTAACAGAATGAGAAGAAGCAATAATTACAATACAAGCAATCTATTTAGCTATGAAATATTATTATTATTATCAAAAATCATTTAAAAACAAAACAAAAAGGCGGGAAAAGTGTAAACGAAGATAAATGACACTGCGTGTAGACGTGTGCGAGTTGACAAAAACTCAGTGTGAAAATAGTATATTACTTTATGAGGCGGAGAAGCATGACTTTTCTTGACGCGCCCGATATTACACGCCGAACGAAGTGAGGCGCATAATAGAGGGCAAGTCAAGAAAAGTCGCTTCTTTGCCGAATAAAGTATACTATTTTTTCTTCAAACGTAGCAATTTTCAACCATAAATAGTACAATTCATACGCTATTTCTACTCGAAATTAACTGTGACAACTATCAAAGTCGTCTAGATGTTAGAAATTGAAATAATTAAGTCGTCGGTGGGATTTGCGTCTCCCTGGTTACAGTTGTTTGACAGTTATTTTATGTTATTAAAGACAGCTTATTGTTGTTGCAACCGCAAGCGCAAATTTAGTACGAAAATGGAGAACCTAAACGAAATTGAGTCCGCGGCTAATGATGCAGTAGCACGTTTGGGGCCCTCCAAGTCCGGAATAAAGTATCGGTTAGCGTACAAGCACTTCCAAGAGTGGTGCGATACAAGAGGAGTACGGCAACTTACCGAAGACGTTTTACTGGCATATTTCAATATAATGGGAAATGAAAATAAATGGAAATTTTCTGCAATGTGGTCACGATACTCTATGATAAAATCCGAGTTAGTTATTAGAAAAAATGTGGATATAAGCAAATTTTTAAAGTTACGTGCCTTTCTGAAGTTCGATAAATTTTTGTTTGAAGCGCCAGATACGTTGTATTTAGGATTGAAGGTAAAAAAAAATATATTGCAAAGCATGTAGTATACTCTTCTAAATTATAAAAATATTTCAGATTGTTTTGTTAATTGGGGTTACCGGCGCCTGTCGATGCGACGAATTGGTGAAAATGAAGACTGTGGACATTGAGGATAAAGAAAATGTAATAATAATTATCAAAATCCCAGACAGTAAAACACGACAAATTAGATCTTTTACGATGATTGGTCAAAACTACATTAAACTGTATAAAAAGTATGCATTACTGCGGCCTGAAAATTTCACAGAAAACCGATTTTTTATAAAGTACCAAAATGGAAAGTGTTACCGAAGCGTCATGGGAATACATTCGATCAGCACAGTAGCCCAAAAAGTAGCTAGTTATTTAAATTTAAACGATGCAAGCGCATACACGGGTCACTGTTTACGACGAACTTCAGCAACACTTTTAATTGATGGAGGCGGAAATCTAGAATGCCTCAAACGACATGGGGGCTGGAAATCAAGCACGGTTGCCGAAGGATATATAGAGGATTCAATGAGAAATAATAACGATAACGCTCAAAAAATTTTAAACCCTCATGATTCGCCAACATTGGGAATGATTGCTGAAAGTTGTGCTCGACCATCAGTATTATCAACAATTACCAATGCGTATCAAGAGTCGGGAACATTTTTGCACGGTTTCAATTTTGAAAATGCTTCATTAACTAATTGTACTTTTAATATTACTATAAATAAAAATGATGTTCAATTGTTGTTTATGACATTTGTATTGTTGCTTTGTGACATGTTTCATATTGTTGCCATGACAACATTTTTCCCTCCGCCGTAAAGGAAGGGGAAAAAAACTGCTGCCGGCGGAGACATCAAACTTTGACAGGATCAAGTTAGATAAGTAATGTCATCATTATTTGACGTTTGAAGAAAAAAGCTCATACACGTGTTTACAACAGTAGAGAAAAATACCAAATAGACAGATATTATGACAAAATAGCTCTCCTAATGTCTCTTTACTCGCAACGAAAAATATTTAGTCTATCCTGAATTGACAAGTAGTCACGACATATTCTATAAAACGGATAATGAAGAAGTACATTGGTTTGCGCAAAGGGAAGATAAAATGTGAAGTAATTACGTAGAGGCAGCCTAGGAACATGTCAAGCAAGTAAGGGCAAACAACTTGACAAAGATTTGACTTGTGAAATGTTTGTTCGTTTTTATATAGATCTATCACTTCATTTGTCTTTGCCTGCTGTGCGTGTTACAATACAATTTATCTCAAGCTTGAGTATTTTCGTACTCGTTTGTCAATTGAATAATGAATACCTATTTTTATTGTCATCATATACGGGTGTATGTAAGTTGGGGTCCCACCGCGTTCATCATTTTTTATCAATTCCATTCATTTGAACTGTTTCGATTTATAACAAATTTCTGAAATTGGCAAAATTTTCTTGTGGAATTTTCTGCACTGTTTCCTTCTGGAAAATGCCTAGATGAACAACGCCGCGTTTCATTTAATACCTTACGAACGGTACATCATAGCCCGTAAATGAATACACATTTCTTTTTCGGAAATAATAAAAAAAATATTTGTGTAGAGTTTTTCGAAATCCGGTTATTTTGTATCAAACTTGCGACAGAACATATAATTCGAAAACATTAAAAATTTCTCTGTTGAAATCGATTACCAGATGAAGAGTACCTACATTATTGTTTATAGAGATACATAGTCAACCATGGATACTACGGGTAGATGGTACTAGTGATTCAGTTTCCAAGTCATGTCTTTTCTTTCGTTTTTCTTACGGACGTCGTAGCCTGAATCATACATTTTCATGATTACTTATACATAATACCAAAAGATGGCAGTTAATTCAGTAACAGAAGAGGAATTTTTTGGCAATGTCGTGAACCATTCATGTTTGGAAGATTATTTTGAAGACCAAACTTTTTATTCCTTCATGAACTCCTGTCATCAACTCTACTTCGAAGCTTCATTATCTTTCAAAATTTCACTCAAACTGACAGATAGAAGTCTGCACCAATTTTTTCCTTCAGAGAAAAAAACTTCGTCGTACATTGTCAAGACAGCAGAATTATCGGAAGTAATTACACAAGTGCTTCAAAATTACCGATAATTTTCCATGAAAGCATGTTCTCTGAAAACTGCATGAATTTATTTTCATATTTTGTCGAAAGAGCCCGACTCCGAAGGAGGAGGGCTCTTTTAGCAAAATATGAAAATAACCGAATGCAGTTTTATTACTGACAACATGCTTGAATGGAACATTATCAGGGGTAATATAATAAGTGGTATGATTATTACCGATAATTTTTTGGAATATTAATGAATTGCAATCCCAAAGCTGAAAATACAACGAGTCCGCAGGACGAGTTGTATTTTCTTGCATTGGGATTGCCAATGAATTGATATTCCAAAAAATTATAGGTTATTAATCATACCACGAATTATATTTAGGACGACAATATAACCCCTGTTTCAGCAAAAATTGTTGAATTGCCTGGTAATTGATTCTTTATTTCTGGCAGTATTCACGGGAATACTCTTTTCCACTGCTTCATCTATGATACCAATCGCCATTTGTCCCCAACGATCGCTCATATTGATTAAGAAATATAATTAATCAAAACACATAGATTTGACGTTTATAATTTAAATCATTATTTTCACTTGACAGCTAGAAACAAAAACTAAGCAGGTTTATCACCGTGAAAATACAGCGACAAGCTATATTTTCACTGTAATTCGGATTCTATTGGCTGAATTTCAAAATTTGAAATAGACTGATTGGTTGTTAAGCAAGGAGATATATTGTCACTGTAATTCGGATTCTATTGGCTGAATTTCAAAATTTGAAATAGACTGATTGGTTGTCAAGCAAGGAGATATATTGTCAGGTTTATTTTGATGCACGAGTGTAATTCGGTAGAATATTTCCGGAGTTAAAACAACGACGTTTAAAATTCAGTATTTATGCTTGTTAAAATGACAAATGTACATTTTAACAATCGTTACTATAGATACACGGACCAAGCGGGTATTTTTCGATACCTGCCGGGTATTTACCAGCCCGAAAATGTCCCGTCAGGAATTTATCGCTGTAATTGATCGAAAATGTCCCGCTTCATATGGGGTTTTTAACATACGATGGAAATATTCGACTCAATAAGGTAGATGGTGTAACAAAAACGCTCAAAATCATTTTTACACAGACATTGGCTAACTATATCCCTCTAAACAATCCCTACATTCAATTTTGTTGCCTCAAAATTGTTTTCTGGCTGATTTTTTTTTGTGATTATATGAAATAACTCACACATTTTTCCAATAACATTAATTTTTAATTATTCGAACTATGACTTTTCGCGACATATAACTTTCACACACAAAGAAGCTTTGTCAAAAGATGTAGAAGATATTGAGGGCTAGGAAATTGAATATTGATATTAAAATACTGATGAAAAATATGCTTCCTTCCTATACAACTTCGAAGTTATCAATCATACGAGGAAATAGAACGGAGCATGGAAAACTTGAAATTTTATCATTTATAGAAAATCTTATTTCATTTTTGGGCTACGATGTACCATTTTTGAGATATTGGATGAAACGCATTTCTATGGCTCTCAAACTGTTCAATAGCGAAAATTGAAATTGACACGTAGAAGGTAATTTGTAATAATCTTTTCTCATTCAGAACGTCACTATAATCATCAGACTATAGAAAATGTTCACACCCCACAAACTTATAGACAACAACGTGGTCCTACAAAGCAAGCAAACTCTAGCCCGAAATCGCTCACTATTTCAGTACCCAACGAGCAGAAAAAAATAAGTATTCGGTTTATCTTCTGAAAACTTTATATGTTATAGCGAAATGATACATCGCCAGTGTTCCAGCCATTCAATCAAACCCATCATCTACCTGATCTCTCTCGACGTCGGCCCCTCTCGCTTTGAGTCAGTCAAGTTCACTCATCACAAAAGTCTAGGAAACAACAATTTCAATTCAGGCAACTCTTCAGGAAAACCTGGTATATTTCTGAAAATTCATACAGATACTCTTTACAACCATTATCTCAATATACGGTAGTTGTTGCTCACGAGAAAATTTCTACCAAAAAAAAATTTTAGTGTCGATGTAGTGTCACATAAAATGCAAAGTCTTGAATTTCGTTTCGAGAATACAACTGAACGATATGCCTGGTTAGTTTGACATTTGACACGTGAGGAGCAGTTACGAGCAGATGGAATGCTCGAAGCTGGACAAACCTAACGAATTACAAGGGTCTTTATGACTATAGGGCAGATACCGAAAGACTGGAGATATTAGAGAGCGGCATACAGGCCGCACAAGACCCCCGCCCGTTCAGGACCTTTTTCTGCAGTTGCAAGCTAGCTTGTTCCCTAGAGTTTTTCATGTGTGCCTATGCCGCTGGGCATTTACTCGCCCGTAGTAGACATATTTCCTTTCTCTTTGATGACGAAAATGCAGCAATTCCCGTGAAACGTAACTGAGATTTTTGATATGATTGGTCAAACGCAATTAGTTCTTGTATTGTTTTGATCGACAAATTCGAGTAATACGAGTTGTTCACGAATTGGACGTGTTCTATCCAAAAGGAACTGTTTTTGAATCAACTTCTCCGGGTAGATAGATTTCTACCCTTATACACTTCTATAGATTCCAGTATCAATTCTTTTTTTTCAGATTGTGGTAAGATGAAAACCCAGAAGCGAGAAAGAAAAAATCGAGAATTGTCTTGGGATTACTTTTCCTACCTGTTTTTTCATTTATATAGATGAAGAGCAAGGTGCAAAGAGTTTTCCCGAACCATAATTATTATCTTTCCATTATGAGAATTTTTCTTCCCAATACCTAATTCTCTTTGTATAGATTCCAATATCAATTCTTATTTTTTCAGATTGTGGAAAGATGAAAACCCAGAAGCAAGAAAGAAAAAATCGAGAATTGTCTTGGGATTACTTTTCCTACCTGTTTTTCCATTTATATAGATGAAGAGCAAGGTGTAAAGAGTTTTCCCGAACCATAATTATCATCTTGCCATTATGAGAATTTTTCTTCCCAATACCTAATTCTCTTTGTATAGATTCCAATATCAATTCTTCATTTTTTCAGATTGTGGAAGGAGGAAACCAGAAGCAAGAAAGAAAAAATCAAGAATTGTCTTGGGATTACTTTTCCTACCTGTTTTTCCATTTATATAGATGAAGAGCAAGGTGTAAAGAGTTTTCCCGAACCATAATTATCATCTTGGCATTATGAGAATTTTTCTTTCCAATACCTAATTCTTTTTGTATAAATTCCAATATCAATTCTTCATTTTTTAAGATTGTGGAAGGATGAAAACCCAGAAGCAAGAAAGAAAAAACCGAGAATTGTCTTGGGATTACTTTTCCTACCTGTTTTTCCATTTATATAGATGAAGAGCAAGGTGTAAAGAGTTTTCCCGAACCATAATTATCATCTTGCCATTATGAGAATTTTTCTTCCCAATAACTTATTCTCTTTGTATAGATTCCAATATCAATTCTTCATTTTTCCATATTGTGGATGGAGGAAAACCCAGAAGCAAGAAAGAAAAAATCGAGAACTGTCTTGGGATTACTTTTCCCACCTGTTTTTCCATTCATATAGATGAAGAGCAAGGTGAAAAAAGTTCTACCCGATCCATAATTATTATCTTTTCATTATGAAATTTTTTTCCCAATACCGAATTCTTGTTGAGATTCTCTACCACCTTTTCGTGCGCAAGGTTTACCGAAATTTCATTCCACCTTCCACTTTCTTGTCTATCATTTCTAATTTCACCCTTTTATGGGTTCCATAACGTTTCATTCCTTTTTCACGGAAACAATAACACTGAGATACAAAGGAAAGGGACGCTTCCTCGCGTTTACTGAAACTCGAATAGAAGTGGACAAATCGTTGGTGTGGTTATTTTTAGCAGGGAGCGCGGAGGTTTTGTTGGTTTTTCAGAAAGCACGGACATCGGTTTGATGAACAGAGTTGTGAAAACATCAGACAGATATAGTATCGACTGGTATCAAAATTGTGTCATAATATTCGGCTGAAAATGATGGATGTCAGTGAATATCAACGGATTGTTCGTTGCGTCATCATATAGGTTTTTACGCGCATATAGGCACATCGAGTCAATGGGCAGGATTCTGACATCAGGAAAATAGCAAATCAGCCAGAGCTATACGATGATTTTGAATTGTTGATGAAGGATTATATTATGTGTTGGAGGATAGTTGACTTCATTATTTTTGGTTTTCGAAAGTAAAGATGTCGAATCAATGAACAATGTTGTGTTTAAACAGCAATTTGTCACGTTCTAGCATATTCAATATCCGTCACATATCAGTAACTTGAACAAACTATTCTGTCTAAGACAATTTTAACTCGACTATTGCAAATATTTCATTTTACCGACTGAAATTTGATTTTGGTGTGATGGTTATATTCCTACTTATAATAATTGATAAATAATTTTTTGGCTTTTTTTCTCCGAATCAAGAAATAGGAATAACAACTTTCATGAAAGAAGTGAATTGAAAAAAATACAAAAACTCTCTTTTGATAGGTACGTGCATGTCGTTCAGACGTTCGAATCTTTCACAAAAAGGTAGAAAGAGTCCATCTTGAACAGCAATTCCCTGACTATATGGCGACAACGGGCAATAAGTTACATTGAAATCACATTTTCTTGCCCAATTTGTATACCAAGCATATCAAAATCGAATCATTTATATAGCAAACATAGGAATACCTACACCAAGCAAAACAGAGAGATATTTGTAGAAAAAAACTCACTCACCAGGATAATATTTCATGCCAACCCATACAAGATTCAGTTTCACTCAGAGGAAATTAACTCTTGAGATCATCAGTGGGAAAGAGGGTGAATTACTGAATGAAGATTTTGGTGGAAGTTTTCAGTAATATACCTTTTTTCCCACTGAATAGCTCGAGAGATTATTCTTTGTGAGCGAAACGAGATCTTGTTACTTCAGATCATTTCCCTGTTTTGCATTGAAAGATTATGATGTCTGTAAGACATAATCGCGATCTAACTTTCGAAATTCCTCTTTGGAAGGTTTCTAGTGATCTCAAGTGAACCTTCCTTATCAACTGTTTCTTTCTCATCGATTCTATTCCTCTGATTCAATTCAAGTGGCTGATATAATGCAAACCAACATATATAATCTTTTCATTTTCAATTCTCAAGTCAGTACTTTCATCACTGGAAGTTTAGCTATGGTATTCAATAGCTAGATGTGTTCAAAGAACCATATGCTATTGATTTCCTGTATTAATCGTGCTTCATGGATATATTCAAAATTTCGTAAACATACTACCCATCTGAGATACCCAATCAAATGAGCAAGAATGAGAACTTTCAGGTAGGATTGGCATATTGTTTCTTGATCAAAATATGCAGTTGAATTTCCATTATAGAATCATATTCACACTCCGATGCACACCTAATATTGTATTGATTTGATTGTCAACCAATCATTCAGTCGATAAAACATTATTTTACTGGGAAATACTGTTCATTCGCAGGTACATAAATGTCACAATCTCGGTCACAATGTTACGTTCGCTCACAGACTCGCTCACTTCATTGGAACATCATAGAAGGTTCGGAGACTTGCCTCTCTTCTGTAGATAGTTGCACGGTCGGTGCTCTTCTGAATTATTATCATTCGTTCCTCCCTCGGCAACATCTACATGGATGACCCAACAAGTACAGAATTCCCACCCCTTTGTTGTGAACATGGAAATCTGCTTAACTTCTCTTGCTCAGGGATCTTTTTCCAATAGAACAGCTGAGCTTTGGAACTCCTTGCCGAGAGAGGTTTTTCCTGAGGCTCACAAACTACAAAAATCCAAAATTAATGTTAATTCGTATCTCCTGTCCCTTGATTCACGTGGTGTTCTTCGGACATCACTGGGCTTCCCTCTCGTGTGAATCTGCATTTAAAAAAAAGTTACAAATTCTTCATAAAATACATTCACCAACTCCTAATTCTCAGATTCTTGAAGAAGATACAATTCCCATAAATCGAACCGAATCGTTTTGAAAGAAGGATATTCTATAAAAATGGAACACATCGGTGCATACTTCATTACAACAGATGAATATACTCGATATCGAGCTTTCCAGTGAATAAGGCATCATTATCTTCGTGCAATCTGAAGCGCACGTCTGCGAACGATACCTTTCCTTTTGTGTAACTCGATTCTCTGTCGCTCAATGCAGTTTCATTAAGTCTTTGCTGACAAGGGCGTGTGATGCTTCCAACACTACTTCTGTTTTCTGAGGGCTTCTTGATCCCGGACAAAACACTCAACATCGAACAGAATAACGAGAATGTTGAAATCGTTTATTACATTACTAGTTCGGAAAGTGACATCATTTTCGCACAAATAATGTACACTATTTTCCTCACAACCACATATTCTATTGACCAATATGTACGACAGATTTCGTTCGTAAAATTAGAAGCTTGACTGGAACCGACAGATATTATGGTCAGCTTCGATGTTGTGTCCTTGTTTACGAACGTCCCACTAGAAGACTTTCTGAGGAAGATAGCCTGCTCATTCCCAAGTGATATCGTCGGACTAATCAGAGCATGTCTTACGGGGAGTTACTTTCAATGGACGGAAAACTTCTATGAAGAATTGGATAAAGTGGCGATGGGAAGTCTACTGAGCCCAGTGATAGCCAACTTCTTCATGGAACGTTTTGAGGAGAAAGCAATCGATGCCTTTGGTTTGAAGCCGACCTTGTGGCTACGTTACGTGGATGACACCTTCGTCGTCTGGAAACATGGAAGGGACGCTCTAAACCTTTTTCTAGACCACCTGAATGCTCAACACCCCAGCATCAAATTCACCATTGGACCGAACAGGACCAGCAGATAGCATTCCTAGATGTTCTGATTGAACGATGTGGCGCTAGACTTACCCACAAAGTATATCGAAAACCCGCGCACACGGATAGGTACCTGCACGCACTATCGAACCAAGCATCCCAGCCAAAAGAAAGGAGTCATATCTACTCTAACGGAACGTGCTCGAAGAATATGTGAACTAGAGCATCTAGAGGAAGAACTGGAATATCCTCAAGTGATCTTGAAGTCAAATATATACAGTGTACCTGAGATCAACAGGGCCATGAAACTGAAGGGTTCTACGGTTCAAAACAGGGAGGACTCTCAGATAGTTGCGAATGCATATCTGTCATATATCCCGAGAGTCACTGATAGATTTGCGAAACTCTTGGGGAAATACAAAATAAAAACGGTTTCAAAACCGACCAAGAAGATCCAACAAAGCCTCAGGTCGGCTAAAGGCAAAAGAGCAACTGCCAGCAGCAGGGGTTTATCGCACCTGTGGAAAGGTATACATCGGTAACACCAAAATATCCATGGGAACAAGGCTCAAAGAACATGAAAGAAACTGCAGGCTAGGCAAACTGACAAGTCGCCTGTGGCGAAACACGCACTCAGTGAGAGAAACCACAGAACTCTGTTTGAAAATGCGAAACTGATTGCCGCAACCAAGGTTACCATAGCCGACTGGTACGGGAGGCGATTGAGATCCACAAACACACAGAAAATTCCAATAGAGAAAAAGAAGCGTTGAGTCTCAACAGAATTTGGGATCCCATTCTGAGAGCATCAAGAATAACATATAAAATCACGGCAGGTAGTGCGGCAACTGATACTGATGATTATTCTCCGAATCCGACAGAAGTAATTAACACCTCAGACTACCTGCATCAATATAAATACGTCTTACGAAATAGAAATGTCCAGTCATCGGAATAATATTCAAGATGTATAAGCCTCTGCAGAAGCTAAGCCACTCGCGCTAACGAAACGTTAGGAAGAAATTCCAAAGAACGACGGCCTGCAAACCCGAAGAAAAGTAGTAATACTGATCAGATCGTGAAAATGTAATAAATGTTACGATATGAATTCACCTTAACAGCAACCTGACAGCTACCCCCTAGAGGGTTGCCACTGACTATTGATGAATATAGTTTGTATATTGCCGTCCATAATCATTGCTTCAATATAATTATTTTCGTGATATTTATAATTTATTTATAATATAAATGTTGAATGGACATTATTATTGTGTGAACTGTAAATACACAACTAGCGTATTGAGTATATTGAGCCTGGCTAATCTCAAGTTTTTTTGTGTCAGTCTATGTTCGAATATTGTTTCTATAAAAGTGCGAAAGTGAATTAACGTTCATAGTGACATGAAGAAATAACGATAATTAACATTTATTTGAAAATGTGACAATGAGTAAGTACTTATAATACAACACTTCTATTTCTTTTCTTTATTCTTTATGAATAACTAGTTACCCATCAGTCCAGTTTTTATGGGAATGATAACAATAGAGAGAAGCAATAAATGATTGCATCTGTAAATCTGACAGAATTCACGGCTTCGACGGCTAATTGATAGCCATGCGGAAAGTACTGTCTGCACAAGTATGGATAGTAACTTTCCGCACGAGTGAAAATGAAGTTCACTAGTCCATGGGAGTGAAGAGTGAAATATGGGTCACTTCCATATGGGGTCTTTGAAAAATATATTTGATAAACGATGATTACTTTCTGCTCTAGCGTGAATTATTTCAGGATTGAAAGAACGAACTGAAAAAAATTCGTTTTTTCATCATCATTTCATTCAGAAGTCATTGTCAGGAACTGTTAGAAAAATATATGTCGGTACCGTTCTGGTCAGTCATCCCCCCTAGGGAATAACCAAGCATAACAAAGCTTTGACTCTAATCGTTCGTTCTGCGCCAGAGATACTAGTATTCCAAAATACTTCTCTTTCAATATTCATCCGACCGTAAACTCTCTCCCGAGATGTTTTGTTCGTTATTATTGAACAATCATTCAACACGCCAACTTCATGACAGTCTTTCACGATGAAACAAACATTAGGTATTCTAAAAGTGAGGATAAACTAATATTCTCAAAGAAGGATAGGTAAAATTGAAATTCAGCTCTGCTAGATAACTTAATGAATTCATTCAGCGAGATTATCCTGGAATCTTGCATCAGAGTCAGCCGCCACAATGGTGTATTCAAATTTAATCAAGCGAATCTATATGAATTACATGCTTCCTTTATATTGTAGGACGTCAATCCGAGGATTATGAAGGTAAGGGAAAGTTCCGTTACAATCAGTGACAAAATATTTTGTGACAACAGGCTTAGAAATGAAGTGGATATTTTTACGGTACATCTGTTACAGGCACACGATACAAAATAGTAATTTCCACACAAAGAGTGCCAAGTTTATGGACACTAAAGAGCGAGTATTCGTGGCATAGGGACATTCTCTCGCTTTCATACATGAGTGTTTTTTCGTGGAAGTTTTTCAGAATTTATTAACAGCGAGGGTTTCGGAATAGTAGGAATGGGAGTTGACGCAAAATCCTTTCCATGTACCGACTAATTCACGAACACAAAGAAAACATTTTCACATCAACAATTCATTTCTGTACGAAACATAAGGTGAGTTAGATACTGACCTATTCAATGTTGGTATCCTGTTTGGCTGTTGGAGACAGATTTGTGAGATACAGCTACTTGTGGCTGGATTTATGTTTTGAACAATGCTAAACGTCTAGAAGTTGGCCCCTAGACAAACGTTCCCAAAAAACGAACAACTCGAAAGCACTTGGTTTTTTGTTAGTGGAAATGTTTTTTCTGCACGGGTATTGAATATTAATTTGGGTTCATGCATTATCAAAATCAGATGCGGATATTTCTACTGTAAAGAACTCTGCACTGGCACCTGTCGGATGAAATCCGTTATATAAGCCAGGGAAATAGTTGATTTTCAGCAGGTGTCAGCACTTGATTCATCATCAGTTGTCAAGTCATCGACTAACGTAAAGTTATATTCTGATTGAATTCTTCCACTTGGAAAATAATGCATTATAGTATTGTCGGGAAGTAAGGTAGGACTTTTGGTCCTTCCTTGGGGTTGAATTAGCTCAGATACTTTTTGTGATAACCAGGTATGAAATCAGTTGTTTGAAAACACAAATATAAACTTTATTGATAACACATTCACTCGAAACGACAATAATTCAATATAAAACCTATACTTACAAAATGGAAAACCCAACAACACTGAATTTACTTGCCCTATTGGGCAGAATCGTTTTACTGACTACATCTGACAATATTTTCGTTATCAATCAGAGGCTTGTTTCCAATTCCCCGATCAAAGGTTAATTTCGCCATCTCCCTCAATCAGAGCCATGACACTTCTTTTATAACACATTCGATTTACTGAGTGTGATGTTTGCAAAAACATTTAGACGTACATGAAACCATTGTCAACGAATGCGTATATGTAAGTCAATGTCGCGACCTGATTCCGAAAAGAATTTTTATTAAGGCCTTCTATACGACATATGCCCCCCGGTTCTGAATGATGGCCCCCATCATTAAAAATGGAATCCATCATTCGAACTATGAAGAATAGATAGTTTTACAAATACCAACAAACAGCAAATGGCTAGAAATCTAGACACACTCCTAAAATTTCTCCCAAGATGCCCTATTTTCTATCTAAGCAAAATACTGCTCATTTTACATTTTTCATTTCCTCGTCCTTTCTTCTGGCCACCCTGGTTCTGGTAAGAATTCACCTTCTCCGATAGCGATTGCATTCTCCCATGGACCAGTTTCACTTCATCCTGATTACTGAATGGAACGGAAAAGTTCAAATCTTCCTAACTGCTCCGACTTTCTGTTACTGTTTGGGAAAGACTCTTATGGGAATGAGAGACTGGACAACTGACGAAATTGGCTAATCTAGATGCAGCGCTCCCTTGCCTTCTGCTTTCGACTTCTGCAGCCCGTTTCCTCAATAGGTGGCTTGTGTTATACTACCGGAATGGACTGACATGACATGACTTCAAACTCTGGAAAATATCATTGGCAAGACAACTCAATGCCCATGGTTGGTTCAGCGTATTGCTTTGGATTCTTGGATGGCTTGTAACTAAACCAATTATTGCTCTGGCGTTCCTCCCCAGCATCCTGCGGTCTGGTTTGCCAATGACCAATATAGCGCTGGATTGAACATTGGGAGCATACTTCTTTGAGCGACTCGTTGACTGAAGTTCACAAATAGCCAAATTGGATGGAGCCCGCTGATCATTCGTCCTATCTTTGTTCCTTCAACACAGCATCACGGATTCTGTGAATTCATATCGGATGGTCCATGGATTTGAACAACAAGCTGGCCTCTGTTCTCGGGTGGTAGTATCTTCTTGAATATGAGGCGTCATTTTACATGGAAAGAAAAATTAATGGCAGTAAAAATTCAGAATTTATGTTTATTGAATGAATAACTATCTATTTCTTCATTTTCAATCACAATTTGAGTAACAAAACAATCAACGTAAATAATTACATAGGTACTCATATTTTCAAAACAGTGACTTGAACTCCGTTATGCCTACTTCAGCATAATTAATATTGACGAGGTGGTGTCATAAACTAGACCTTGAAAATATTTCGATGAACTCGTTGGGTGAATGATTACTGCTACCCAATATAAAATATGTGAGTATATCGATTCGGAACAATGACCTAAATGTTTATGTTTTGTCAACAAGACAGCGAAAACCTTCGCATTACGCGCTAAGAGAAAGACAATTTGTGGTTATTCATTTTCTGCCCCGAGATTGTTATTTTGAATCAAAAATGGAAATGAATTAGTTCGATAACGAGTTTGATGACGAGATAAATGAAGTACATTTCAACTTTCCAAACTTTTTTTTGGTCAGAAATCAATAAGTCTTTTCAAAAACGATATTCTCAAAGAATAGTGTTTCAAATAACTCAGTGATGAAGTAAAATTACTGAAACATTCATTATTTGACGAATCTGAACCCTTTATATGCTGACACCATAGGAAAAACCCTGCATTATTATGCATCTCTCAACTATTTTTTTTAACCAATATAATTTCACGATTGCCCTACACTTTCAATGATCGATTACTTCCTTTCATCACTTCGAGTTGAGAAAAAATATTATTCAAATTTCATCATAATATCACATACGTCTCGACTCATTTACTCAACACATCATGATCTCCATAAACTTTAGGCTAAGCTTTCATGTCGACCCGTAACACCTCTTCCAAGCTCCCCTCAATGACTATGTCCCTCTATACAACGAGACACAAACAACAATTACTAATTATTTTTCCATAAACTTCAAGGCAAGCTTTCATGTTGAACGGTGACACATCTACCAAGCTCTCCAATGTACCAATTTCTTGAAACAACAACAAAAATGCTGTTTTTCTCGCATCAACTCGAAGTAATATATTGAAATCACTATGATCGACACATAACCAAAGGGCGAATTTTCACGATAGTTTATCTACACAATTCGATTTTTTTTTTCATGCAGAATAATCCTTATTGCTTATGTTAAAATTTGCAACAGAACAGTTATGAATTTATGAATGACTTTTCGGAGAGATCTATGGTTGCAAATCATTGATCCCAACGGATTTTTTTTTCCAAAAATTCATATTGAATATAAAAGAATATTTGAGAAACCAGTTGAACATGATTGATTACGTATCCTTACTCGAAAATACTTTTTCTTATATCATCTGAACCACTGTTACTCATAAAAATGTTCACTCGAACATCAATACACATTACATATACACTGTTTCTTCACCTCTGTGAAGCATCAAGAAAAATATTCAACTTATTACAGTCATCTTCCATATTCTTCTCAAAAACAATTAACACTTTGGGTAAGGTCATCTTTCAGCGCTAACACACGCAATTCTTCCAAGAGTACCTCCCCATATTCGACAGTTCAGACACAAACTTCCTTCAGTATTTTCAACTCTTTTCGTGACACTAAACATTTTTCATTATATCAACTTGGTCCTCAGAAATAAAACTAGTTTTTTCTTTAAAAATTTCACACTACCAATAACCAACTGAGATGCAATTAAATTTCGGAAAAAAAAATGAAACTCTTGAGGAAATGGGAACTAAAAATATATAAAATCATTGTTGTGAACCACTACTTTATTTCGTATTCACACGTCAAAGATTTTATTTTTTAGCTCCTCACGATATATATGCCTTTCCGAGAGAGCTGTTGCAAATAGCTGTATCTCCACTGGTGGCTAGGCAGTGCTTTCAAGACATATTTCGTAATTTCTCAAGTATGATTCATAAAATAACGTTATTTTTTCAAAATAGTAACCAATCCATAAGCAATAAGGCATACTTCAGATTCATCTAATCGATTCGTCAATTATATTCATTTAGATGAAATTTTGAACAACAAACAAATAGTTATATCTATCAATCAACATCACTTTACTCATCGAACATACTATAATCATTTAATTTACTTACTGAATGCAAAAGCAATATCTCAACAAATATTTGTACTTCGTTTTCATTCCATCGAATGAAAAACTTCTCAAAATGTTTTTGTTACTCAATTGAAGTTCGATTATACCAACACATATATTTCCATGAGAAAAAGAAACAAAAAAGCCTAGTCAAAAATTTCAGTAATATAAAAAAATCAGACAAATAATACCAACCCATTCACGCCAATCAAATCATTCGAGGCACAATATCATCATCAATCATTAATCCCTTAAATTTGGCAAACTACCAGAAAAAAGAACCATACATACATTCCACTCGAAAAAAATATCAATCACACAAATCATACCGAGAAAGACCTAAATGAGAAATTAGAATCGCACATTTCACACACACACACATTCTCAAAACAACTGTTCATGCGGTTATCACAAATTTTCAGTAAAAAACTTTATATTACGAAATTTCACGAGGGTACTTCATTGAGATCCATTATGAAGAATAAATCTTCGAAATCGAAACGGGGCGGCCTCCACCATGTCGGGAAGTAAGGTAGGACTTTTGGTCCTTCCTTGGGGTTGAATTAGCTCAGATACTTTTTGTGATAACCAGGTATGAAATCAGTTGTTTGAAAACACAAATATAAACTTCATTGATAACACATTCACTCGAAACGACAATAATTCAATATAAAACCTATACTTACAAAATGGAAAACCCAACAACACTGAATTTACTTGCCCTATTGGGCAGAATCGTTTTACTGACTACATCTGACAATATTCTCGTTATCAATCAGAGGCTTGTTTCCAATTCCCCGATCAAAGGTTAATTTCGCCATCTCCCTCAATCAGAGCCACGACACTTCTTTTATAACACATTCGATTTACTGAGTGTGATGTTTGCAAAAACATTTAGACGTACATGAAAACATTGTCAACGAATGCGTATATGTAAGTCAATGTCGCGACCTGATTCCGAAAAGGTTTTTTATTAAGGCCTTCTATACGACAGTATCAACAAGGAGAGAGCGGAGTAAGGCATTTCGTCCACTGGGAGCGAAAAGCTGCAAACCCACTAGATAAAAGAAGAACATTTATATGTGAATAGAAAAAAATACCACTCAATGAATGTTCAACTGCTAATTTTCCTGCTGTGTTACGTTTATATATTATTTATGATTGATTTTTTCAGAGATCTGCATTAGTCTTTTCAGAATACTTGATGATCCTAGATGCTAACATAAGGTCAAATTGCCAAAATGTCCTATGCATTCTCTACCAGAGTAGGGGAAGGTTTTTCTATTTATTGGGTGAAAATTCGTTGTTTTTTTGTATCAGTTAATTCAACATGACTCTGGATATCCGTTGAGGCCCTGTCTCTCAACTCTATTCGATGGCTAACCAGAACAAGGAATTTGAATATAATCAACACCATGAGCACACCCGATGCTTGATCGGAGAGTGTAATGGAATACTACAGATGCGCTTCAGGTGCTCATTGAAACATAGAATACTCTATTACAAACCAGAAATATCTGCTCCAATAATAAATACCTGCGTAGTGCTCCATAATATATATGTACATAACAATATACCTCAACCAGACCCAGAAATAGGTGATGAAACATGTATGCTAACATTGGCAATGATAATTCTATGGGGGGGGGGGGGATCTATGGCTTGAGTTAACCCTAAATTAGTTGGACGGAGAATAAGAAATGTCGTCGTGAATCATTTCCAAAATTAAATCACAATCTCCCTCCTTTTTTGATATTTCTTTTGAGATTGTGAATATTGTATATTAGATGGTTTTTGAGGACAACTCCTTCTTATCATTCCAGATTTTACTCAGAAACTATGAGAGGTGCGATAATGGTTGAATTGGGGCACTGTTACGCAATTTGGTGCTCATCAAAACTTCGCTTCGAAATTCGAAAAATTCCGAATGCTTCCGAAGATTTTTGCAACATACGAATATTCGCAATCTCATTTTAGTTTTTTTATGACTCTATTTGAATAGATGTATCAAAACAAATTACACATTCTCATTGCTACGTCTTCTGTTGTAGAAGAAATTCAAAACGATGTTTCGTCTTTGAGCTGCCACATCAACTTTGTTTTTTTTAAATGCTGGCCCTTTCTTCATTATGAATCTTGAGAGCAACGATGTGTTGCAATTGTTGGAAAGAATCATATCAATGGTATTTTCCATGAGAACTCATGTGTTACAGAGAGGCAAAGAATAGGCAATATGAATTTTTTGAATGAGTGCAATAAACCTTTGATTTCAGGAGATAAAGAGCACTTGAAATCCATAATGAAAAATCCAGGGCCGTTTTAAAACAACAAAGTCGATGGTGGCAGGCCAAAGACGAAACGTCGGTTAGCAAATCTGAAAGCACCATCATGTAATAGATGAAGAAATAACAATGCAAAATTGAGATTCATTTTGAAATCCTACAATGAATGAAGCTAGTAAAAAATTTACCCAATTTTCCAATTTTTTTTCCGGATATTTCCGGACATACTTGGAATCTCGAAACTTTCTCAACGGCATAATGTTAGTTGGGTCAATGCGCAACTTTGCTACAATTTAACCATCTTCGTATCTCTCAACAACCACAGACCAAGACGAAACAGAGATTGCTTTCGTTTGAGGAAATATATCGCTTATAGACTCCGGAGCAACTGAGCATATGGTAAATGATTAGCGTTATTTTACCAACTCAGAACCTTTGGAAGTGCCAATAGAAAAATCGCAGTGGTCAAAATCAAAGACACAATAACTGTTACAAAATGTGGATATATCAAAATGACATTTAAATACTCAGTCATTAATATTCACAGAGAGTTATTTGTACCAAACTTGAATTTCAACTTCATGAGTGTATCAAAACTAGAAGCGAAAAGATTTACAATAACCTTCAGCCAAGGAAAAGCTCTTGTTTTGAAAAATAACAAACTATGTCTGGAGCACATCGCAATGGAAAATTATTCGAAATAAATTTGCTGTTCATAGCTAGGAACACTATTTATGCCCGCACTAGAGAAAATGAAAACATGTCAGATTTATTATTATGGCATCGAAGATATGGACATGTACATAAAGAAATAGTAGATTGAATCCGAAATTTGAAGAAACAAGTTCTCGAATTATGTAAACCTTGTGTTCGAGGAAAATTGTTTTTTTACCTTTTCCAACAGTTGAAACCAAAGTCAAGTAGATCCACTCTGTTGTATGTGGACCATTGAAACCAGAAACCTCAGAAGACTATATACTTTCCTATGTCGTTGATTATTGAAACAAATGACACTGAAGAGTTTTGAATGATTTATTCTTCGTATAAAGAAACATCATACATTATAAAATGGAATAATATTGAAATTTGAATGCGGACTTTTTCCACAGATGGCCAATGGAAAAATTACATTGTTTGATTATTCAATAGCTGACGTGTTTCGCATTTGGCACTCCATAGAAAATGTTTTTGTAGTAATATTGAAATGGGGTGAAACAAATCAATCCTTATCAAACACTCTGAAAATAGACTCAAGATTGAACTTTCTGGCAAACAATTGAAATTGGGAGTACTTCTTTATTTCAAATTCAAATATTTTTTCCTCGTCAACTCTTCTGGATTTCCTCAAAAATTTCAAAAAAGAAGATTTCAGGGATGCAGAATCGAAATAGTGAAAGCATTTGTCATGATGTCCATTGAGGTTAAAATAACATTAAAATTAAGTTCGACATTGAATGTGAAATATGGATGATGTTTGTGACGAACAAATCAAAAAATCAAGAAAAAGAAAAAAATCTTCGAGGAAACCCGCAAAAGATCCGGAAATATTAGTCTTATACCATACTCAGAGCTATCCCAAGAAAAACCAAAAATTTTCAGAATGTTTAATGGTGTGTTAATGGATCTATCAATCGTACTTTCATTTTTAAAATATTTTTGAATAATCATGTTTTTCAGAGACATGTGTTTTTATGGTTTCGGTACACCTGACAGGAAAATAACCTCACTTTTCATAAGCCCAAATTATTCAAATTTTAACAATCATTACACTCATTTTCAGCCAAGCACTGATGATGGCTATTCTATTCGCAAGCGCTCCGCTATGATTTTATAAAATATATATTTCTGCACGGAGCGAAAAAATTCTACCTCAGAGTAAAGTCTTCTGAACCTTTTTTTGTGCTCCTGAAAAATTGTCGGAGATTTTATCCCACAGGCCATTTTTCAGCTAAACAGGTCAGTCGTGGCATTCACACCTCCCCCTTTTCAAGTCACTCGACGTTCTCTGAACCTCACTAGTGTTTTCCTTTCATGCGATCATGAAGGTTGAGGAATAATGAATAACACATCATTTCATACGTGCTTGGAATCTTATAAATGAGCAATAGCTGAGCTATCCCAGATCTTATTCACTATCTAAATCCTGTTTATATATTTTCTGTTACACTCATTTTCTAGAGAAAAAAAATAATGAGGATGATATTAAAGAAATATATTCCTCGGAATTTTTCTCAGCTGAAAATTAACCGTTGTTCATGAAGGCGAAATCTTGGTACCTAATTTAGAACAGATATTTTAATAACGCTCGTTCATTATAATATTCTGGGAAGATAAAGCTTGTATTGCGTGAATTAACTAGTTTCCTCACTACTCTCTATGTTTTCGTTCCATTATTTTCCTTCTCCAAGGACTCAACTGCGTGGTCTGTTGCAGAGTAATAACCTCGTCAATATTTCATGCTCTGAAAATTAGGAAACTATGTGGAAATTATAGCCATTTATGTAACTAGTCAGAAAAAGTTTCATTTTGCACAACGAACAAGATTTCTGTGGGCGAGCATAACAGAATTTCGCAAAGTAGCATGTAGTAAACATAATGAAATTCTCTATGGTATTATATATTTCGACTTCAATAGAACATATCCTTCAATTATTTTCGAAGGGAAAATTTGTCTACTGCCCATAACGATTTCAATATCAATTCAACTCATGATATCGTTTATATGTTTGAAGTTGTTAATAAATACTTCATATTATAAATCATATCCGAAGGGTCTATAGAATTCTGTGACAAATCATGGAAACCGTCAAATGAGAGAGGAATAGGATATTATTTTTCATTCCAGAAGAAAAAGAGTAAGATTTTTCTCAACGCTATTGTGTCAACTTTCCGTGCTTAGAAAGGAGGTCAACTGCGATTAAATTCATAGAAGTCGGGTCCGGTCACCTCGACGGCCAAGGAATAGATCCGTCTCGTCCATTACACTTATACATTTCACACTTGTTCCTCTTCCAGAGTCCCTATAGGAGCTCAAGAATCAACAATTCGAAGAAACATTCACATCAATAAAATTAACGATGACTTGGTTAAAAATGAAGAATGGGGTAACATAAACTTGGTGGAATTTGATGCCAGAAAAACTCAGGCATGTCTCTTCTAAAGGAAAGCCGATCTATAATCATTCAGATGTTAAGAGTAACTATTCCAACAAAGTCAAGTATCTTGATGCTAGGAATTACGATCAGTAATAATCTCTCATGAGAAAACCATGTGAAACAGCTCGCTAAAGGTGCTTCCCAAAAACTTGGATTCCTATTTCGTGCGAAGAAATACTTCACTTCTCGTCAGCTACTAATGATCTACAAGGCTCAAATACTACCTTTCTTGGAATTCAGTTCTCATGTGTGGAGTTCGGCACCAAAACATTCACTGAGGCTTCTCGATTTCATTCAGAAAAAGGCAATTCGTCTTGTTGGGGATTCTTCGCTCACAGACTCGCTCACTTCATTGGAACATCGTAGAAGGGTCGGAGACTTGTCTCTCTTCTATAGATATTTTCACAGTCGGTGCTCTTCTGAATTGTTATCAATCGTTTCACCCATGGCAATATCTACACGGATGACTCTGCGAGTACCGAATTCCCACTCCTTTGTTGTGAATTTGGAGACCTGTCGGGCCTCTCTTGCTCAGGGATCTTTTTTCAATAGAACAGCTGAGCTTTGGAACCCCTTGCCGAAAGAGGTTTCTCCTGAGGCTTACAAATTTCAAAATGCAAAGTGAATGTTAATTCGTATCTCCTGTCCCTTGATTCACGCGGTGTTCTTTGAACATTACAGGGCTTCCCTTTCGTGTGAATCTGAATATAAAAAAAATCTGGAAATATTACACACAGCTCCCCACGTAACCGACCCTGGAGGACCTACCGTCCACCAAAAAAAAACGGCCTGTATATATATTGAACTACTGTTAGGTAATTCATTTGTAAATTTAACAATCAAGAGTTTCAGAAAAAAGTTACATCAGCCATTTATTTGAAGCTCCTTTCTGACAAAATTCGATATTAGGCTTGTTATCTAACGAATCCATAACGTGTTGTTGGGGGGTTGACAACAATTTATCATTCAATAAAATCACTTATATTTGGTGTTGAAGTGGAAACTTTATACCTATACCAAATTGTTCATCAAGGGAATACGCAAAACAAAAATCATTTCTTTTTATCATACTGGGTTCACGATAAAATAGGACTTTTATAAAATAGGTTAGATACCTGAAACTGCTTCTCGTGACTTGATTAACTTTTGCTAATGAATGTTTGTTCTCGCTACTCAACTTTGAATATATATATTCTCATTATGCTAGTACTAACATAATATGCCTGGAAGGCTGTAGATTGAAATTTATTCATTAATCCCTTTTCCTATCTTTCCTTATGTATTCATTTAATTTTCCTGGCCTGCGAGGTCTGATTTGAGTGGTTTCTTTTCGAATGATGATTCATTTCAGACTTTCGTTAAATCAGTGTTTGTAACTGTATGGAGTGTGGACATTCTCAACAAATCACTTCGACCTCGATCTTCCCTTGTTTGGCAGTTATGAATGATCATTTATATTTTTTCAATCGAAATCAAAGAATATATAATCGAAAACTTACTATCAGAACATCCTAATGAAACTGAAATCCTGGAAGATGGAACTTTTCGCCTGAAATTTTGTGTTCAACCAGAAATATTGTCACTCATAATGACACGAGCTTTTTCTTGTCGAAGTAAACTTGACATTTCGATGAGAATTTTGTTGCCTGCCATTTCAAAGAAAAAAACCGCCTCTGAAAAAATTACGATTCCTTAGGACGAGTAATTTTTTTTCGGCAGTTTTTTGAGTTGATTTGTCGGAAGGCAACTAAACTCGAATCACAAATGTCAAGTTTTGTTCGACAAAAAAAAGCTCTAGTGTAATTCGGTACGACAATTTAATGAATACAGTTTAGTTTATTCAATTCAACGGAAAAGTACAACTGTTAAAAACACAATTCTTAATATTTCATTTTCACAGATCAGATATACTCTTTCGAAAACGCAAGTGAAAAATTGACAAAGATGCCGTTAAACATTTGTTTACAATTCTGGTTGCCATGCTTTCAAGAGTTAGGTTCGGTTTGGCCGCTGAAAATCTCAGAGCAAAGTTTTTCCGCTGTCATAATGCCAAAATCACGGAGGCTCATGGGATATTTTATAAATGAGTTGAATTGTCACTGGAAAAACTCTTGACATTGAGCGTCAAAAATGTCAAAAATGGTTTTCAGAACTCATTGCTGAATTTTGCATAGACACTCGATTATCCATAAGTCTAAAATATAGACTCTATATATCATTATTCAAGCATATTCCACTTCTTTTCACACTGATAGTTGATTGAGTATTGAAGGCAGTATAAACGATGACAGTGGATCTCCGGTGTAAAAGTTTATAAACTTTTCCCGTAAATCTTAACAACAAACTAATCACTCGATGCACTAACTAGGTTAACATCTTCAGGAGAAGAAATTGATACCAAAACTGAAGGTGAAAATCAGTTTCATCATTCTGAAAGATGTTAATGTTGAGAGCAAAACGCTCGTCGAGAGCAAGTTATATTTGTTGTAAATGATAATAAAAAATGGCTTCTACTCAATAAAGAAAAGGCATGGTGTCAGCAGACTCTGTTTTTCAACCCAACGGTCGAAGATTCGAATGAATTCACTGATCTTGGGAAGTTCAATCTTTCGCCGGAAAAATTACAAGTACTAAAGCATTCAAAGTTTCATGAAGAAAGTTTTCTGAGATTTTTCCTGAAATGATTTATTGTGAATATTTTCAAATGTATATATGGATTCTTGATGAATGCATAAGTCTGTTCAAGTTCCTTTCACACCAATCTCACTAACCTCGAATTTATGATAATTAAACTGCCCTCCATATTCTGAAATGAACGACATAACTTGCACCCTATTGTTGTTGTTAACTACATCGACGACCTTGTAAAGAGCAGTTGCCGTGGTCGTTCGATGGCTAATATCGAATTTATGTGGTTATAATTATTCCCATCCCATAAACCTCATGGCTAGCAAACAATTAGGTCATCCTATGTATGGTGTATTGTGATTCATGTAGCGATAGTAACTATCCCTGTTCCAAGAGTTTCGGTTTGTTGTTCATTCTGGTCGCTTCATGAATATTATATTTCAGGTCAATCATGATATTTTGTTCATATCAAAAAAAATATTTATTTTTGTATTGAGTGCGTAAAATGATTGTTTTTTCAACGGCACACAGGAGCGTTGATTCCTCTCGAATGTGCCACAAGAACACGAATTTCATACACGAAATACAAACAACATTTTTTCTACAACTTTGAATGTGTATTCACATCCTTTGAAACATATCAAAAATAAAAATTTCCTATACATCTTGACGTGATATTTTGACCACATAAGTTATTGCACAATTTCACAGCATCCAGTGGTCTTTCTGTGTCGTTACTGAAGAAACGGTTCGTTGGCACTGAGATATCTAGAACCCCTGGTGTATCTATTCATACTTACAAGTATAATTTTTGGATAAACTTGGCGAAAACTGATTTCTAGATTTCTGAGATCATAAAAACTTCAGATTGCTATTGTGGATGGCGTTCCGTCATGTATTATATGAAGCTCAATTTACACTAGACAGGAATGTGCAAGCGAATTTTGCAGTACTGTTGATTATTTAGCTGGTGAGGTTTTGACAGCCGTGACAGCCAATCGAATGTATTCCAGAAAATACGTATGTAAAGTGGAAATGTACCGTTAACAACCTGTCACTGTCAACTGCTACTTTTTAATGTTTTTATTTCCGTTTGTTATACTAGACTATATACTTTATCCGTTCTCTTGGGAATGTACGACAGGGTTTTTTTTTAATGTGCTAGTATCCTGAAAGTGATAGACACAGTGTCTTGGTTCAATGGTTCAAGATACGGATTACTTCGTTTTCAATCTTTCATTGATAAGATTCAACGTATATGTTTCCTCCTCGATATAACTTTGGACCTTCGCTCAAGTTGAAAACAATTTATGAATGCATACAAATGATACCATTTTTCTATAACTTCAAATTAATGTGATTTTTAGGCTTTTATGTTGAATCATTGATGGCAAATACAAATGAAATATGCATGGATTCCCTGTGAGAAAGAGAAGAATTGTATGGATCGTCTGGCCCCATTGTCGTTGAAGACATTCATTTACCACATGAAAGGTGGCTAGGAATTAAATGTTTTTGTCATATCATTCTGAATATTCATTCAACGTTGAAATACATCAGTAGCATCTCATCGTGAGCTGAATTAATTATTTGGAGTAGTTTTCAGATGATTTTTCACAATGTATGATGGTCCAGAAGCACGCAGTCTTTCAATTTTCAATATCTACATAAAAAAAATAACAACATCAGATAGTTTTGAAATTGGTTGACAACACTAACATCAAACATACGTCAGTCTGAAACCAACACTTGACAGTTTTTTGAAAATGCTAATATAACGCCTCCTATAAAAAAATTAAAAAGCTATCATAATCGTCGATTGTTTTTCGCCAAGATATTCTGAACAATATCGAATCAGTAGATGCACTGGGATTTTTAAGCATCTCAGTTGGCACGCCGTTGTTCGACTGTGTTTTCTGATCAGCAGCAACATGGAATATCGTCGGGAATTCATGTTGGAAGTAATTGTTTTAACTTTATCATCAATTATTTATATAATAATCGAAATTGTTTCATGATGAATAATCAACTGACTCTCTTGAAAATAATTCCTTCGAAAAGTAATATTTCATGCTCATTTTGTGAATTATTTTGGTAGAGATAAAAGCCTACTTTTCACGGTGAAAAAAGGAAACATTTTCGCATGAATAGAGATGCAAAAATGTTGAGTTTTTTGAGAGTTGTGCAAGTTTTTTTTCAAATCTATCATCTCACTGAATTCAATAACCATTTACTTCAACTGAATCAATCATCAAGCAGCATGAGAAATCCAAATGTATTGGGGTTCAGCAAATATTCATTGAAGCAGACTGATGAAGCGACAGAGGGGAGGTGGTTCAAGCAGAAAAAAAAGCGGTACTTGGGGTATTTGCGAGATGTTTTCGGTTATAATTGCACCAGTGCATAAAAATTACCGATAATTTTGCAAGAAAGCGTGATAAAAATTGCAAGAGTTTATTTTCATATTTTGGCGAAAGTTCTTTTACAAAATATGGAAATAACCGAATGCAATCTGTATGAGATATCACGCTTGAATGCAAAATTATCCGGTCATTTTTATGCACGAATGTAATTCATTGGAATATTTCACGAATGAAGAAATTCTCAAGGAAATGTTATTTTTTGTTCATTCATACTTTCCTCTATAAATTGTATGGAGCACCCACGAAAACGCGACATTATTTCTATTTTTGAAGTCTATCTGACATTTATTTGTGTTGTTTACTGACGTCTAGCGATACGGTTACAATTGTGTTGTTATGGTGACTTGATACAATGCAATTACCGCTGTAAGTTTTCGATACAATGCAATTACCGCTGTAAGTTTTCGATAATTGCTCTTATGGGAGATTTTATATATGAGGGAAATATTTCCTCAAAGAGTTCAGAGACACTATCGAATTGAAAACTCAAAGCACCCGTGATTCAAAATATCGACAATGTATACAGGATGTGTTGAAGTGCTTCGAATTGAATCATTTCCCGTCAATTGAATACGGGGTAAGAACTGTTCGCTGAATCACCACAGAATTCACAGAATTTTTCCCTCTAGCTGTTTTGGATTCTCAACCTGCCACACACAATCTGCAAATATTCTGACATTCACAAAAAGCAACCACAAAAACTAATTTAGAAGAGGATATTCGTGAAAGTTGTGGAAACGGTAGCGAATTCAGTTTCTGAAAGGTTAACGACAAATATTTTTATAAATATTAGCTCGTGTATTTTTTTATAGGTAAATTTGAGATATACGAAAAGTTGCTGACTTATTGAAAGTGTTTCGTTCAAAAGGAACTATTTTTGAATTACCGCAGCAACTCCTCTGCCTTTTACTTTTGTATAGATTTCAATATTAATTCCTATCATGTTCACGAAATATTTTGGTCTCAAAAGGAGAATTTTCGATGGAGATTAGATATCCTGACACTTAAATCCAGTGTTCGTTCCATTCTCCTATCCAGGATTCTCAGGAAGAATATACAGTGAACCTACGAACTATCTTTAGTGATGTTCATAGCGGACTTCAAGGTTTTTCATTAACCTACTAGATTTCTCCTAGCGCCAGCGAGAAAATACCCACAAAATAATCAATGGTGATGTCCTCTGTCACTTCTCATGCTACCACTGCATTCAACTCATTTCAATCTATCGATGCATTGTATAGTTATGTAGTAACTAGCAAATGTTATGGTTCTATCAATGAAACTGCCAATATTGCCAAACAAAGAAAACTAAGTTGCTAAAGACGCCACAATAGAGAATGTTCTATGTGCAACCAGTTCATTCTAAAAAAAATGCATTTGACATCAAAACAAATTTAACTGTAAGAGAGTTGGAACCAGCACTTGGAAATGAAGGAATACTCTCGATAAAAACGAAAGGTTTCATGGCCCGACAGTCATTCAGCCAATACCGAAATGCTATTGGTAATATCTGAAGCATCTGCAGGTCCAGCAAAATCACAGCCAATACACCCGAAAAGCAGATAGTACAAGCTAACTTTACATGATTGTATTTCGATTTTTGAATCGACAAATTCTTATTGATGATGAAGAAAAAAAACATTCAGTAACACATGAAAAATTCCACTAGGTTCGGGGTTTTTTCTCAACAGTCAACTTATGCAAAACAGGACTTCTCGCGCGTGCTGCATGAAAAAATTGAGTAACTATTGAATTAACCCCACCAGACTCAACAACTTATAGTGATAAACATTAATTCATTATAAAGATATCAAAATCATTCTCGTAATACATATTCGTGATCACATTTTTTTTTCAATTTCAAAATTCCAATTGTTGCACTTAGTAGTTAGTGTTTTGTCTTTTCACTCGTTAGTGGGCTAATTAACACATGTTGATAACGGAATAAAAATGGAAATTTTATTCTACACACCTACTTTCATTGCATAATGACAAATATGGAAATATAAAGAAGATTCATTACTATGTCATCAAAACGTGCATGATATATAACATTTGATCGTGATCCGTAGCGGAAACTCGAAATAGGAATATAAATGAGGTGGATCAATAAAACCCTACTATTTACGCTATCATTTGTTCTGGTGGTTAACACGAACAGATAAATCAAACAGTTTTAAAATTTGTGGGCCCCGCTTATTACTATAGATCCTTGTCAAAGGAAATATCACCTGTTCATACGCCATAATCAATAGAGGCGCATCCGCCATTTCACAACTTGTGACATTTTCAAAGACTGATCAAGCTGTGATCAAAATACCGTGTGACGGAAAAGGAATATATATACATATGTGGAAGAAAGTCGTGTTAGTAACACTTTTTTGTATGGGGCAACGTGATGCCTTGGTCCAATCTTCTAAAAATTTTGCATAAAAATTCTTTCACAGAATTGATGAAGGACTTGTTTCGTATTATATTGAAATAAATCGTCTAACGAAGTTTAAAAGGGGTAAAAAGTTATTTTAGAGATTAATCAATACACAGACTAAACCACTGATCGTAAAGATTCGAAACTTAGAGGGTGTGTTATCTGTATGAGGTAGTCATCCGATTAAAAAAGGGAATTCCACCCGTAAGTGGGTGAAAAAAGGGTTCAAAGTTTGTATTCTTCATTCTTCAGCAGAATAGATGGAAGACGTGTTCCGTAATTCATTGAAATCAGTCGCCAACTGTGGTCGAAAAGGTGTAGAATAGTTATTTATGATATGAGTGCTAAAAGTGATATTTTATTTTGTGAAAAGGGAAGTTTGGGACACGACGCCGAAGAATTCCATCCCTTCAAACAAAATAAAATCACTTTTAGCAGATATATCATACACTATTTTTTCTACTAACACCATTGAAAGTCTAAATTAACGCTTACCTATTTTACATTAATTAATTGATAACATAATAGCCTCGAGATTATCAGTTTTGAATCCAATTTCATCTAATCAATCTAATCTATTCATGAAACAAGTTGCTAAGGTAATCAAAAACAGAATTTGTTGATTTGTCTTGGTTGACAACTAACGTCAATAAATCACGAATTTTTCTTTCTCGTTTCTTCGTTCCTCGATGGAAAAAGATCCAGAAAATGAATTTCTACGGCCGGAAATTGACGAAGCTGCCAATAAAGCTGCTTTTGAATTATTGCCTAGTAATTCAAAGCGACAGTACGAGTTTTTATACGATCGTTTCTTGAAATAGTGTGATCAGAAAAATGTCAGTGGCAAGGAGGCCAGCAAAAAAGTGCTTCTTGCATACTTTGAAGAGAAGTCCAAAACATTGAAATCGTCAACGCTTCAGTCGAATTACTCTATGTTGAAGTCGATGAGAACATAAATAATCATGACATAAGCAGATATCGACCGAAAATGTCTAAAAGTATTGACAAGGGAACAAATAGACAAATTCATCTGGGGCAGAAGCCCCAGATGAAATGAATATAACGCAAAAAAGTTGTTACGATTTTTGGTGTTTTTGGAGCCTGTCGTCGAGAGGAACTGTGCGATTTGACATTAAATAATATCGATGATTCTGGAACTTCACTAGTTGTTTTAAGTGGTACATAGCCCTTCGTCCGGTGGATATAAATCATTCAAGAGATTTCATAAAATGCATTAAAAATAAATGTGCCAGGACTCCAGTTGGAATCAACACATTTGGTAAGATGCCTGCCAAGATTGCTGAATTTCTAAATTTGCCTGATTCCCATCTTTATACTGGACATTGTTTCCGACGTTCTTCAGCAAGTTCGTTGGCGGACTCTGGTGCTAGTCTTACTACAATTAAAAGACACGGTGGGTGGGAGACCAGTACAGTAGCGGAGGGTTATGTAGAAGACTCGCTACAACGAAACAGAACATTGCGGATCAAATTTTGTCCAAAACTTCGGCGGATAACATTGTTCTCTGCCCTGGTACAAGCTTCACCTAAATAAATTCTGTTACATCTACAAATGAAACTGGCCATGGAGTCACTTGCGAAAAAGATCACTTTTCACACTTGTGAGGTGAACAACCATATTCAGTTCGATCTCTTCGATTTTCGGTTCAGATAACTCCAGTGGAACGAAGACTTTTCCACCGACAGAACAGTCGGCCGACTGAGGATTTTACCCAAAAGATTGTATAACAAAACTTTCAAGGTGATATCGGGGCTAGGTTCACGTTCATTTATATACATAGGTATATACCGTGCACCTGTGGGAGGATATACATCGGTACCACGAAGATATCCATGGGAACAAGGCTCAAAGAGCATGAAAGGAACTGCAAGCTAGAGCAAACTGACAAATCGGCGGTGGCGGAACACGCACTGAGTGAGGGTGACCACAGGATTCTGTTTGAGAATGCTAAACTGATTGCCCCCAACCAGAGTTACCATAGCCGACTGGTACGGGAGGCAATAGAGATCCAAAAACACACGGACAAATCCAACAGAAAAAAAAGAATGTTGAGTCTAAACAGAATTTGGAGTCCCATTCTGAGGAAATCAAGAATCACGAATGAAATCACGGCAGGTAGTGCGGCAACTAATAATGATGATTATTCCCTGAACCCAACAGAAGTAATCAACACTCCAGACTACCTGCATCAATATAAATACGCCTTACGAAATCAAAACGTTTAGTCATCAGACTAAACCACCACCTGCCACTCGCGCTAACGAAACGTGAGGAAGAAATTTCTAAGAACGACGGCCTTCAAGCCCGAAGAAAAGTAGTTAAACTAATAACCTCGGCCGCGAAAGCCTTAACCATTTTGTCATATCCCTCTTTTCCCAAATCAATAGTTGCATTCCAAATATCCAATTTCTAACACTACAGCTTGCTGAATGGTGTACAATGATTTTCTTACTCGTCATACTTATACACTCAACGCATAAAGAATTAACATGATGTAAAGTTTTTTTTTTCTTGAAATCCATCCGAGGTATTTATCGATCGTTATTTCAAAGGCTCGTTGGGAAACATTGGGGCCATCATCAACACAAGTACTGTTCTCGGTTATACTGATATTGGTAAATCAACGATAAAAAAAGACCCATTAGTGACGAAAAATACCTTGGAGTACATCAAAATGCTGTGAATACAACCTAGATCCGAGCTATTGCTGATAATATTGGCAGATAATATTTTGAAAAGGGCAAATACATTTTTTAATTTTATGTATTAACGATTATCAATATTGAATAATATCAAATATCAAACTCCCCCGTTTCCAGATACCCATGTTTGATTAAAAATCATATCAAGGGAAAGAAGATCAAGAATTTTCAAGTCGATCTTGGTAGTGAAGTTATAAAATTTTTGTTGGAATCAATGTAGCTAGTTCGATCATAAGCATTCAAGTGGAACACTAACTAGATATTTTCATTGATCTATAAGCTATTGAAAAGATTGCTGGTGAGTTTCTCCGAATTATTATTTTTGAAAATCTGAATTTCGAGGTATATCGTTCTCCAAGAGATATCATCGATTTCGATTTCATATATTTGTGTGATAAAGTGTGCGGAAGGAAATGTTTGAGGATATATTTATCCAACGCTTTTCAAGAAATGAAATGTTAGCAATAGTAAAGAATGAAACTGGATTTATGTATATTTGGTATAGCAGATTCGATACTTTTTTTTCGATTTGAAATATATACCAACTCTTTGTATTCCTAATCAAACATCTGATCTGCCGAACAAGTTATTAAAATTGGCATATTCAGCAAAGACTGTATATCACAAAAGGCAATTACACAATCCATATGCTCAAAATCTAGACTGAATCATCATTTAACTATGCAGAAAATATGTTATTGTAGTAACCATCATGAGTGATTTAAAGAAGACACATTCATATTGAATGAAGACACA
The DNA here is from genome assembly GCA_032362365.1 of Zygogramma bicolorata. Classification (NCBI taxonomy): domain Eukaryota; kingdom Metazoa; phylum Arthropoda; class Insecta; order Coleoptera; family Chrysomelidae; genus Zygogramma; species Zygogramma bicolorata. Next base: position 209,888 of record JAVJAQ010003189.1, on the reverse strand, counting down.
TTCATATTGAATGAAAAATTATCCTTTGTACAAAAATCTTTCGCTGACAAAATGAAGTTCTTTGTTCGATCTCTTTCTCCTAAGAGAAGTATAAAAAACTTCTAGTTAACATATAGCATTGAATATCTTCTTTTTCACTTTGGGCAACAGAACTAAGGCAGCAGAATACTTTTCAGCTTGTAAATCATAATGTGCACAAATCGTTTCTATATAGTTGTTAAGGTTGAAGGTTCGTTCATTATTGGGCTAATGATCGTAGGTGGATGGCACGCAATTAGAGAACTCACACTGACATATCACTTTTATCAATTGTGAATCATTGCGAGAAGTTTTCCGCAATAACTAAGCTCCCTGTTGCGGTCCACATTCGACGTTCTATCAAATTGTTGTTAAATGCTCAATTGCGCAGCGTTTTTCTGGTGTCAACAGATAACTTTAGCACTGATGATAACGATAACGAATCTACAATCAGTTTCACTCGGTGGAAAATCTGAAACATTTCTCCAGAGTGGGTGACAATGGAATTTATGACGAAGAAGCACAAAGTTTCCTGACGGTTCAGATTTGATATTCGATTCTATGACAAGCCATCTTCGAAGGTTCTTCTGAAATCCGTTTTCACTCCAATTGTTAGCAATCAATATGATCTTTTTCCATGGAAATTTGTCAGTAATGATACCGAAACTGAATAACATTTTCAACATCTCCGTTTCACTCACCTGATAAATCACTAGCAGAGCACCGGGAAATTATAAATCTCCAATGAAAATTCTTCGCGAATCACGTACAGTTCTGTTATTTCGGTAAAAGATGAACTACGAGGGATGCAGCAAACAAGTAATAATAATAAAAATTCAGCGGTCGGGTGAACACCGAAAAAACAATCAAGCCGAGTTTCTACCTGTTGCGAGCGTCTCGACGTCGGACGACGATAAACCGACTTCGTAGCGACGCTCCCTCGAAATCGTGAACCCTAGAGTTGCGCCGTCAATCTGTTGCCCGGACCAACAGGCCGGATCCCTGATCGCTATACCTGACGCACGCCAACGCGCTTGCTCTTCTCCAGAAGCCCTTTCACCTGGACGAAGGGAACTCACCCCTCTCCGTTCCCCGAAATTGAAGTAGGTTAGTGGAAAATTCTAAAAACATCACATAAATGGGTCATGTCTTCACGTCTGCAATGTTTGCATAAGGATTTCTGCAACTTCATTAGGTCCGTTTGCCCTCGTGCGTTTGGCAGAAGGGGTATACAGTGCGAAAAATGAAATCGAAATTCTTCGATTTCATCAATTCGATTCACCCTTCCGCCAAATTCACCATGAAGATGGAGGAAAATAATGCAATCAGTTTCCTGGATTTGACTATAGCAAAAATTAAGGATAATCATGATTTTTCGATTTTTAGAAAACCTTCACGTACAGATTCAAAATCCATCTACCCATCCTCACCAACATAAAGCGGTAGCATTTGACAGTATGATTCACAAACTGGTGAATGTTCCCATATCAGATACAAATTTTGAAAAAGAACTAAATATTATTAAACAAATCGCTATTAACAACGGTTATAATAGTGATTTAGTAGACACCATATTGTCCAAAAAGCTGTATTGTCAAGTCTTGAAAGAAATTTATCTAGCTACAACGAATTATGATAAGAATTACAGAACGTTGACCCACCTAAATCAACGGAGTAAAAAAAATTCTAATTTCTTGAAACAGAAAGTTTTGAAGGTTGCATATAAGACGAAAAATAATTTGAGCTCTTATATCAAAACAAAGACAGAAGTTCAGTACCAAATAGATCTGGAGTTTATAAATTATTGTGTGATTCATGTCCTATGTTTTATGTCGGTCAAACGGGAAGAACATTTGACACACGCGTAAAAGAACACAGAAGTAGTTTCTAAAATGGTAAGACAAATTCAACGTCAACGCGCTTGCTCTTCTCCAGAAGCCCTTTCACCTGGACGAAGGGAACCCACCCCTCTCCGTTCCCCGAAATTGAAGTAGGTTAGTGGAACATTCTAAAAACATCACATAAATGGCTCATGTCTCCACGTCTGCAATGTTTGCAGATGGATTTCTGCAACTTCATTAGGTCCGTTTGCCCTCGTGCGTTTGGCAGAGGGCGTACAGAGGGTAAAAAATCAAATCAAAATTCTTTGATTTCATCAAGTCTTCTCACCCTCCCATCAAATTCACCATGGAGATGGAAGAAAATAATGCAATCAGTTTTCTGGATTTGACTATAGCAAAAATCAAGGATAAACATGATTTTTCAATTTTTAGAAAACTTTCACATACAGATTCACAATTTTTCTACCCATCCTCACCCACATAGAGCGGCAGCATTCAACAGTATGATTCACAGACTGGTTAATGTTCCCTTATCAGATACAAATTTTCAAAAAGAACTAAATATTATTAAACAAATCGCTATCAACAACGGTTATAATAGTGATTTAGTAGACACCTTATTGTCCAAAAAGCTGTATAGTCAAGTCTTGAAAGAAATCTACCTAGTTACAACGAATTATGATGAGAATTACAGAACGTTGACCTACTAAGGTCATTCGAGTGAGAAAATTTCCAGTTTCTTGAAACAGAAAGATTTGAAGGTTACATATAAAACAAAGAATAATTTGAGCTCCTATATCAAAACAAAGACAGAAGTTCAGTATCAAATAGATCAGGAGTTTATAGATTATTGTGTGGTTCATGTCCTATGTTTTATGTCGGTCAAACGGGAAGAACATTTGACACACGCGTGAAAGACCACAGAAGTAGTTTCTGAAAGGGTAAGACAAATTCAACGCCAACGCGCTTGCTCTTCTCCGGAAGCCCTTCCACCTGGACGAAGGGAACCCACCCCTCTCCGTTCCCCGAAATTGAAGTAGGTTTGTGGAAAATTCTAAAAACATCACATAAATGGGTCATGTCTCCACGTCTGCAATATTTGCAGGCAGATTTCTGCAACTTCCTTAGGTCCGTTTGCCATCGTGCGTTTGGCAGAGGTCGTATACAGTGTGAAAAATCAAATTTAAATTCCATTCACCCTTCCTTCGAATTCACCATGGAGATGGTGGAAAATAGTGCAATCAATTATCTGGATTTGACAAGGGCAAAAATTAAGGATAAACATGATTTCTCAGTTTTCAGAAAACCTTTACATACAGATATTGTAATTCACAATTTATCTACCCATCCTCACCCACATGAAGCGGCAGCATTCAACAGTATGAAACACAAACTGGTGAATGTTCCCTTATCAGGTACAGATTTCAAAAAAAAACTGAATATCATAAAACAAATCGCCATCAACAACGGTTATAATAGTGATTCAGTGCACATATTATTGTCCAAGAAGCTTTATAGTCAAGTCCTAAAAGAAATCTACCCAGTTAGAACGGATTATGACAAGAATTACAAAACGTTGACCTATTTAGGTCAACCAAGTAAGAAAATTTCTAATTTCTTGAAACAGAAAGATTTGAAATTTACATATAAAACAAAGAATAATTTGAGCTCTTATATCGAAAACAAAGACAGAAGTTCGGTGTCAAATAGATCAGGAGTTTATAGATTATTGTGTGGGTCATGTCCTATGTTTTATGTCGGTCAAACGGGAAGAACATTTGACACACGCGTAAAAGAACACAGAAGTAGTTTCTAAAATGGTAAGACAAATTCAACGCCAACGCGCTTGCTCTTCTCCGGAAGCCTTTTCACCTGGACGAAGGGAACCCACCCCTCCGTTCCCCGAAATTGAAGAAGGTTAGTGGGAAATTCTAGAAACATCACATAAATAGGTCATGTCTCCACGTCTGCAATGCATGGAATTCTAGTTGGTTTTGATGTAGTGAATTCATTTTCGATGTACCTATCGACAAAACTGCACACATTGTGAAACAAAAAATGATGAACAATGTTTGTCCGACGAATAACACAAATTTCAGCGTATATAAAATTATGGAAATATTGCAATTGGGAAATGGATGCTGCAGCTGCTGTAACAACTAATTCATTGAAAGAGTTTGATCATCTGTTTGACTCAATTCAATTACTACCAAATTGTCAAATCAATTTAATAAACCATGAAAAATATTGAATGGTATATTTTCCGGATTGCCGGAATATCTCCATTCGACTATTAGTCTTTTTTTTTTCAATTCAATAGCATTACGTAATTTTTGTTTGAGCATTAATAGAGTTATTATCAAAATATGTTCATATCGATGATTTTATTATCTTCAGGAATCATTGGGCATTATTCAACTGCAAATAACCAATACAATTTATATATATATATATATATATATATATATATATATATATATATATTAACTAGAAATATGCTTGATCATTAGGAATTTGGGTTTTTGTGGAAGAATGATGTATTCGTTTTCGTCTTTTTTTTGCTCCGAATCAGAAAATAGATATTGCAGCTCCTATGAAAGAGGTGAAATCGAAAAAAAAATCAAAAAATACGTTTTATTCATTCACAGAAAGGAAAAAAAAGTCCATCTGTAAAAGCTACTCCCTTGCCTATATGACACCACGGGCACTGGGTTTCAACCACTTTTTGTTACTCAAACTGTATACCAAGGATATAAAAATTTAATCAGATGGTAGCAAATATAGGAATATCTACAAAAAGCAAAAAAGAGAGCTACTTGTAGAAAAAATCTCACTCATCAAGATTATATTCCATTACAACACATACAAGATCTAGTTTCGCCCAAGAAAAAATATTCCTAGGTCTCTTCAGTGGGAAAATAGATAAATTACTGATAACACTAGAATCTTCAACTCGTGATAAGTCTGTCTTCAGTATCAATTGACATTTCGGTGGAGAAGGAAGCCAAAAAATAATTCAACATACCTGATCATAACTGAAAATGTATTCAAATTTGGCATTTCTTCACGAAAATGTGTATGTTTCTTGTAAGTAGGGTTTATTCCCGGGAACTCTCGACTCTAGAATTCCCGGAAAAAATATATAAAATATGGAACCGGGCTGTATAATGATGCTAGAAATACTTCAGTTTTTTATATTTTAAAAGACAGAGTGAGCTGCCTTATTTTCTATGTACCTGAATGTTTATCTTGAGATGTTTCGTTGATCTTGCAAAATTTTCATTTGATATTTTTCCTAATTAACATGCCGAATATTGTGCTGTGATTGTTGTTGAATTATAAGCTAGATAATGTTAACGTTTTCATTTTGAATTTTTTGTTTATGTTTTGTTTAATAGAAGCTAATTTTGTTAACAAGTTTCAAGTTGATTTTTTTTCCAATTCAACCATCTAAGAATGGTGCGTTGTTATTATAAGTCAAAGTAATTTTTTTTGTTTTCTTTGAGAACTGTCAATGAAAGTTATATATTGATTTTGATACTTTTATTTGTGAGTACAACTACTGAATTTTTGGATCCATCAAAAAGTATATGCAAAAACATACGTAAATGTAAATTTCTCGACAACTCGAGAAGACTCGAGATATTCGCTTTGAGAATTCTCGAAACCCAAAAAATTGATAAGCTCGAGAAATCATGAACCCTACTTGTAAACAACCGGTGGAAACCTAAAGAGTCATATGCGTAAGTATGGGACAGCAAGACAAAAATGGTTGGTTCGAAATGTTTTTTTTTAACCAGCTGACGAACGTTAACCCTTACAAGTCGGAACTTGCGCGAGCGACGGATTAACTATAATAAATAAGTTTATATTGCTGATTCAGTATAAACGAAATGCGATATCTAGGCACGAAAGAAAAATGCTGCTTTTTACTAGTTGCCAAAAAGTCCGGAAGATGTAACGTAAATTCGCTTCCTGAGTGATAGCAATTGGATGGATCCGACTGACACGAACAAGACCAAAAATACATCTTTCTGAAATCTATCTTTTAGATTCAATATTACCAGATGACAAAAATAAAGTGGAACGATATAAGGGTCGATACCTTGTATTCTATGTCTCCAAATAGTGGGCGTTAAATGGGTAATGTCCATAATGAAACAGACGTATCAATGTGAGCTACCCACCACTCGAAGATAAACGACAGCGATTCCGGAAGGATGGGGAGAAATCAATGGAGACACTTGTTCGCTTAGGCGCAAGACGCCAATCACATTCTCGAACAAATGAAGTATTTCAAGTTATGACATACTTCAATGACTTCACTCAATGAAAAATTTGTAATTTGCGATATTGACTCAACAACTCGTATTGAATGAAACGGAAAGAAGCAATTTTCTAATGAAAAATCAGCATGGCTTTCGCATTGCACTGTCATATCTTTCACAGTCCTTATAAAAATATTTGTAATCATTTGGTAGGGGGAAAAAGGGAGTTGTGAAATTCTGAGATGTCAGCCGTGCTTTGAACTGATTCAAGCATGATATTTTACTCGACATAGATGCGGAACCTGGCTTGATATCCACAATTAGTTGAAGTATTTCAGGAGACGCTTTTAGAAAATGAGAATAGATCACATGAACATCTTGTATTGATTGGCTAGAGCCCATCCAATTACACTATAATCAATAAACGATGAGTTTTGGAATCTTTGGTGTAAAAGTTGAAAACTTTTCCTAGAGATCAATTACCCTAACACCAAACTGATTTTTTTTTTCGCACTCGACGCGCCTTTCGCTAACAAGGTTAGCATCTTCAGGAGAAGAAAATTGATACTAAATCTAGAGCTGAGGTTAGTTATTTATATATATTTTCCGATCCGATATGGACTTCGTTTGTTACTGTTAATTATTCTAATTAATTTCTCGGTAATGAACTGACTACCTGCAAGTTCCGTCATCTGTTAGTATTGATTTCTGATTACTTCCTCAACAATAAATTGAAAAGCGGGCTAAAAGGGATAGGTCCCTTGTCAACAACCATCGAAGGTACTGATGGTGGTGCCCTAATTCGAACTGAGAGTGAAGCTACTAAGACACAGATTTCCATGATGATGTCATTTTTTATTGATGTCATTTTTCATTGACGTCGACCTGACGTGCAATTTGATTGGAGATTATTGAATACTGTGAAGTGAAGCATAAGTTTTGAAGTCATGAATGAGCTGTGTTTTTTCTTGTAATTTTCTAGGAATCACCCAGAGATGTTCCATTTTATGATCGGGTGAGTTGAACCACCGAATCTCATTCGGGACCAAACTCCCAGCTATTGTACGGTGAATTCAGTGAAGCGGTTTTGTAAACTGTCCATAATAACTGCTGTTTTATTGTTCAACTATGCCGTAAGAAATTCTATGTGTATTATTACTTTTTTCCTGGGCAGCGTAGAAGTCTGATGGATTCTATTTTATCACTTTTTTTTTTCAATCTACCTCAATATGATGAATTGGGAATTGATATTGGAATCTATACAAATGTAAAAGGGCAGACTATTAGTCTATTAGTCAGCAACTTGTCGTATTTCTCTTTGCTTATCAATAAAATACAGCAACTTCCACACTTGTATAGATGCCAATAATAGTTCTAATTTTTCCAGATTGTGGTAGGTTAAGAACGCAAAGAACTACAAAGAAATAAGATATCACTATGCTCTCTGGATAAATCAAATGAAAACGGTTCTACTGAAACTTTTTAAAGGAATTTGCTACTTCAGTTCTCACTGGAAATACTAATCACCAAAATTTTATTGGGTGAAATGACAGATGTTCCATTAGAAATCGATAATCCATCATACAAGCAGTATTTATTTGAAATTTTTTTGTATTCACAAGAAGTGAAATTCTTCAGTCTCCTGAACCCTTTCAACGTAGGAGGTGCTCAAGTGCAGAATCTCATTTCATCACAGTCAAAGTGCTAATAAAAGTTCGATGTAACAACACACATTGTATCGTGACTGATATGATGTTTTTTCGTCCCTAAAGACCCAAATATTCTATGAGGAAGTGAGAATATAATAATTCTTTACTCGAAGAGCACACAAGGGATTCTGTTTCAACTCTCTAGGAGAGCACTATCGACCAAAATTGCATTCCTGTCAGAAGTGGTTCGACATTACCATGCGTTCCTCCTATTCCATGTATATGGGAATTTGGTTTCCAGATATAGGACACATAACATGAGAGGCCAAGGCCGCGACTGTTTCCACATTCCAATCGATATTATGGGCAAGTGATACCTGTCTGGGAAAGGGGATTGGAAATTATCCCAAAAAAATTAAATGGAATGGGGGTCTTGTGATACATCATTCTGAAGCTCCTGATGAATACTTCACAACCCTACAATATGAAGTCAATATCTTCACCTACCACAAAATGGCGAAACATTTAATAATTACCTGAAAACAACCACATTAATATCGATATTTCTGGAAATATTCGTTTTTCTCTGTCATATGACAATACCAACACACCGATAAGGTTCGACAGGTTATTTTTTGTTCATAAAAAAGACGAAAATGTCAGTATAACGAACATCATTGTTCGTGATTTTATAAGTAGATAGGTACCACCCAAACTATCTCTATAATTGTAAATTGATCCAATCCAACAGAGGAATTGTATTTGAATATGCTGGCAACTACTGTTGATCCTCTAATCACCGAAATCGTTGACGTGAATCCTAATGAATTCGATATGGATATCATCATTCCAACATGGAGCACCACCAGATAACTCCAGACAGTAAGCAACCATTTAGAGCATCTTCTGAACTCAACTTAGCTTTATTTTCTTGAATCATGAAGTCAAACGTCGATGTGTGCAGGCAATTATTGAATGTTTCACCATTTTGTAGTAGGTGAAGATATTGACTTCATATTCTAGGGTTGTGATATATCCGTCAGGAGCTTCAAAATGATGTATCACAAGACCCTCCTTTCCATTTAATTTTTTTTCCAGGTGGCACCCAGTCGCCATCTTGAAATTTTTATGTTTCAATTCCACTCCAGAATATAGTATTCATGCATCGATTTCATTATCCCAAGTTTCGATTTTTTGAGTTGAACGGTTCAAAAAATAAAAATGAGTAACGTGGTCTGCCAGTATCAGATGACAAGAACCTAACAACTAAGTAGGGTACTATCCGTTCATCCAAAGTATCTATTGAAAGTGAATCTATCAAGGAGTGGAATTCCTAATCATAAGCTATTATTATAAATTGTAAGAAAGTTCATAGAAGTGGATAAATATTCATTGTAGAACTGGTACTTGATCTGATCAAATCACTATTAGAATAGTAGACACTTTATTGTCCAAAAAGCTGTTTAGTCAAGTCTTGAGAGAAATCTACCCAGTTATCGAATTTTGATTAGAATTACAGAACGCTGACCGATTTGGGCCAACCGAGTAAGAAAATTTATAATTCATTGAAACAAAGATTTGAAGACTGCATATAAAACAAAGAATAATTTGAGCTCTCATACCAAAAACAACAAAGATAGAGAATCAGTATCAGATATATAAGGAGTTTATCCATTATTGTGTCGTTCATGTCCTATTTTTCAGGTCGGTCAAACGGAAAGAACATTTTATACACGCGTAAAAGAGCACAGAAGTAGTATCCAAAATGGTAAGACAAATTCAACGTATGCATATCACATCATTACAGAGGGACATGAGTTCAACTACGAATTTGAAATCCTTCACTTCCAAGGGAAGGGTTTGAAACCCAATCTCTTGGAGAGTTTGGAAATTGTTGAGTGTGAACATTCACAGTTCCTAATGAATGATAAGACGGAGTTGAATAATTCGCCTCTGTTGAATATGTTCTTTCTAGGAAATTGTACTAACGAGGATTCGACGTCGGACAATTATTATTATTAATTAGTTGTCGGACTATATTCTTATCGACCGTCCGATATACTGTATAAATTCGAAATGTAACAGTGTTAGAATTAGTTTAAAGTTCCTGCTTAAGGAAGCTATTGTATAGCGAAATACGTGTCGCAGTTTAGTAAACTCTTATATGTGAAAATCTCACAGGTAACTAACTGTATATTACTTGTTTAATCCACTTTCAGTTGGAAATATACAAGAAACAGTAGTATTTTATGATAAAATTGGATTTTCATCAAATATCGACCAGTTCAAAGCAACCTGTCTCACCTGTTGGTGATCGAAGCAAGCATATATATATGAGATTGAAACCTTCGGTGTGAAATTTTTGCAGTCAACGCGCGTTTCGCTAACAAGGTTAGCATCTTCAGGAGAAATATCAATTTTCTTCTGTAGAAAAAGTTCCGAACCAAACCTTTTTAGATGCCTTACACCTTACAAATATCAACAAAGAATTTTTGCATATATTTCGAACCCATTTTCCTTATAAGTGTTCTTTTCACATCGATTCGGAGGAGAGGCCGGAAAACAGCTGGAGGTTTTTGTATCGGTCTTTAGAGAGCTTCGAATATTTCCAGATGTTACGCCTGGGAATCGATCATATTATCAAATCGAAAGGTTGGAATTCATAGCCTTTTTTTATCCGTTCGTGAACGTTCGTGTCGAACTGAATTTGCACAGCAATTCCCATCTGAACGGATTAGCGGGAAGAGCGGAATGATCATGACCTATTTTCAATCTTCAATTACACGCCGCTGAAACAGGAATTAGGTTGCCCGGAAATGTTTGAATAGACGGGGAAGCTAAAAGTGAACAGGAAAAGCTCTCATAACCGTAACCTACTTTCGGATTGGCACACGATCGGAAATTCGTTGGTTGTTAGCATCCGTGTTTTTATTGCTGGTTGAAAATGTATGAGAAATTCGTTTTCATTAACAAAAAACAATTGAGAACTCCAAATTAGTAATTCATAATGAATGAACGATACGCGGTCATTTTTCAAATTGATTCTACAACTCACGTGATAGTATATTACGTAACGAGGAGGATAAGTAGCCTATTATTAAATTCATGAAAACGAGGCGTTAGCCGAGTGCGGTAATTCGCGAGTGCATTTAATTGGTAGTAATAACTGCTGGTGTAGCACAATTTTTTTTCTGTATGTATATTTATCTCTGATGACAGGTAACAAAATGTCAATTTTTATGAAATTACTTTTTTCCCCGGGACAAAAGTGAGTACTTTTTTCCCGGAGATATATAATATAATATATATATATATATATATATATATAGAGAGAGAGAGAGAGAGAGAAAGTGTTATTTGCTGTGAAGCAAGATGAATCAGGAAACTGATAAATAGATTATCAAATCCTCTGGGTATCTATCACAATTTGTCTTCGATACGAGGACTTTGCCAACCCACAGCTGATGAAGGCCAAAGCCAGAAACAGCTAGTTGTCTTGTGGTGGGCATTTCGAATTGAATGCAAATTGTGATAGACCAGAGAATTTGATAATCTATTTATATATATATATATATATATATATATATATATATATATATATATACATATATATATATATATATATATATATATATATATATATATATATATAGGTGAGGGTGGAAATTTTATTTCTCATAGAATATTTTCTTATACAAAAGTTACATTTCCATTATATCAAAAGTACAATTATTAAATGTGCATTGCATGAATGATATGTTCCTTGAACTATTCGGTACAACAGTCGAATTTTCTTGTGTTGAAATTGTTTTTTTTTCAATATTAAATCATCGTTTTTCCCGTCACAGTAAAATATTGTGTAATATACAAGGGAAAAATATTAGATTTTAGCTCTCGGTTTTTCGTCAACACAACCTCTAGCTAAAATCTAATACTTTTTTCCTTGTATAATGAATAACTATTTTTTATCAATCATTTTTGATAAGTGACGAGACACTGAAGGACATCAAGTAGATAAAACAATCGCTAGTCCATTCATGGATATAAATAGAGTACCAATCCATAAACTGTTGAACAATAAAAATCAAAATATGATTTTTAATTAAATTTTACCAAGAATCTGAAGCAAAAATTCACAAAATTTGTTTTTTTTTTGACAATTGAATGTAGTCATGAGATAAAATTTATCAGTATAAATGTTACAATATCGCATCATTTGATGCGGAAGACAATAATTTATTATACTTTTGTATTCTAAATGAGCCGTTACCTGACAGCTGTCAAATTCCTAATGAACGGTTTGAAATATTGGGAATAGAAAAAAAACATTTCACACTATATCATACCTACCGAATGAAATAGGCCACCACTTTGAAATGATATAAACGACAGGTGTCTCCGCAGTAATAAAAAAGGAGGTACTATTATTATAATTATTATGATAACGATTGTCCGAGATTGAATTTTTCTCCATGTAGAATGTTTTTGAGATGTTTTGATATTTTCGGATACTACTATATATTTTGAGACTCTTACATTAAGTTTATCCCCTGCAATGAACTGTTTTCACCAGTAATGCTATTATTTCTTTCCAAAAAAAGGAAATGCTAATAATATGATAATAAAAATCATGATCAATATATGAAATTATGCAAGTTTTGAATTGTTTTCCATGAAACGCGCATTTAACCTCGAATTTAAACGCATGCGATCTATAATTTACACATGGGCAAGTAATGACGCGATATATCGAATATCTTAACCTAAATGTTCTTTGAAAGAAAACGTAGTGTTCATTTTTGGTGCTGAACAAAAATCTTTTGCTTTTTTCAACATTCCCATCTTTGTACATACTAGAAAATTTAGTCTACATAAAAATACATATAATTCAGTATGAATCTTTTGAAAATATTCATGAACATGATACTAGAAATAAAAAAGATATGGTTATCGATATATGTCGCCTTAAAAAAAGCCAAAATGGGCCGAAGTACTGGGCTGTAAAATTCTACAATAAACTTCAAGAGGAAACACGAAATTTACCTGATATTCTATTCAAACGCAAAATAAAAAATCTTCTAATATCTAAAGCTTACTACAGTATAGATGAGTTTCTTGAAGATGACCTCGGTATATAATAACCATCAATTTTATTATTAAAAAATTTCATCAACCGTAACTGTACGTCCTCGATATGTTTTATTTTGTTGTCTTGTAACTTTTGAATGTATTTTATAGCATTGTATGCGAACATTTTTTTGGACTTGTGTGAATACGTTATGTATATTAACACCAATAAAGTATCTATCTATCTATCTATCTATAAACATAATCTCAGTCGAGATAATATGAATTGTTATGTATTTTTCTCTTCCAATTACAACATGGCGACACTTCTTTATTTCCCAAGAATTGAATTGAATTCAAGCCTTCAGATCTGGTCCCATCTAATAGTGAACCAAACGCTGAATTTTATGGTGTTTGATTTTCAAAGGGAAAATCATTTTTTCGATTGGTTGAACATCTGTTAAGGGAGACCTAGACATATTTCTGAAAAAGAAACTAGGTGTGCTGAATTTGGTAATGAATCCCAAATTCAAGAGGGAGTGGTGTTTTCGAACCAGTGATTTTTGCCACGTTCCTCTCAGAAACATGCAGTTATTATGTGAATAGAATATTTCTTCTGGAGGTTTACCAGTGCCATGGTTCAATGGTAATCGGCCCTTCCAACTCATTATGGCATGAAGTGTCCTTCGAACAGACATCCCAACATATCGATCCTCGATTATTTGCCTGACTACACGAGAATATTGAGGAATATTCTACTATATTGGACTATTCATAACAGGACATACTCGAAAAAACTCGAAACCTCAAATGGTATATTTTACGAAAATCTGTACATGAATGCAATGACAAACCAAGTAAATATGGAAATGACTTCAAATACTTAGCTGGAGGCGAAAATTGCTGAACTCGAGTATGAGAGACAAAGTGGACTCACTCGAAAGATTACAAAATCTGCTTTCGAAATCGGGAATTCCACCTAAGCGATATGCTACTTACCTGGTGGCAATTGACAAACTGCAGTTTGTCTGTCAAGGTCATTTGTTCTTCACTGATAGGTTACTGTTCCTTCACTTTCTTCACTGATATTCATAAAATTATATCCATTTCGGCAAATTTACATTATTTTTCCACAAATATTCACAAGCGGTGCAGAAAACTAACTAAACTGCTCCTATCTAATGTCTAGATATTATTACACACAATTCTACCAAGAAACCATCCCAAATCTGATACCTAACTATCAACTTAGCAGTTGAGCATCTCAATATTCACTTTGACACAACTCTTCTTTTACAGATTATTATGAAGATCCTTACTTCTACTACTGAAATTTGTACTGGACTGAAGGAAATTTCAAGTTCACATTCAAGTATAAACTGAATATGCACTTGAAACATAATGGATATATGGTAGACAACTATTGAAATGTCTCGAGAGATGCTGCTCCCTAGTAATCCGATGATACTATAATATGATATAATGTATTCATTGGTTCCACATACCTAACCTGACATCTGAAAAGAACTACCTACCAACCTTATCTTCCTGCAGGCTCGTGATAGATCATTCAGTGCATACCTAAGCCTCATTCCCTGTATTATGATCTCAAACTGAACTGCTCATAGGTTGAGCTTTCATATAGTATAGTATTATTACAAATAGATTTAATGCCTTGAGTAATTTGTCTCATTCACAATTGATTAGATCTTTATTTGAGGTCTATCAAATTTGAATCGAAGGATGGAGAAAACCTCACAGGAAAAAACATAATAACCTGATTTATCTTCAATAATGAAAAACAAACATTTCCTCTAAAAAAAATTTGGCCGCCAACAATACGATGAATATTTACTAAACTCATATTCTTCCAAAGAAGATCAATTTATAGAATTGGGTAAATAAATACCCTTCACAATTTCGTGAATGACAACTCTATCATCTGTTATTTTCACCAGCTTTTCTGTTACAATTTTCTTGTTTGTCTCATTCCGTTCGCGTTGAAGCTTGAGAAACATAAGCTATGGTTCCGAGGAATCTAATGGGGATAATCCCTGTCGAGCTCGGTTTTCGTAAAAAAAAAACTACGTGCTCAATTACGTCCCTGATACAGTATATGTCACGTCAGACCTCCATTAGAACTTTGGGATAGACAGGGTAGTAATGAAAAAATGCTTCCCATCAGGAGATATAAAAGTTATGTATGATATTTATGTTTTCCAAAATACTCAACCATATTAAACGCTTCCTGAATCTGAAAATTAGAGTAGTAAATTTCATATTTTCATACGAATTTCACTGGAGGACTTGAACAGAGGTTCGATTGAGGAAATCTGAAAGTTGGATATCACATTTCTTATAAATTACAACAACTACCCGATAATCCGTAGGATAAATCAGAAACCACAGAAAAAACAGATCGCAACATTTAATACATTGGCCATATAAAAACCCGATTCGAAGAACATAATGCATATGATATACGGAGGGTAGAAAAGTCCGGTGTCACCAAGAACGCTCTGGACAATGATTAAGGATGTGCATGATACAAGGTAACTCAAAGCATTCGAGAGGAATAGCGAAAGGTAGAAATAGTATGAATGCTAACGAAGTGACTATTTCTTCCAGTCTGGTTATTAGTTTATTGTTGGGAAATTGATCAGAATGATTAGGAGTTAGCAAGTATATGTATATTGTTTTACTGTGTTCACAATACGAGGGTGAATAAAGACGTTTTATGATTATTATTATTATTAAATTTCTACAAAAATATGGTTTTCGAAGAGGATAATGGTGTTCAAGGAATCTTTCGTTCCCAATCATCGACAATATGAGTTTGAAGGTGGACAAATTGATGGCTCCGTCAATTTTTGCACAAATGCGAAGGTTCGAAGACTTCAAAGGAACGAACAGGTATCAACTTGCAATTCAGGCAAGCGACACATTTCAATATCCCTTTGCGAGTTTCTAAGGAAGTTTGGGCGAACCTGTAATTATATTACCACCGAAGTAGACTTTGCGTTTATCTTGGAAAATTGAAAAGTTATAAAACATATTTGGAAACCTAACCTTCCATAATCTGAGAAAATAACGAATAATTATTCAGAACGTGAAAGCATACGCACTAGTAGGACTGAAAAAATAATAAATCAAGTAATGTTTATGGAAAGCCTCCACTTCCCAATCCGATGTGCGCGACTGAAATAATGATGATTTGCAGATATCGAAGGAAGGCCACCTGAAGATTCCAGCTGCTTACTCTTCGGTGGACTTTTCTGAAATACTTCTGTGATGTGTATACCGAAAACCCATTCGGAAAACTGAAACCACCATTCAAGCGAGTAGAAGAGAAAGAAATTGACGACTTCGAAATATATGATGATTACACTGAAGAGACCAAATCTCTTGAACTGGAATATAATTGGGAGGTTCCCAATCATCGACAGTCGATATCCGTATGAGTTTGAAGGTGGACAAATTGATGGTTCCGTCAATTTGTTCACAAATGCGAAGGTTCGAAGACTTCAAAGGAATGAACAGATATTAACTTACGATTCAGGCAAGCGGCATATTCAAATATCCTTTTACGATTTTCTAAGGAAGTTTGGGCGAACTTGTAATAATGATATTATCACTGAAGCAGACATTACGTTTATCTCGGAAAATTAAATAGTAATAAAATATTTTTGGAAACCTAACCTTCCAAAACCTGGAAAATAACGAATAATTATTCAGAATGTGATAGCATACGTACTAGTAGGACTGAAAAAATAACAAATCCAGTAATGTTTATGGAAATCCTCCACTTCCCAATCTATGCACTACTGAAATAATGATGATTTGCAGATATCGAAGGAAGGCCACATGGAGATTCCAGCTACTTACTCTTCGGTGGACTTTTGTGAAATAGTTCTGTGATGCGTTTACCGAAAACCCATTCAGAAAACTGAAACCGCCATTCAAGCGAGTAGTAGAGAAAAAAATTGACGACTTCGAAATATATGATGATTACACTGAAGAGACCACATCTCTTGAACTGGGATATAATTGGGAGGTTCCCAATCATCGACAGTCGATATCCGTATGAGTTTGAAGATGGACAAATTAATGGTTCCGTCAATTTTTGCACAAATGCGAAGGTTCGAAGACTTCAAAGGAATGAACATATATTAACTTTCAATTCAAGCAACCGGCATATTTCAATATCTCGTTGCGATTTTCTAAGGAAGGTTGGGCGAACCTGTAATTATGATATTACCACCGAAGCAGACTTTGCGTTTATCTCAGAAAATTGAATAGTAATATAGTATTTTTGGAAACCTAACCTTCCATAATCTGAGAAAATAACGAATAATTATTCAGAACGTGATAGCATACGCACTAGTAGGACTGAAAAAATTATAATTCAAGTAATGTTTATGGAAATCCTCCACTTCCCAATCCGTTGTGCGCGACTGAAATAATGATGATTTGCAGATATCGAAGGAAGGCCACATGGAGATTTCAGCTGCTTAATCTTCGGTGGACTATTGTGATGTGTTTACCGAAAACCCATTCAGAAAACTGAAACCACCTTTCAAGCAAGTAGCAGAGAAAGAAATTGACGACTCCGAAATATATGATGATTACATTGAAGAAACCACATCTCTTGAACTGGGATATAATTGGGAAGTTTCCAATCATCGACTGTTGATATCCGTATGACTTTGAAGGTGGACAAATTGATGTTTCCGTCAATTATTGCACAAATACGAAGGTTCGAAGACTTCAAAGGAATGAACAGATATTAACTTGCAATTCAAGCAAGCGGCATATTCCAATATCCTTTTGCGATTTTCTAAAGAATATTGGGCGAACCTGTAATTATTAGGGGAAAGTTGCCTATATTGGACCGACTCCTAAAATGGACCAGGAATGTTTAACATGCATAAACCTGCATACGTGCTGCTATTCTGGTGCCAAATTGTGGTACTACCCTATATATTCATGATAAATAGGTTCAACGTGGTCAGTCATCATCAAGTGTTCTGCCAGAGAGGGTAGTTCAATTTGGCGTTCCACGTAGTAAGATTTCGACCATCTCAAATAAGCAATTGTGAGGAAGTAACGAAGGTAGGGACAAATTCAATTATGTTGCGATATAGATACACTTGTTAGCTACATTGTCATGCCTGCATGATATTGTTATCCCTACCGGTTTTTTCACAAAAAGCTTTTTTCTACAAAATGGCGTTGTTTCCTAAACTGGACCGTTAATGGAGACCGATGTTGGACCGGTCCAATTTGGGAGACGATTGCAATTTCATTATTTTTCCTTATCATTTCCGTACGTATGTCAAGGTCTTTTTTCAGATATCAGTATGTCAAATAGACGCAAATACAGTGAGTGGTCTGAAGAAGATTTGGTTTTAGCTGTCAATGCAGTTCGCCAAGAAAATATTGGAGTGAACAAAGCTGCTCAAAGATATGGTGTACCAAAAACCACACTGAAACGATATCTCAAGATCCAAGAAGAAGGCCCCATAGTCACTAAACGTTCCGGGCGGCGACCTGTATTCACCCAAGAGATGGAAAAAGAGTTTGTAGCACACATACTTCAATTTGAAGAAAGATTTTTCGGTCTCACTATAAAAAATGTTAGGAAACTCGCCTTTGATGTTGCAAAAATGTACGGCATTCCACATTGTTTCAATGTTGAAAATGGATTAGCAGGGAAAAAATGGTTCTATAAGTTTATGAAAAGAAATTCCAAATTATCACTGAGACAGCCAGAAGCGACATCTCTTGCCAGAATCAGAGGTTTCAGTAAAGATAGGGTGGACGCATTTTTCAACCTGTTAGAGGAACTAGTAGATAAGCACAGAATCACTGGCACAAAAATTTATAATGTAGACGAAAGTGGCTTCACTACTGTCCAGAAAAAACCACAAAAGATAGTTGGTCTGAGAGGCAAACATCAGATTGGAGCAGCAAGCAGTGGTGAGCGGGAAGTGAATACCACTATTGTATGTTGTGTAAGCGCTTCAGGCTCGTTTATCCCACCTACTTTTATTTTCAAGCGGAAACGATTAGCTCCAGAATTGACGAAGGGAGCCCCAATAGGAAGCGAAGTGGCTATTTCTGATTCGGGATACATCACTAGTGAACTATTTGCACAATGGCTTCGCCATTTCAAAAAAAATGTAGTGTGTTCGAAAGAAAATCCAGTTATTTTACTCTTAGATGGCCATTCCACCCATAGCCAAAATTTGGAAGCATTGTTATTTGCAAGGGATAATGGCATTATCATGTTGCAATTGCCTAGCCATACAACACACCGTATGCAACCACTTGATGTTGCTTTTTTCCGGCCTCTCGGAATTTACTACGTCCAGACACAAGAAACATATCTGAGGCAACATGTAGGAAAACAAATAACTCAGTACGACGTAGTTGCATTACTTGCAGAAGCTTACGGTAGAGCAGCAACCGTCGGCATTGCTGAAAATGCCTTCAAAGCTTCTGGCATCTGGCCTGTCAATCGGCATGTATTCAAAGATCACCATTTTGCTGGTTCAGAAGCGCTTAGAGATAAATCTGAGGGCAATTCTGCACCAACTCCAACATGTGATAATGTTCTACCTACACCAGCCGAAAGTTTCACAGAGTCGTTGAATATTGTTTCTCCACTGCCGCAGGCAATTGCTGGTACCTCGAAGCATAGAAAACAACAAGATGCCGAAATTCTAACAAGTACCCCTTACAAAGAACAGTTGGAGCTGCAGAAGAATAAAACACATGTGAGGGCACAGGCAAAATTGAAAAGAAATGTGTTTGCTGATAACAGTAACCAGGAGAAGCCAAAGAAAAAATCCAAATTGGAAAGCAATAAAAGAGGAGCGGAAGTGAAACAACAGGAAATAGAAGAAAAGGCGGCAGAGAAATTGAAACGGAAAGTGTTTTCAGATAACAGTATGAAAAGACCCCAGAAAAATAAAAAAAAATCGGAGAGCGATGACACATCTGAGGAATTTGAAGCAAGTGGATCATCGTCTGGTGGTGAAGGTTTCGAAGATGATTTGATTGAAACCTATGATTTCAAGGATTTTGATCGTAACGAATTGAAAGTTGATGACTACGTCATCGTGTGTTTGCAAGACGAGAAAAAGAATGATGTTTACTATGCTGGACAAATTGTGCAGGAAAAATCATCAAAAGGTGCAATTGAAGTTTCTTTCTTGCGAAAGTCTAGTAAAATGAACACGGCATTTTTCTTTCCGGCTGTACCTGATATTTCTGTAGTTGATGATTGTGACGTGAAGATGAAACTACCAATTCCACAGAAACACGGTCAAACAAAACGTCAACAAGCCAGTATTACATTTGGTATTGAGTTCAACTTCCCAGTTCGTTAAAATTTTCATTTCACATTATGTTCTTTGGTAACAAGATACGAGATGTAGCTGAGAATTAAATATAAGTGTTTCTAGAATATTTTTTATTTTTGTACTTAGCTCTGCACCTATGAATAATAAACGTATTCCTTTTGTTAAACGATTATTTCATGTATTTCTTGTAAGGTCCAATTTAGGAATCATACGGTCCAAATTTAGATACCAGTTGCCTATATTGGACTGATTCCATGGTCTGGTTTCAGGTTACATCAGCAGGTAGGTTTTCAAAATTTTTAAGTTTTTTTGCACATTCCAATCGTAAAACAGATAGTCAAAACCATGGATGAAATTTGGTTGCGATCACACTAAAACACAGCCTACAAAAAAATTGTTTTCTATTTTTGGTCCAATATGGGCAACCTTCCCCTATATTAGCACCGAAGCAGTCTTTGCGTTTATATTGGAAAATTGAAAAGTTATAAAATATTTTAGGAAACCTAACCTTCCATAATCTGAGAAAATAACGAATAATTATTCAAAACGTGATAGCATACGCACTAGTATAAATGAAAAAATAATAAATCAACTAATGTTTATGGAAAGCCTCCACTTTCCAATCCGTTGTGCGCCACTGAAATAAGGATGATTTTCAGATATCGAAGAAAGGCCACATGGAGATTTCAGCTGCTTAATCTTCGGTGGACTTTTGTGAAATGTATTTCTTCGTTGAAGGTTACACTAGATTTTTCGAGCAATTTCCAGAAATATGCGTCCCAGTGGGTTACAAGCCAATAATCCACCATAACTGAGAAGAGGAGCTGAAGAAATTCAAGCAGAAACCTGAATCCTGGAATTGCTTTTCTCATCGGCGGACTCAGATGAAGAGCAGAAGAATGGCATTTTGATAAATCCACACAATTTCGACCATTTGTGTATAATATAAATTCAGTGTAATATTAGTTTCAGTTCGGTTCATACCAAATAATTTTTATTGCAAATATATACTACAAAATTGTTGAGCGTTACGTAAATCCAAAACTTCTGATGGCGCACTGTTCTCAATTCGGGCGTGACCAGCAACTTTGAAAAGTGGTGGATCCGTGGGATGTAGATGAAATCCACTCTTTCGACAGTTTGCAACGAATTGTAAACCAAGGGTTGAGGTGAATGTAAAGAAGCCAGTGTCATTATATTTTGGCGAGCATACTATTGCAATAGCTTCGGACATCAGTAACTGATAAGAACAATGAGTAAGAAGATCCACGCTTGAAAGAAATGCTGTTCGCGTAGGATGAATATGAAATTGGTTTATCACCACTTGCGCGGTCTAGCTATGACTTTGAAGTTATTTGCTGATAATTTTACAAATTTTGGAGATCTAGAGAACGTCCATTGATTTTGAAGAAACTACCACTCTGACGATTACTCTCATTGTTGAAAATATGATTCCATTATTCAACTTATTTGCAGATTCATCATCAAAAAATTGTAGGAATTTCTGAAATATTTGAATTCATCAATAGTATATTCATCTAACAAAGTCAGCTCAATCTTCTATTATCTGAAATATTGTTATCTATGATAGAACGAAACCCCTTTATCAGAAGAATTTCATGGATAGTACAGATGCCATTCCAAGCGCAAATTGACGAAGAGTGATTCTGACAGACTTCTTGGGCTAAGAATTCAAAAAGTCCTTGTACCCTTTCATCCCTCTTGACAATTTTTTGTCACCCGACAACTTTAACCCCCCCCTCCGATAAATGCACCTCAATCCACCCTTGGGCCGTTCTCAATTTCATTGTTCTCGAAGTTCACTAAGTGCCAAACTCAAGGTTATTCTTCCATGTGTGCTGTTATATCTTATCTCCAAGTCAGCTTACAGGTCCCCTCTGACTATCACCATCATCAATCCCACACAACCCCCACTACTGAGGAAAATATAATTTAGGCTGATGGACCAGAACCCTGAAGCAGATACATGAAGATATCACCGGAGATGTCTAATGATTTTCGGAATGAAATAGGATGTAGTAGAAAAGTAAATATTTTTAGTTAACGAAAATTGAATTTGAATAAATAATCAGCATTCAATTCACACCTGAACACGACCGATAAACAACTGCTACTGAGAGGAGTAGAAGTACATTACAGAGAAAAATACTGGTACAATTTTTCGAAAAAAAATCTCTCACAATTCTTTACTACCATGGGTTGGGGTTCCCTGAAATATTGAACAATTCATTATGAAGTGTAATTTGGAGAGTTTTTGACTTTCGTTGAGGTATGGGCTGAAATTAATAAGAAATCACCATGCCTTTGCAATAATTGAAAGAAGACAGGTTGCAAGACAGAACCAAGAAATCATCTAATGTTTGTGGAAACTCTTCACTTCACAATCCGTTATAGACCGGGAGATCATGACAGGTGACGTTCCACCATTTTTTCGTGCATGCCTTTTTAAGGCTTGATAAATAACCCTAAAATATCAAAGATAGTCGGGTTTTTAGCCCCCCCGCGCGTCCCCTTCATAAGGAAAAACGCTTTTTTTTCTGTAGCGAATTTTCGTGTTTTTCCGTGATATTTTACTGCATGCCATTGTAATATACGGAAGTTTAAACTAATTGAAGCTCTAATAATTGATGGCATGCACCCCGCAGCGGCCCAAGATGATCAATGGGTTGTGAAAATCTGAAAAAAAAATTAGGAAAATTCCGTGTTTTCAAATTGCATGCCGATGTGAAGAATTGAAGTTTTTGTAATGAAAACACTATGGAAAAATAGGCATGCACCCCTCGTAGGACCAACGGTGAAAAATTTCCGGAAAATTCTGTAAAATTTTAACAGCGATTTTCCGTGATTCCAAACTGCATGCCATTGAAAAAACACTTAATTCGTACCATTATTCAATAGAAGGAAATTTGGCATGCACACCAGAGTATTGCAAAATAGAGGCATGCGTGACGAAAGTTGCAAAAAACACTGAGCAAATTTAGGTGACTTGTTTTTGCATGCCGTTTTGAAATTCATGAATTCACCTTATTTCAAGTCATGAATGTAAATGGCATGCATGTAGCTACAGCCCAATACACCAAAATTGTGAAAAAATTGAATAAACATCAATTTTTCAATTGAAAAAAATCTAAAAAATGGCGTGACTTCTTTTTGCATGCCGCTATGTACTTTTTTGAGCCGAAATGCAAAATAGCATGCATGTAGCTTTATGACAATTGGTTAAATAAACAAAAAAATCGTTCGATTTAATAATTTTATTATATTTCAAATTTTTTATGAAAAATGAAAGTAGAAAATCATTTTCAGCATCATTATTTCATACATGAAGTATTATTATTAAATTCACTCGCCGCCCTATTTGGGTTAATATTCCCATCTCTTACTTAACGCTCAGCCGATGTATCTGAGGCGTGAGTGCAAGTGAGCCAAGAATGCTCCCAGCCGACATCCTCCTACCGCACCACATGCTGCCAGAGCCCAGCTAAATATAAAATCTTGACCTGATACATCATGCCGACTGGTAGCGAACTTGTTGATTACTTCTATACGGTGGTATAGGCAATGGCGTAGCGTGTAGCGTCTGTCATAGTGTTACGTGCTAGCGCCGGCCCTGACGAGATCGTAAACGCAGATGAGGGATCGCGTCGTCATTTTCCAAGAACTGTTGATTGCCGCCTGGAGAATTCGAGACGTCATCGGGGCTTCTCTCGAGGATTCTCGATAGGTACGCAGGTATATAAGCATCGAGATATCGCGGCGGAGAGGAGTTTTTATTCGGAGAGTTAGTTATTGACAGAGTTAGTTATTGACAGAGTTAGTTAAGTGACAAATTTTATTCAGAGCTAAGTGGTGAAAGTTATTGGGAGCTAAGTGGAGCAGAGCTTTACACAGAAAGTAGAATTTTTAGTACAGAGAGTTTTGGTACCGAGCATTGGAAAGTTATCGGAGCGATTTAAGTGATTGTGTTGTATTGTATTGTGATAGACAGTTATAATAAAAGAAGTTCAGTGTTGTTCGGTGTTTGACGAACCCAGGGATAAATCGTAACAGTAGTGTCATAAGTTGGATTTTGAAAGGATATATCGTAACAGTGGTGTCAGAATTAATATTCTCCAGAAGAAACGAAATACAAAGTGGCATGCAAGAAGAAGTCACGGCATTTTTTAGATTTTTTTTTCAATTCAAAAATTGATGTTTATTCAATTTTTTCACAATTTTTGTGTATTGGGCTGTAGCTACATGCATGCCATTCACATTCATGACTTGAAATAAGGTAAATTCATCAAATACAAAACGGCATGCAAAAACAAGTCACCTAAATTTGCACTGTTTTTTTGCAACTTTTATTATTATTTATAATACGATGGGCTTATTCAACATGCATGCCATTTGAATTGGATAATTATTCCGTTGTAAAATTAATATTCATCCTTATTCGGAGTGATTTGGAATCACGGAAAATCGGTGTTAGAATTTTACAGAATTTTCCGGAAATTTTTCACCGTTGGTCCTACGGGGGGTGCATGCCAATTTTCCCATAGTATTTTTATTACAAAAACTTCAATTCTTCACATCGGCATGCAATTTGAAAACACGGAATTTTCCTAAATTTTTTTTCAGGTTTTCACAACCCTTTGATCATCTTGGGCCGCTGCGGGGTGCATGCCATCAATTATTAGAGCTTCAATTAGTTTGAACTTCCGTATATTACAATGGCATGCAGTAAAATATCACGGAAAAACACGAAAATTCGCTACAGAAAGAAAAGCGTTTTTTCTTATGAAGAGGACGCGCGGGGGGGCTAAAAAATTGTTCGTTTTCGTTTTCGTTAACCAGCTGACGAACGTCAACCCTCAGAAGTCGAAACTTGTGCGAGCAATGGATCAACGAGGCCTTACCTTTTAACGTGCGATTACCCAGCACGGTGGCCCGGCGATCTTTGATATTTTAGGGTTATTTATCAAGCCTTAAAAAGGCATGCACGAAAAAATGGTGGAACGTCACCTGTCATGACCTCCCGGTCTATTATGCACGACAAAAGTGATCATACATTTCAGAACGGAGATCGCATGAAGAATTCAGCTGCTTACTCTTCACAGGACTTTTACGAATTTAAAATGATACATCCTGACCATGCGAAAGAACTGGAGAAATTCAAGCTAAAACTTCAACCCTGGAATTGTAATTCTCGTCGACGGACCCAGATAAAGAGCAGAAGATTGGCATTTCGGGAAATCTACATAATTGGGCCATTCGCTTATATTCATCAGTTTCAGATCGGTTTGTACCAAAGAAATCGTTTATAAATATCCACGCGGTCTGGCTAGGATTCTGAACCTATTTGCTGATATTTTTTTATATCTTCAATAAACTTGAGGTGGGATTTTTCGGTGTCATCACTACATAGTATAAAACAAAGTCGCTTCCCGCTCTCTGTCTGATCCTATGCATGTTTAGATCTGTAAAACTACGCAACGGATTCTGATGCGATTTCTTTAAGTGTGAATGATCCAATAGAAGAGGTTTATATCTATAAAACATGCATAATATACTGGAGAAACATTGATAATTCCAAAGGTTTCTAAAGTGATGTCGTGTATAAACACATTGCAAACGCTGGCTGAAACCTATAACATAGATCAAAATAGTGTATTACACACCTTGAAAGGGTCTACAAAACAGTCCGGGATAGTATATGTCTATCTCTTACGAAAATACCCACAATAACCATTTTTTACCCGGGTAAAGGCGGAGCGGGTCCCTAGTTATACATATTTCGGAGATCTGGAGAATGTCCTTACATTTCGAGGATATTGTTCAAACTATAAACGGAATTCTTCAGGTCTCAATTAATATCGTAGTTGGTATTATGATCCCAGTTTCCACATTCTTCACAGATCCGAAAGGCATGTTCGGGGTGAGAGCTATTTGGATATATATGGAGGGTGACCCAATAGAGCGTATAAGCTCGATATCAAGGATAATGCGGAAAGATAGAAAAAGTAGATTCAGATAATAGTCACATAGTTCACAATGGCCACATTTCAAAATTAGTTTCAGATGTACAGGGTGTTGCATTTTTCCGTTAGAGCAAATGATATGATTTTTCAAATGGAACAACCATTTTTTCTGTCCAATAGTTCTCCACTCAACGCTAGATTCTTTCCGCTACAATGCTTTGAATATATTTCACATTAAATTGCGAGGTATACCCCTTGAAATGGTTAAGGATTTTATATCAAACTCTCTTGAAATAAAGAAGAAATCTTTCCCCGCATTGATCGATGGGTTTTTGAAAAACTATGACCATTAACTTGTTCATCGTGAAGGTAACAATGAAACAAGGAGAAGTTTCAAGTCGAGTCAATTCGATATAAGTTTTAGAGGAAAAAACTTTTGGACAAAATTCAGTGATCTGCCAAAACTTAGATCCTGAAATGGAAAATATAGCTACAGAGTTCCAGTCAGAAGAAATGAAAAAACTTTCAATTTAGAAATGGCACTATTTATAAAAAATAAAAAACAAAATTTCCATCTATGTTCCATCGAATATGGAAAGTCAGGTCATCGATAAGTTACTGGTCCAGCTGAAGATTTATTGCATAATATACCTGACAAACCACTTATAACCATTCATATTGATCATTATGGACAATATGAAAAAAAACCGAAGGAAGGAAATAAAAATTTGTTAAATTGTACGATGTAAAATTAACCAAAGGGATTAAAATCATTGATAAATTGGAAGACCATTTTGATCACAATAGTAAACCTACTCGCATTGGTTCTGATGAGGGTAGTACTTTTGCGTCTCAAGAAAAAACGACATTTCACACTGATGCATCTGCATCGGACCTTTGTTTCGTGAGGCACACACCGTTCGAAATATTCAAGTTTGCAAGCCCAACCGAATTTCACTGAGGGAACATATAGCGGGTCTAAACAGTTTTCTGGCATTGTATTTGTCAATGCAATCATTCAGAATACATATCGAACTTCTTAGTCCTAGGCAACCTAGACAATAGAGAAAAAACCAAGAGAACGATCCTATCGTTGCAGAATTTTCAAAATATAAGGAAAGTGAAGCAGAAAGACTCACCTGGAAGGGTATTTCCCATCGATCACCAATGTACAAGGCATGTGGGGATTCTTTGATTGTTGAGGATGGCCTTCTGAAGAGACCTTGAGAATCAGCAGCTGTGCGAATTTGATTTCCCAACTTGTTGTGCCTATGCCTAGAATACGAAGTTTTCCCATGGAACGGACTGACATTTCAGTTTTAAATGATCTCAAAAAAGCAATAGATTCAGTTGAATATTAGTGGCAGGTCTACTGACAGATTTAACAAACGATGATATCAATTCCTATTTCGAAAAATTCAGATCCACTACGGAAACCGGAATGCAGTTCGACGTGACCAGTATCCAGTGGTGGCAATTTTGTTGTGTAACGTTCCACTCAGAACTGGTAAAAACGTGGAACGAATGTCTCCTGTACACGTGATAAAGGGAAAATCAATCCATGTGAGAAGAACAATATAGAAGATCGATCGGAGAGAAGGCAGTGGAAGGTTTTACAGCTCTAACCAAGGGTTTTCACGGAGTTTGAGAACCCTCTGTTCCTGCAGACAAGGCAATCACTCCCTTGGAGTTCCTGGAATCGACGGCTTCATCCTTAACAGGGAATGCTCCTAAGATTTTTTGATGGTTGCATTGTTTTCATCGTTCTTCGTTTGTTTTCGAATCGAACAAACAATATAAAACTGTTGAATGATGAAGAAAAGCCAGTTTCACATGAAGATAAGAAAGTCCCGAATGGTTGTTTTGAATTATTTCAATAGTATCCAACATCAATGGCAGGAATAAAGTAGTAATATCTCAATTTCGTAAAAATGATAGACATGAATATCATTTGAATGAAATAAGTTCAATGATTTACTGCTTCATTACAAACGTTTTGTTTCAGATCTCATGGTGAATGACGAAGCTGAACACACTGAAAGTGAAAATTGGAGACCTTTTAACTTCAGTGGAAAGAAATTTTCGGGTGATGAACTCCGTACACCTTTTTCTGCAGCATTGACATGTCAGAAGCAGAAGAATGCTGCGGAAAGACAAATTGCAAATGCTCCTATCAAGAAATACCAAAAAAATTGATCCCTCGGAGACGAAACTAGGACAGTGGGACAATAATAAAACAGAATTGGTTGAAAAAAAAGGAAAGGAACTTGAAAGAAAAACACCGAAAAAAAAATGGACCATCTAGACACAAAGACTGCCTTGTAGTTTAAATTCATGAGACTGGAACAGGAAGCACGGATTGGTGCAGTGTTGAATCATTGACACAAACCTGTTTGAAGTGATTTGTTTCAGGTTTATATACATTAGAAAAGTGCAATTTTATTTATTATAAAGTACCTAATGGAGAGTTGTTTTTATTAATTTGTATTTGATGACTCATTTGAATTTAAAATATTCAGATGTCATTTCATGCATATAAATTCATTCGATAAATTATTTTTTTGACAATGTTTTATATTTTGAGGAATTTATCATTGGATTTTTCTCCCCGAACTTAATGCGAAAGGAATACAAAACTTCTATGGAAGAATATCATCAAATAATTAGCAAATGTTATCCTTATGAAAGAAATTATTTGCAAAGTCAAACCACTCTTCATTTGTGTAAAAACATCCTGTGAATGCTATCTGTTTGATTCAAGTTTCATTGGCTGGATATACAAATTGCTTTTTCTGGTATACATTAATGATTTGTCATATGCCATGATTCCACTGAATATCAAAGCTACAATGTATGCAGATGATACCACCTTGAGCAGAACCTTGGAAGAAAGTGAATCCCCTCAACAAACTCTCAATATAATATTGGAGAAAGCGAGGTCTTGGTTTATACCTAATGAATTGATACTGAATGAACAAAAAACTCAAGTCTTAATCTCCGAAACTAGGAAGTCGGGACCAAATGAACAGTCACCTGTCGTTTTTTTGGGCGTTAGTATGGATTCAAATTTAATATGGATAGATCATATAAACACCCTATGCACTGAACTGAGTAAAGCATCTTATGCCATTAGAGTAATAAGAAGAACAATCAACCAAAATGCAGCGCTAACAGCATATCATTCCCTTTTTCATGCAATACTCAGATATGGAATCCTAAGCTGGGGCTCAGCATCAAAAACCCATCTTGATAAAGTACTGACCGCCCAGAAGTCTGTGGTGAGAATTATAATGTCTGCTAAACACGATGATTCTTGCCGACCTTTATTCAAAGCACTAAATATAATGACCCTATATTCAGTCATAGTGTTTGAAAACCTATTAAACTTGAAAAAAAACTTAAACGAGCATATCACACATACAGACTTGCATCACTATAATACAAGAAACAAATCAGACCTAGTACAAGAACCGAGTAGACTGAAAAAGACTGAAAATCTTGGTGTGAAGTTATACAACTCACTGCCAACACATTTTCGAGAGTTGCCATACAGGACATTCGTAAAACAATTGAGAAATATATTGACAACGAACCCTCTTTACCACTCAAATGAATTTTTCAGATTGGCCCAAGAAAGTGGAGATTTATTCGGGTTGATTACATGAAGGAAAAATGTCATGACACTGTTACACAATAGTTTTAGGTAGTATATTTTAAAGTGTATTGTTATTGTTCAAGATTTCATTAAAATTTTAGACATTTATGCTATGGATACTAGTAGATAGGCGATTTGACGAAATTTGTATTTGACGTATCTATAAACTTTGTGTTTCTGAAGATCAATAAATATTATTATTATTATTATTATTATTATTATTGAGCAAGAAAAAATGACTTCTGCATTAACTTGGGAAGAAATAGCCATTGATCACATCTTCAATTTTGTTTTCCTCAAAACTAATCATGTTTTATACTACTAGGTCACTTACTTCTTGGTGGGAGATACAATTAGCGTCACTTTGTTTTATTCTAGAATTATAGAAATGGAATACTATGAAAAAACGTATATTTATGAAAAAAATAGGCATTACTGTACAATTCACAATGAATTTCGAAAAGTCATTTATCAGAGTTATTTCATAAAAATTAATTCGTTGATTTATGTATTGACCTATATTAGCAATATTTATCCCCAGCAGATTATCTATTGCTGCTTCGATCTCAGGATCAACAATAGGCATTCTATATCTACAATTTATAGCTATATTGTGTAAGACTTCCTCATAATGATCTGAAATCAATAAACCATAATAATATGCATCAACACAGTTTATTATTTTTAGTATATCACTCGAAATAGAATGTAACAAATAAGTCCTATCTGCAGTACGAAAACAATATGTAGTATCCAACATATTGATGAAAAATCAATCAAGTGTGTAAGCATCACAGTGTTCCCATTTATTCAAAAAAAAAATCGCTCAAATGACTTATTCTCTTTCCAGAGGGTGACCAAGTATCGTATTCAGTTGGAAAAATCTATTAGATGTGTAATAATCAGTTTTAAGTGTCTCCTGTAAAATTGAGTTTTTGTGGGATACAGCCTATTAGAAATAGGGTATCATGCAACATATCAAGTAAACAAATTTTAAGTTAACAAAACGGGAACTGACAAAATTTGAGGATTTTGGGGTGAAAAAAGTTTGTAAGCATATGGTGATTAAACTATCAAACTTGTGTGAATTTTTCACTGAACATTTTTTGTGTTGGATTGAATTTGCTGCAACTTTTGTTTGAAACATTTCTCAAAAACATTTACCGTTTTTTAAATTATGAGCAAAAAAATAGAATTTTCAGTTGTTTTCAACACTTCCTGTCAAAATGGCACTAGTTTGCTATGTGATTTATTTGAGACAATTCTAATCTACAAATTAGAAAATCAGCTTTTCCCGAAAAAGTGTCTATTCCAACGAGATTATAACTGTTCTATCAATGAAACGTTGATCTTGATATTTTTCATTGGAGTTCGGAGAGGCAAACGAGAAACAATGAAAATCACCATTGAAAACTGAAAACTCTTTCTCATTAACTCCGGCATATACTGGCTTCCAGTTGAACACTTTGAATAATATTTGGGAGCCAGTATTAGGTAATTTATTTATTCATTTATTTATTTATTTATGTGTCTTTATTGTGAACCAAATACAAAATTCAAATATACAATGTACATCAGGGAGGCGGCATTCACCCAGGTTGCTCTTCCATGCAACCCCCAACATTACCAACAATGTAAATACAAATTTCCTGCATATACAATACAAAAACATCTATAGAAACGCTTTATAATAGCTAAGAGTTATATTAAAAAGTATAGGAGAGAATAACCAAAAATTTCAAGAACATCCGCTCACACTGCGATTGCACCAAGAAGATATGCTCTAAGACACTTCTTGAACGCCAAAATGGAAGAGGCACATTTTATATTTGCTGGTATGGAGTTGTAGATGGATACTGCATTATAGGAAAATGATTTTTTGAATAATGTAGTAATATGAGAAGGCACTGTGTACATTTCTTTATATCTAGTATCCCTCAGATTAATGTCAGATCTCTTCATTAGTTTGGATATTAAATAAATGGGAATGTTACTTCTGATAATTTTGAAAAGTAAGGATGCAAGGTGCATCACAAATCTGTTTTCTAATTTCAACCATTTAGATTTCTCATATGACTCACTGAATGATCAAATTTCCGAATGTTGAAAGAAAATCTTATGCAGGAGTTATGGATATTTTGTAAACTGCGCTTATCCTTATCGGTTAAAGCAGGCCAGTACACGACATTACAATAAGCAATGCTTGACAGAATCAGAGATTCACACAATCTCATCTTCAATTTAGTGTTCAAAATATCTTTATGCATATACAAAGTTCTTAATTTTGCATAGGATTTACGAACTAAGTGATTCACATGGTTGTCAAATTCAAATCTTTATCAAAGTAAATACCCAAGTTCTTACATTGATTAGACAATTCTAGTTGACTTCCATTAATCGATATGGTGAGATCAGGATTTTCCATAATATCTGAATTGTTCGTCCCAAATATCATCATTTCAGTTTTAGTCTCGTTCAACAGAAGACTATGAGCTCTAGATATTTTATAGAGACAATCCAAATCAGAATTCATAGCTTCACAAGCAGATTTTAGCGCAGATGGGTAAAAAGATTTGTTAATCTGGGTGTCATCAGCATACTGGTGGATCTTACAGAACTCTAACTGTTTTGCAAAATCAAAAGTATAGATAGAGAATAATAATGGTCCGAGGATGCTGTGGAACACCTTTCGAGATATTTCTGACCCCTGAAACCATTCTATTGATGACTGTTTGCTGATGGCAATTATACAGGTAACTTGACATGAATTTAACTACCGATTCACCCAATCCAAAATAGCGAAGCTTTGTACATAGCACGTCGTGGTTGAGGGTATCGAAAGCTTTACTATAGTCTATCAAAATGAGAATTGTACTCTGTTTCTGATCCCAAGCTTCAAAAATGTCATCAGTCACTTTAGCAAGTGCTGTTGCAGTGCTATGTCCAGATTGTGTAGCGGGTAACACTTTTTTCTCTTCGAGAAGAATTTTCAACTGGTTTGATACAATTTTCTCAAGTATTTTCGAGATGGTTGGTAATATACTTATAGGCCTGAAATGTGATATAGTTGAAGGATTATTTATTTTTGGAATAGGATGAACAAGTGAGTATTTCCAAACATCAGGAAAGGTACTTTGAAGAAGGCAATAATTATTGATGATGAAAGTAATAATATTGCTCAAGTGAGGCATAAGGAGCGTTAACATTTTCATATTGATTCCATCGCTGTCCACAGCATTAGAGTTGATATTCCTAACTATCACTTCCACTTCCTCAGCACTGACAGAAGAAAATCTTAAATAATTTTTGGTATTTGCATTTGCATATTTATTTAACAGGTGAATATGATCGCTGTTATCATTTGATGGGATATTGTCAATGAAATAATCGTTGAATGAATCTGGGTCCTTGAAATCATGGAATGAATCCGTTTTCTTTTTATTTATATTAAGATAATCAAGAGCCCTCCAGAATTCTTTGGGATCTTATTTTGATTTGAATTTGAGATAAGCTGCTTTTTCAGACTTCACGGCAGTATTAACGAGATTTCTGAGCTCTTTATAATAGATCCATGAAGATTGAGTTCAATTTTTTTTATATCTAGTATAAGCTCTGTCTCTCAGTTTCATCATGAATTTCAGAGTTTCTGTGAGCCAGGGAGCTGGGTTTTTTGATATTCTCACTGATTTTAATGGTGCATGTTCATTGAAAAGCTCAAGTACGTGAAAGTTAAAAAAATTGACCATATCATCGATATCAGTGAGTGAGTAAATAAGAGACCAGTCGTAAGAATACAAGTCGTTCAAAAACAGATCGTGATTGAATGACGAAAAGCTTCTTATTGTACAGTATAGTGGTGGTGTTCTGTCTCTTCTCACTTTCAGAAAGCAAGAAACCAACGAGTGGTCAGATATATCTTCCATGTTGATAACATCACTGCTTGATACTAAGGTTTTATCTGAGATAACTAAAATATCAATCAGAGACATCGAGTGCTGCGTTACACGTGTAGGTTCCGAAACAATTTGTTCTAAATTATATTTTGCAAAGTTTTGTCAGTTGAACGGGACCGACGACATCATTTTTCAATAAATCAATATTAAGGTCACCCCCAAATAGTACAATGTCATAATCTGTTATGAATGACGTTATTATGCTTTCTAAACAATAGATTGAAGAATCCAGATTGCTGCTAGGAGGCCTGTACAATGAGCCCAAACAGATTTTTTTCCCTGCAACTGTAATAGATATCCACAAACTTTCTAAGAATATTTCACCAGGATAAGGATTTTCGAGAATCATGAACCTAGTAGATTTGTGAACATAAAACGCTACCCCCCCGCCCCTTTCTTTTCTATCATTTCGAATGAGCTTATAGTTTGGAATTTTATATGCATTTTCATCATCACTAGAATCTAACCAAGTTTCCGATATACCTAGTCCTGCATAAGATTCGGAGCACAAAATATCGCAGAACATATCAAATCCTGTGCGCAGTGAGCGGATATTGAAATGACCAACACTCTACTAACACTTTACAGCGCATGGCAAATATCATTAGGATCACATTGGTAATTTCATATTGGTTTAGCTGGCTACTGAAGTCATCAGTATTTAATATATCAGAAGGAAGGAGTTTCAGTGTTATTCGTTTCTCACCAATTGTGCGATGTCTTCAAAATAAACGTACTTTGAACGCTTATGCAATATCATTATGTGAAAAATTCATGATTTACAATTCATTATATTTCATGTATTGGCTTTTTTCAGTTGAGAAGGTTGTGATTTGCCGATTAATTTTTTGATAGCTACCAAATGTTTTCTGACCGAAAACTGAAATCGTGAACGACAATGTCAAAATCATATATTTTTTTAATACAATATCAACTTCATTTACAAACTATTGAATCATCAAACAACAGAATAATCACAAGGAAAATATGAGAACGTTATCACATCAATCAATTAGAGCCCGCTGCTCTCTGTAACCTTTGGTATTTTCCAATTGCATCTTGAACCATGGCGGCGGCAGCAGATATTTTGTCGGGTGTCATGAAGGACCTGACAGATTCTTTATCGAGTCCGGAAAATCCAGAGAACGATATCACGCAGATAGGAGTCAAATGACATAATGCTGTAGTGAAAATTCCTCCGACCAACAAGAGTGCTGCACCACCTATTAGGAAGAGTCCGAACTTTGCCAACGCTTTGAGGGTGAATTGAAGAGCACTCTGAAAAATAATTCACAATCAGCTAGCAATATCTAGGGTTGGATTCAAAGTGTAATCAACTTTTTCAAAAAAATGCAATATACCTATGGAATAAAAATATTTATATTTATCTTTCTCATCATATCGCCTAAAACATCAAACTTGAAACCCCGGACTGAACTTGAAGTGTCTTGAGAAAAAGACATTGAAACTTTTCGTGACAGAGCTCACTTGTCCAAACATCAAATCAACTGACTACGGCCGTAACACTATATCGGTTTCATCTTTCTTAGTGTGTGTGAGCAAAATCATTTTCAGAATACGTTCCAAGGGTTCACCTACTTTGATCAATATGTTTTCGGTATGCGCCCTTGAATAATTTCATATCTCATTTCTCTGAATGGATTTCTTGGGTTATCGAAGAATCGGTGTAACCCACAATAACCTTCATGATTACTGCTCGAGATACTTATCAAAGCTCTGCTGTAAAATTGATGTATGAATACTGTGAATTACATCAACCTTCTGGTAGCCCAAAAAATTTAATTGAAAAAACCAAGCCAGTTTATTGAATAATAACTGGAATTAATATTGTAACAATGTATGGATTTTGGATTTATAGAGCGATATTCCACGAAAAATTCAACATATTTTTCGATGCCTTACCATAACTTGAAGAACCACGGTGACACTGGATAGTACCTAAACAATTCATTACAATTTGTAGTATACTGTCTATCCCATTTCTCATGAAAAAACTTTACATTAGCTTTCAATCAAAGGTGAGTGAATACAAAAATTTCAATATTACAAAAAATGGCAAGTGAGGAATAAGCTATGCATACCATTGTTGGACAGGCATGCTCCTCTCAAATCACATGTTCTTAATACTAATAGAAAGAGACAACCCTGGATAACGGATACTATTAAATTAATGCAAAATATGAGAGATAAAGCTTTACGAAAATACAAAAAATCAAAATCTCTAGCACATTGGGAGTATTACAAAGATCTCAGAAATTATACATCATCTGCCATAAAGAGAGAGAAAAAAGCCTATTTAGAGTATAAACTTAATAATTGTAATCCCAAAAACAAATGGAAAGAACTTAAAAAATTGCAAGTGACCAATAAGCAGACACTTGCTATTCCAATATCCCTAAAAAAAGCAAACGAGTACAATGATTTTCTTATAAATGAATCTAGGGATGATCGTTTGCCGGATAATGAGCTGCTCAATTATTACAACACTAATATTATCATCGATAATGTTGATGATATATTTTCCTTCAAACAAACCAGTGCTGATGAAATAATGAGATTATTAAAGAATATCAAAACGAAGGCGTTTGGGCTTGATGGCCTGAATATTCAAGTTATTATCCTTTGTTGTCCACTACTAGTTCCCTATCTAGTACATATATTTGATGAATGTATAGCTCAAAGCTATTTTCCCCGTATCTGGAAAAAAGCATGTGTTCTTCCGATACCTAAGGTATCTAATGCCACTGAGTACAGCCAGTTGAGGTGTATAAGTATACTGCCTACGCTATCCAAAATATTGGAGAAAATAATAGAACAACAGATCAGAAGTTTTATCACTGAGAGAAAACTCTTACCTCTATATCAGTCTGGATTCAGAAGTGGACATAGCTGTTCGACAGCATTGAGTGCCGTTATCGATGATGTTCTCTGTTCGTTAGATAAGAATGAAGTCTGTGTATTGGTAATGATCGATTATTCACGGGCCTTTGATACTTTGAACCACACTATTTTGTTATCTATTCTACGTCATATAGGATTTTGTGTAGATGCCGTGAAGTTTCTTGAATCATACCTGTCAGATCGTGAGCAACAAGTTCAAATCGATGATGAATTATCTAATTATCTGATTATACAACAAGGTGTACCACAAGGCAGCATTCTCGGTCCACTTCTATTCACTCTCTATACTTCAAAATTTCACCTTGATCTATCGCACTGTAACTATCATCTGTATGCCGATGATACACAGCTGTATCACTCTTTCAAACTAAATGACATTATCCATGCAAACCAGAATATCAATCATGATTTATCTGTGCTTCACTCTTTGTCTGAGAAACACTTTCTAAAAATCAATGCTTCCAAGTCCAGTGCTATCTTATTCGGAAATGAATCGCAGAAAAGAATAGCAATGAACCAACTCGATATACATATTGATGGTGACGTATTGGAATTCAGTGATCATATTAAGGATCTAGGTCTATATATAGACAGAAAGATGTGTTTTGATAAACATGTTTCAAAAAAAATCCAATCGGCCTACTCCTCTCTCAAACTGTTATATCCTCATCGAGCAAGTATGAATATCGAGACAAAAAAAATGCTAACTGATTCTCTGGTTTTGTCCCATTTCAATCATTGCGATACAGTGTATGGGCCTTTTCTTCGCAAATCTGATGCATATCGCATACAAAAGGTTCAAAATTCGTGTTTGCGATTCATTTATGGATTGAGGCGGAAAGACAGAATTTCTCATAAGCTCAAAGAGTTGGGCTGGTTGAACATGAAGAACCGGCGCAGACTACATTCTCTTTGTTTTTTTTATAAGGTGTTGAAAACTAAAACTCCAGAATATCTATACAGGAAAGTAACATATAGGACTGACATCCACAATCTGAATATCAGGAGAAAAAACGGAATTGACATTCCCATGCATAGGAAGGAAATTTATAAGTCAAGTTTCACCTATCAAATCGCATCGGCTTGTCATTACCTGGATATCCCAAACTTCTCTATGTCATTGAATTCCTTCAAAAAAAATATGAAAAAGGAGTTATTACTCCGATCTGAAACTATATGAAATACATTGTTTATTTTTTTTTTATAAGTAATACCTATTACATTTTTATTATATTTGCAAGTATTATTGTGCAAGGGGTTTAGAATCCATCTATCATTTTTCACTTCATTCATTTTAGTTAGTTGAAGATGTACTGTACAGGAATCAATTCAGCTATGATATACTACTATAGAGGAGACACTTTGTTCAGGAGAGTGTGGCAGAATTGGTCAATAGACCTAACACTACTCCTTTTGTATGCCGATATTTACTATGCAGGACTTTTCTTTGCAATTTGTATGTATGGCAGACAATAAACTATTTATTATTATTATTATTATTATTATTATTATATCTAGTCTGGAGGTGTTAGAGAAAACTTTTAACCTTCGGTATAACTCATATAAACATTCTCTCTTGGTTCCCTTTTGCTGGGAATACCAAGAAAGATGAATAACAAACATTTTATTGTGAGCGGTAGAGAGTAGTGGAATGCACTATGTTGTTACCAAAGGTCAAAATAACTAGTACCAACTACAGAGTAATTGAAATACAGCTAATAATCCATTAATTAAGTTCTAAACTATCATTTAAGAATATTCAGATGATGATAAACAGTATCATTTGATATCATTCGTTCTTGTCAATCCGCAAAAGTCTATTTGAGGGCAATTATTCAAACAAAAAGAATTCTCTGTTTCCATTCTTGGTAAACGGGCAAAATATTTTTTCTTAATTTTGTAGACTTTAACAATTCGATATTATCAGAAATACTCTATTCTTTGGTAGGTTATGAATTTATATAATGGAAAAAAATGTACAGTTTACTCCAAGAAGGTAGTCACAGAACAATGTGCACCTTTCTGTAAATCAAAATCTGCAAAATAATACGTCCCTGTACATGCATAACCTAAAAACGCCCTGAAATAAATGAATTCGAAATATTGATATTTTTCAATGAATATTATCCAATTCTGAATTTTGAAAAAAATCGCTGAGATTACGTGAATGGTCGAATTCGACACTTTGTTTTTCAACCTCAAACAGAGCAAAAATCACTTATATTCTTCAATTGTCTCAGAAACAAAATACCTAGTTACAAGGTAAAATGTCATATTCTACATTCTGCTCATGGGAGTGCTGTACAGCGATTTAGGACTTACTCTTTGTGCCGTAGTTATTTGTATAGTGAGGCCGCAAAATGCTTTTTCGCGTTTAGAGAGACATTTGCGCCTAGGCCGCTTCGACCGAGGCAAGATAATCTCGAGGTTACAACATCTGGCGGCCCCAGTGAACACAATCGTGAAAATTATAGACCTCCAATGAACATTATGTCATTTTGAAAAGACAGCGTTTGAACGCGAGAAAAGAAAATTTAACAGATAGCCACAATATCACAGTGTGAAATATTTAGCAATAAAAACCAATTCGACATTTTAGAATGAATTGTTATATTTCAGAAATATTGAATGCCATAGTGAAATTCAGTTTTCCGGCTGTTACTCTGGGCAACGGCCGTAAAAAAAATTGCCGGCCGTCACCCAGGGTAACGGCAATGAAATATTATTTTGCGGCCTCTGTTGCGACTGCAAAATGCTTGTTTGGCGTCCGGTTGCATGAAAATAGTTATTTGTTTTACTAGGCATAAAAGCACAAGATTTAATGCCAAGGCATTAAATCTGCTTTTCTGCTGTGTGAAACATATAATTTTTTCTTCAAATTTGTTCCAATTCCACGCAAAATCGACTTTTTCATATTTAAATTGCGTTCCATTATCAATATCGAAATAACTATATTATTTTATCAAAGGTAACTGGGCCCTGCGTTACTATGTTTACCGCTGATGACGTTTGTTGAATATGTTTGTTTACTGTTTACTTTGTCATTGTCAATTTTGAAAAGGTGTCATGTTAGAAATGGATTTACTGCAAAGTGAGGATGAATTGATGCAATTAACACCACCTGAGATGAGAGACCAGGCGCGAGATGTGGAATTTAACCTTTTACCGGAATAATCAAGAACTGTATATGAACTCACAGCAGATTCATGGAATATAGACAGAAGAAAAATATAGGATATTTCTCTGAAGATGTGCTGATTGTCTATTTCGTGTTGTAGTTTGTAGTTTTAATGCAATAAAACCAGTTTATTATCATCATCATTTTGAGTTTTCTTAATGTCATTGTCAATTTTAATTACCAGTTTGATTTAAATCATCACTTGGAAGGTTGCCTAGCAACGAACTTTTTCTGCCTAGGCAGTAAAAGTGGACTTTTTCTGCCGAGGCATTAAAAGTACAACTTCTAAGCCTGCCAAGTGTCATTAAAAGGCCGCTTTTAATGTCATTTGGAGAAAAATTGTTTATTATGCCATTGGAAGAAAAAGTAAAGTTATGTCTGGCTATCGTGAAGATTGGTAGTACCGGAGATTTCGTCACAAAACAATTTTCTTCGAACGGGAAAAATAAAAATCCTCAGAATATTGAATCAAAGTCGAAAATGATAGCAATCCAATGTGTAAATGAAAAATAGCCACTCTTAATGCTGGTTACTTCACGAAACAGACCATACCTTTGGTGTAGATCATTTGAAATTAGTACAGGAATCAATCTTCTCTATTCCACTTCAATAGATATTTCGAGAAATATGAAAATTATTGGCTGCGTCTCATTAAATTCCGGTGCTATATCCAGGAAAAAAAATTACAAGGGCTCAACGAATATTACAATGTCCACAAAAATCGTGTCTTCATTTTCAAAAATATTATAGCTATTCTTATATTTTATATTTCGACTATAATAAAAATTTGTTTTACACTCTGCGATTATTGTGGAATATCAAGAACGAAATACCTATGTACATTTTCCTGGAAGGCCTTTCGAGAACGTCATTGTTCTGTGTTAATCTGGTTGTTTGCATATCTCTCATTTTTAATACCCGCTGCTTCCAACAGAATTGATAATCCCCGTAACTACAAATTTCAACTTTACAATCCAAAGCCCAGCTGAATATTGAATAGGACCAGTGTCGGAAAACAATATTTTATTATTCAACAAATTGCACTCTCAAAAAATAACTTACCTGGGTAGCAGGTATTACCGAAGACATATAACCAGAGGGTTGTTCTGAGTAAACAGGTTGTTTTGCAAGTGGTTTTTCGTAGTAGCCCTCATAACCTCTGTAACCGTCGAAATAAGGATATGTTTGATGGGAAATATACGCCATAGGCGGTTGTTCTGGTGGTTTATATATTGGTTGGGCTAGATCAGTAGGTACCGAGGTAGATGAGGAGGGAATAACTTCGTTTTCTGCAAAAACTTGATTGATCCCAGACAACAGAAGTAAGATGTTGATGAATTTGTCCATTTTTTGAGAGCTATTTGTTGAATCCATGATCTGTAAATTATTATATTATTCAATCAATGAAACATCTAAAAACACGGCAGGAACAAATTATGCTTATCTGTATTAGTCGCCAAGAGATAAAAGTCGGTACAAACGATTGTTTTTAAATAGTTAAATAAAAAATCATCTCAGCCTACAAGCCCTCTAACCCTTTTTAGGAGTCAAATGACCAACACGAAAAAGGTCCAGAACGAAGCTGCTATATGAAACAATGACTTCTAGGACTACGCCGTCAGTTTTCAGAGGTACAATTTACTATATATAGGAGAAAACTGAATTTTCCTGTGAATAAATGAAAGTAGTTGTCGAATATATTCATACAACTCTCTTCAATATAATCAATCAATCAATCTTTATTGACCCCAAGAAACATGAATGTTTATAAAGCAGGGATCTTAAAACTAAATCACTGTTACAATTCATGCATTGAGAAGAAGATTTCGATTATGAATCAATCCAATGTCAGATGGAAAAAGAGAAGTGTTACTGGATCAAATACTTTTTCAAGTTTTCTTTGAAGCGTTTGTCAAAAAAATCTTCAGTTAATTTCTTTGGTAGTTTGTTATATATTAACACTCCATTGTATAAA
Organism: Zygogramma bicolorata; assembly: GCA_032362365.1. NCBI lineage: Eukaryota > Metazoa > Arthropoda > Insecta > Coleoptera > Chrysomelidae > Zygogramma > Zygogramma bicolorata. The sequence goes on along the minus strand of JAVJAQ010003189.1, from coordinate 168,014 downwards.
ATTGATTTCTTTCCGAAGTTTGTTTTGATTCTACTGATTGTACTCAGATTTTTGGACTGCCTAGTTTCATATTTATGAATTGTTTCCATTGTGTTGAAGGTTAGAGAAGAATGTTTATTTTTATTTTATACGAAATGGATGAAAGAACAAATTTTCAATTTATATAAAGAGGTGATACTTAAAAGCTCATTTTTCACATATAAATCGGAAGTGTGATATCGAAAAGGTAATTTGAATATGCATTTGATTGTTTTATTTTGCAGAGATTTTAGGGGACGTATGATCGAAGCGTTAGCATTTCCCTATACTGATATCAAGTATTGTAGTTTTGAATGAATAAAGCTGTAATACATTAATTCGAGATGTTTCAAACAAATATAGTTACGAATTTTGAACAAAATACCAATTAATAATAGATCCAAAACAAAAAACTAATCACGAAGAACGCAGTCCCATACAAAAGTAATGGTACAAGAAGCTATTTCCTTTTTTTATTTTTCCAAAAACAAAACTCAGTAGCTTTCGATCCCATTTTTCTCACAACAATTCATGATTGATACCCAACATTGAAAGTGACATTCTCCTTTTTCTGCCTAGGCAGTAGAAGTGACAGTATGACGTTCGATTCGACATCGCAAAAACTTTCATATGTATCAACTTTTTTTCTTGATAACATATACTTTCAACTGATGTATTTACTGCGCAAAATTGAATTTTCAAATTTTGGTAAAGTCAGTGTACAACAAAGTTTGCTAGTCGGGTGCCTACTCTACTGGCTGATATCAAAGTAACCGAGTACATAAAAATAAGCTATTTATATTATATTTGTGACATATCTCAATTGTAGAATAAAGTTAGTGTGTCACAACAGTGATTGTCACCAAATACCCATTCGCCATCCCAACCAAATAAAACAAAAATACTTTGATATATAAAAAATGAAAACATGTAATAACATATGAAATGTGAACTGTTCAATAAACGCTTCATCAGACCAGCATACGATTGTTGTGAGTGAAAGGGGGTGCATAACAGGACACATTTTTCCCACATTTGTCCTTGAATTCATGAATTATAAAATGCCCCATACACTATCAAATTTGGAAAGAAGGAATATGTACCTATCATAGATAATAGAGAAGAGCACATTTTTAATTCTTGAATTGTTGAAGGTTTTTCCCTTCCATTAGAATTCATATAATAGTATAATAATCAGTATGTATTGAAAAAATATGGTATGTTTTGAAATTATTACTTCACTAATAATCATTTTATCGAAACTAGTGCGTCTACCAATTTATAATTCCCCATACATCCCCAAAAATAGCCATGACAAAACTCACCGAACGAAACAAGTATCGAAAACAAATAACTGTCACTCTTCGGGAAGAACTCAATCACTTTTACCTGTAGTACAAATCGGCTTGTGATTTTATATACTCATTAGGGTGGTTTCTGACAATTCTCCCACCTTATTCATTCATTAAAGCCCGCCGGGAACAACATCTCAACGGTAACTCCAGACACGGAAGTGTTTCTGATAAGAAACTAATAGATTATTTTCCCCTGAAGAACCTTTTATAGGATTGTTTTCTTCGTAAAAGTTTCTGTCAAAGACCATAAAATATTAACGAAAATGCGGTTTTTCGAATTCGATATGAACACATTCGGACCGGGAGAACTAATTAGTATAGTAATCACGTGGCCTACTTAGTTTTTAGTGGTAATCTTTAGGGAAGGATTTTAATGAGAATAAAACGTTTCGCAATGATAATTTTCCAAATCCAATTAATTAGCCAATCTCGCGCCGCTTCGTCCCGAAAATTTCAATAAACGTTCAAAATCTTACTTGCCTTTCTAATAAGTAAAGGCAAAATAATGTCTTTATTGAACTAAATGGTTATTTTTACGATTTTCAATAATGGCAGATTTGTAATTAATTGATTACTGATAATTTTATCCAATTAGTACATTGAATAATCATAAATTAATTTCCAGACAGTTTGGAACGTTTCTTAAATGGAATCAATATGAACATTTCAAAGAAACAACCAACTCTGATATCGAAGGTTTGGGTTTTTAATATGAAAGAAACTGATGGATTATAATGATTGTGTGATGAAAACCATGAGGAATGTCATTGCAAAACTTGTCTAAGAGAAATACAGTTAATATGCAATATAACGATATAATACCCATTTTTTATGTAAAATTCAGAGAAGCAAGAGATGTCTCGAAGAGAAAACCACTCCAAACATTTGCTGATGAAAAATCAGTCTTTGTTGGCTATGAGTGGATAATATATTTGTAGAATGCGGATACTACAGAAAAAGTAAAGGAAGGCATATCATATAGTAGCATTCGAATTAGTATGAAGGCGTAGAGAAGCAAGAAGTGTAAACAACATTATTTAATATAAAAAATAATAATGACGAAATTGTTTTAGGAAGAATTGATTATAATTCCATTTTTACTGAAACTTGGGTGATTCAGAAATTTTCTCACAGTAAGTGGTTGATTCGGTGAATATTCGTTTACCTCAAAACAACTTGTTTCGAAAAAAATTTAGTACTAAATTACGTATTGTGAGCCGTATATGGACACGGATATCTTCTTCTGCATTTTTACAAAATCTCACATTAATGTCTTGAAGGAGAAAACAAAAGCTCGACAATTGAATAAAGAGTTTTACTACATCAGGCCAACTCATTTTATGACTGTCACCCCAAGGTCAATTTTCATTTCATGAGGATTTTCCGAATTTAGAGTTTATTTTTCAACTAGTCCAGTCAAAAGATAATATTTTGAGAATCGTAAATTATGACCAAACGCCTAGAAATAATATGTTGACATCCCCATATAGGTAATTTCATGTAGAATGCGAGAACAGACTCATATACAGGGTGATCGCAAAAATCTCAGAAACTTCTACTGAAATTATTCGAAATCAAAGTAACAGTTGAAGCACCCTGAATGAATATTGATATTTCTCATATCAATACATGCTATTTTTCTGTTCTCTGAGTCAGTTCACGAAATCACTTCTAGATCTTCGGTGAGTAAACTCAATAACAGCTGGTTCATGCAGAGCCGGCTTCACTTCCGAATTTCCCAAACAAAATAGAACTCAGTGGAGGACTATGAGAACATCGTTATTAAAATCTAACAAAATAGTTGTTCCATAAAAAAATAATGTTATTTGCTTTCGCCAAATCTGAAACTAATTTTCCAATGCGACCGCATTTCTTGGTGTCAGATGAATTTTATTTGAAACTTTTTTTTATATCTCGCATTATCGATATATCAAGCAAACACGGGCTATTGGGATACCTAGTATTTAATAATTCACCATAATGATGAAATACGGAATATTGGTTTCTATCATGTTGAATTGCTCTGGTGTAACACCAGATGAGGGTGTTTAATTTCAAAACTTTTCTCATTCAACTTTTCCGGGCATGACAGCACCAACTATATCAGAAACTATTTTCGTATGTCAGGAAAATTAATTTCATAACATTATTAGTCATCACAGAAGAGGTGCGGCTCTGTATTTTTAATATCAATTATTACATGTTTGTTCTGATAGGCATAACATTTTCATAGCTCACCAGAATTTTGGTGTATTTCAAGAGATAAGATTGGAAAACGAATGAAGTATTTCCTACAATTAGAATTTTGGGATTTAGGGAAATAGGTTTGACTGAGCAATAAGATAAGAAAAACTACGTTTCATTATTGATAATCAACGAACTTTCACGAATCCTACGCATTGTTCATAAAGGTTTCGCTTTTTCACACTTATAGTACCTGAAACAACCACCAGATCAGACCAGGGGAAATAAAGAGTAATTAAGTAACTACGGTATTATTTCAATATTCCGATTGAAAAAATTCCCTTGGGACACTTTGTTCACATAGAAGTTGGAATCTTCGAGGGCACTGCCTTCTAATAGAGCCACCACTGAAAAGTACATAATTTCGTATTTCGTCATTTCTGTTGAAGAGATATGATGGCGCCTGAATTATCACATGAATTTTGCAGGTAAGAGTATTTTGAGAAATGTCCTCATAATCTTTCAGTGAGCTATACTAACCGGAAACCCGAAAATGTTATTGGTAATAAAGCCCAAGAATAAGTGCTCGCTGTGTCCTCCAATACCGATTTTGTGTTTCATTTTATGTGCGTTGCAGAAATTAATAATGAAAGGAATCGCTCCCATTCCAATAGTCTTTATAACCATATCAGATTTACTCTATATTATGATCCTCCATTTCAGAAGCGGACTGTGTTAATATATAGAGTGTGAGAGTAATTTCATTTTCCTGTAGATTGATCTCTGTTCTCTGTCTTGAAGATGAGGATGAAGATTTGTATAATGCAGATTCGTTTTGAAATTCACTAGCTAATGAATGGCTGGATTATGTAACAATATCTATTAACTCAGCCCGAGATCAAGATTAATAACTGAGAGTTCAACACAAGAAAACAATGAAGATGATTCTGCAGTCGTAACTAGTGCTGAAAAGTATGAGTTATACCTGCAATGTTGCCTAATTCAATAACTAAGATTTTTCAGTGAAAAAAAGTGGCGAGACAAAATGTCTGATGTTCTTACAGTTTGAGACAATCACAACAACTACTGTCTGTCATATCGAGAAAACTCGAAACTCAGTATGACTTATTTCAATTACTTTTGTAACGTGACGTTATTTGAGCTTGAATATTTTGAATAAATAAAACCGAATTTGCGAAGGCCCTCCTTGTAGAGATGGTGAAGTTTAGTTCTCTTTTCGAAAAAAACAAAAGTGAATCCTTCAGGGTTAAAGTGTCAGAGAAATATCGTTCGTGTGATGGGAAAAAAGTAAAATGATAATGATGTTACTAAACGATTGCTTCCTTAAATTCAATCAATTGTCTTATATAGCTTTTCACTTCAATTCAATCAATCCCAAGAAACACTTTTGTTTATAGAGAGATATAAAAAGCAGAAAAGCTCATCATTAGTATATACGAACCAACTACATCGAATAAGTTACTTTATGGGAATCTTCACTTTCAACCTCGATAGTTTTACCCTCCGGCCGGTAGAGGTCACGAGCCTTCAGTTTTGGGACAATTCAAATCTTTTGAAGTAATACGCAAAATCTTTCTGTTAGAAAGAATAGGTACCTGAAGAAAACAATAGTTCGAATTCGCTGAGAAAAGTAGTCTTTTTCGATTGATTGCCAGAGTAATGGTTTTTCTAGAACTCGAATGGTATTTGTTAGATCACATTTATTTTTGTTTCTGCTGCCTGGTCTAGGTAAGAAAAAGTCTTGTACTCATATGTATCTATTTTGTCATCTGTTCCTGCTGTTTTGGTGGTCAAACTTTTTTTCCACGCCTGTTAATCAGCATATTCACAAGTCGCCTTGAGAAAGACCAGTTTCAACGTGATCGGTCTCCTTTTAGCCATAGCTATAAAGGACTGGAAACCGTTGTAATCCAATTGTTTTATTGGTCAATAAAGGTTATCATTATCTTTTTGCTGTCGCATGATAAGTTTTGAGATTCTTAGCACAACCAAATCACTCTTGTTTATTGTAAAACTAAAAATACAACATTCGTTTCATATCATCATCATTTATGAGAAACAAAAAAGGATAACATTGGCCGAGTAAAATGCTGCCCCCCACCAGTATTACTCTTAACTCTTCTCACGATTAAGTGATCATAGTTGTTGGCGAGGACAGCAACTTGTTGACGAGGACATTAACTTTTTGATGAGAACATTAACCTGGTGGTGCAAATTGGAATATTACAACGTAAAATTTTCTCGTGGAAAGTACCCAGAACCAGAGCTCTTTGCTTTCTGTCAAGTTAATGGTGATCGTAAATTTGCATTCGCATCCTTTGGCCGAGGGAAGATAAAAAGGTTGTCAATGATCAGATACTCGCTCAATAATACGATGCAAAGTTTTCGCACCGCCTCTACACATGAAAGAATAACATCGCCAGGGGAGCAGATGATAGTTGCTCTGCACGGTGCCAGTCTCATTACACAGGAACCATATGATCCGCAATGTCGCCTATTCGCGGAGGTTGCAGTAAAACGAACTTCAAACGAAATAATACGGAAGTGATCAACTTTGCATTCATCAATACATTTGTCAACGCTTTGACAGTTCAGCCACCAACTCTTTCCATTATTTCTTTCCCAAATCCAGCGAATGAAGAGTAACTGAATATCATGCACAGTTTGTTTTGGTTTGTTGATGAGTCTGTTCGGCCCACAAAACTGATAGAACTCACAAAATCCACTAACGCCGCCAGACAGTAAGAATCTGACATCGCTGCCATTCCTACTGGATACCTACCATCAGGTAAATCATCCTCATACACAGTTTATAAAAAAAAGTATTTGATTCATGCTTATTCATCAACTACATACGTGGAAATCCTGTTACGGGTGCAGACTGAACACTTTTTCCTGGGAGAAAGACGACCACCTCACAAGGCATCACCCTCAAGAAAATGACCAGAAGTGATAAATATACCATCGGAACGTAGTTTATATTACGAAAAACTATCGTATATTAAATCAAACCAATCCCTCATAAGAAAATGAAAATTACAAGCGTATACCTATTCTATCTGTAACAAAAAAAACAAAAATGTATATTCTGCGAAAATGTAATTTGCTCATAAATGCAATGATCCGATACTTCAGTAATGACAAACCATCAGGCGGTTTATTTCTGACCCTTCACATGAGAAGCCCGCCATGATCTTATTCGGCCATTCTAATGTCCGGTGTAGAGTGAATTCAGAATGTGACCGTATGGTGAAGGTTCCGTTTGCGAAGGCTCAATAATAGCACCCCATCCGTTACATTTTATCAGTGCTGATTTTTACAGGACTATATAAAGCTGCCATAATTCATTCATATATTCATTTATACATATTACATCCAACAGACTGGATTTCCATTGACGGGTGTATGTTATATAAATGGGGGAAATGGCAGTAAAAGTTATACATTAGTTGGAAATTATATTATTCATTTCTCTTTGGGTTATTTCGTGTACATGAAAAATCTCTCTACATTGATATCTCCCAAATTATCGATTTGGAACTTCTATACATAATTGGTAATGATGCCATAAGTTACAACGATTGAGACGGAAGGCATTATTAACTCTAGAAGTGGTCGTTGCCATATAAATTGACAGAGAATGACGAACTATGAGACAATTGCATAAAAAACACTACGTATAACGCTTCAGAGGAGTGGAATTCCTTGCAATTTGGGATAAACTAGGTGAGGTCTAGCATACAATTTTATTCAAATAATTTGCAGTTTGTTTTTGGTCGAATTTTACACCAGATCTCTGTACTTAGATATCTGTAATAGCTGTCAGATATACAATTATCAAGCGCAAATGGATTACTCTTGCGAGTAAATGTCATTACTTTGAATTTGGTGGTATTGAGTAGGTTATATTTAAAGAACCAATTTTTCAGTGTTGCTCCCCCATCAATTTTGACCTTGAGTATCTTTTATGACGAGTCACCTTGAATGACCTTCGGTGTGTGCAACTCTGACTTCGAATACCATTGAGTTTCGGCAGGGTCCAGCTTGAACAACATTGAAAATACTCTGGAAATCGTCTTCGCTGGTTTCGAAAAAACATAAACGCAACTGTGAACATTTCCGTGGCCTTCGAAAACCTTGAATATTTCTGTTATCGAATGAGTTTGTACAATATCAAATTGAGGGGGAATATATAGTGTGGACACTCTGTAGGCGGAAAACCATTGCCCTCGAATAACCTTGACCCTTTGAAACATAACATCTTCGTTAGAAAATTTCCACCTACAAATAATAACCTTGAGCATTTATTATGTCCAATACCTTTTTGCGTTCTAGCTTGAATGAGTTTACCCTTGCATAATCTCATCATTGAAGTGACTTTGACAAAGTTGGCATTGGTGGATCATGTTTGGTTATAAACCTTTCAATAAGACTAGGAGACGTCAGCCCTTGGTCTTGTGTATGTATGTATGTGCAGAGACACTCAAACCCCCCAGTATTTCATCAATAATGTCTATACAAGCTCACAATATTATCTTTACAGTCAGTTCAAATTGTCGAAACGAGTATAATTGCGAATTCTTACGGAAGAAAGTGAAATTGTGAAAATTTTTCAGGTATTCACTAACTCTGCAGCCGCTCTTCTGAAACAATTCTGTATGAATTGTACTCCAAGGTTAGGTTAGCAAAACTGCATCCACCCAAGAAATGAACGTGGTCATCATCGTCATAAACGTGAAAATATCATCATAAAACTGTACTTTCACTATACTTTGTAAATGGATCTCAACAGACTCAAGATATAGAACAAAGACTTCCAATATCACTAGTTACCGATAAGGATTATGAAATTGAAACAATGTCATTACCCCACACTAGTTGGTGACTCCATTTAAGTTGTTCTGATTGATGAAGAAAGAAATCCTTCCAACAAAGCATGTCTTACAAAACGGGTCACGAAGCAATTCACAGAAAATACCCAATGAGTTGATCAATAATTACTCACTTATATAGGGCAAAGTATTCCGAAATGTTGGTTTCCAAGCCAGCACTTTCGTTGAATCACAACCCAGAATCGAGGGTCCTTCATCTCATAAATGGCCAAATACAGTGATTTGAAATGGGATGAATTTTAAGGTTATTTCAATATTTTCGACGAAAATCATCCCACTTCTGAGGATTGGAGAGTCAATAAGAGAGGTGCAAGAGGTAATATACATGCAAAGGTTGTAATAGAAATTGGTGATTATTACGACTATTGAACCAAGAATACAAGGGATCTGATTTCATATGTTTATGAAATATAGAGTACAAACAGAATATTACAAATCGTTGACTTGGTTTCTCTATTGTTATGTGAATTTGCTCAAACAAATTTCTATAATTCTGAAATGAGGTGAGTTATCATGATATAATTCTCGTTATACCAGAAATACCACTCACGACTACCTTTGAACATAGATAAAGGCATGCAGACATCTTGACATAGTGTTCTGTAGACCACCCCAAATTCAAAATTGGCTTTCTTCATTTTTAAAACCACCCAGAGTTCTTGATATTGTCATCGACCTGTTCAAGAGATATAAAAAACTTGGTCCAAGCATATATACATTGCGCGCCAACCTCAAACCTTCCCAAACAGTTTATCTTTCTACGATCAAAGATCTGGCATCAATACCGCACTGTGGAGCTGGACAATATATCAAGATTACAGAACTTCCGAACCATCTTATATAAACACAAATAACTTAAAAAATTTTGTCCAGAAGAAAATGAAATAAGTAAAGATTGGTAGGTAGAATGTTTCATTAGAAAAATTATAAATTTGATGACAGCTTTCATTGCCATCTACATTTACCTCCAATATTTTTCCTATCTCGAATAGCAACTATCGTCCACCCACGCATTGTTGAAAAACCCTGTTTATATGTTTGTATACCCTTGTATATGTACAACATTTCGTAGTATTTTTCTTCCTGGAAATATAACATAATATAGACTCAGGCCAGAGACGCAGCTTATTGAGACCTTTCACGAATGCTTTTCTACAACGACAAAAAGATTATTAATGTGTGCAGCTGAAAAAAAACAGGGATGAAATCCTTTTTTGTCTGATGTCATGAGCTAATGTAGTCGAATCGAACTTGTGGAAGACTCCCCTACCACAGAAAATACAAACCACTCCGTAACGGAGGTTTTCAGTGGAGAAACCGACGATGTCAACAAAAAAAAGACAATAAAACATGAAACATGATGTGCAACGTTGTTAAGGACGTAAGGGTTTTTGTTGATCTGGTCCTGATCGAATTACGAGGTGTATGTTTTCACAAGTTTTTCGACATCTTTCCTCACCTGATGAGTAAACAAAAAAAAAGCCTCCGATCGTCTTTCGTGTCCATAGATATATCGTAGGGAGAATTATTCCAAGAGAAAGTACAGGGTCGAAATTCCTACACAGTAGTATAATATTTATGAAAATTATCCATTTTGAAAAAAATGATAACTCAAAAGAGATATATATTTCAGAAATAAACCACTCTCTACACGAAAGGGAAGAAATACCTACTTATGCGATATTTAACTTACTGGTAAAAATAATTACCGTCAGCTTAAATCTCCTGCAAATTAAATCACAAAGTTTCAATAAATATTGGCCTCCCAAAAACTCTTATCAGGGCTGAAACATCTTCAGATGCTGTATTTTCATAAAGGGCTGAAACATCTTCAGATGCTGTATTTTCATAACGAGTTGCGAAAATATTTGATTTTTCAAAGAATGTTTTTCATACATATGGAATCAAGTACAAAACATGTAAAAAACGCGATTACTTCCACAGAAACTGCTTGCCATTGTTCATTGAGAGTCAACCCTCCTTTGCCAGTCAATCTTCTCCGCATCCCTTTCTTCTACTACATTGCAGCGCTAGAATCTACAAATACTAATTCCTGCCCAACTTTCTTTCGTATTTTGATGTCATATTCTTCATGCACAATTTAACGAAAGACGTGGGCCTGGGCCGTAACTGACAAATACATATTTTCAGTAAGGGGGTTCGCTACCAAAACGAAGACGTGTCAGAGACGACAAACAAGATTTCATATATACCTATACCCTCCCCGCAATGAAACACCATTGGCTCTCCACGGCACATTCCTCCTGTTCCTGCTTCTGTGGACGATGAACCTCACCTTGGTATCATATCTCTCCTAAACATTAAAAAAAAACAACTACAACGATGCTTCGCACATCTTCAATAAAATTATATTACACCAATTACAAAAAACGCATTTTTGATACTTACATTATAAATAACAAAAAAATTATCATAGATAACACCTACATATTATTCGAAATTTTTATTCCTGTTTACTCGATTCATCCTCTTCAGTCTGCAAATAAGAAAGGTTAATTATGTCTGGAAGTTCACCATTATTTTTTTATGAAACCACGGTTTCAAACCATTTCAAGAGAATCGTTGAAAAAATTCATTTTGAATAAGCGCGAATCAGCCTATCAATTTTTTTTTATTCGTAATTCATTCAATGCTACGTAAGTACAAAATGTATATATACCCTTTTCTTAAATATTATCTTTAGGTAATAATATTACAAATTTTTTTTTCAATAACAATTTTAAATTATTACTAAGTTTCTATAAAGGAATATCATGAACAGTCAAACAGTTTGAAACTGGTATGAGACTGATCATGAACTTTATATTGATTACATATTTCATTGTATATATTTTTTTTTAGAATAACAAAGAAACAACAAACAGAAAAATAAAACAAAACGTAGAAACAAAGAAAAATCCATCGAATTTTATTTTCTCATTTGGAGAAAATATTTTTTTATTTTGATTTAAAATTCATTAATATTTCTACAATCTTTTATATCTTCGGGTATTTCATTGAATTTTGAAAGTGCTTCATGAGTGAACCTTTTCCGTCCAATTACAGAGTTTGCGGAATCAAGGTGGAACAACCGGTTATGTAGAATACTACGCTCCAAAGCGGGTAATTCAAATTTTTCAAAAAAAAATTGATTGGTTTTTTAAGCATAGCTCCTTCATTTTTGGTGATAGAAATTATTTTTCAGGAACGACTTTGTAGAGCTTTCCAAGAGCTATGAGACTATGTGGATAAAATTACTTAAGATCCCTTGATTTTTGAATGGGGAGAGTTTAAAGCGCTTGACTAAGGTGATGTTCGATCGTAAATGTAGGTGTTAAACGGCTATATCTCGCCGAATATTCACTTTACAAAAAATCTAAACTCAGAAAAATTTTTGTCATTGAAAAAGCTTCAATTTAATACTCTATCGTTTTTTTTTTCGTATCTCTAGTATTTTGAGAGATATAAGAAAAGGGTTAAAAACACGAAATTGAAAAAAATTGTTTTCTCTCTGCACTAATTTTTCTAGAATAAGGCATTTTAAATTGGGTAAACTTCGTCGGTGTATTAATAGTGCATATATAAAGAGAATCACAGAAGGGTGGCGATCAATTTTAATTAGGGGGTACTTTGGAGGTTGTTCTCTCAGATTTTTTTCGTAGAAAAAAGCGGGTACCGATCTTATTTTGATGATAAGTCGGTCAATTTTCACGCTAGGAAGAGATTTTTTATTTATTCTAAAGGTCTAATTGAATACTTTAAAAAAGATTCTATGAGCTTTCTTCGAAAAATGCAAATTTTTCTCTTTATTTCGCTTTAAATCTTTCAATTTATACATTTAACTAAAAAAGCTAAGAATTAATTTGCTGTATTTCAGTTCGTATGTGTCGTAGGAAAATTATACAGAGAGCATTGCTTTTGTTTTTTCAAAAGCTACAATTTGCCTTTCCATACTTTTTTGATAAAATGCATAGTTGTGGAGTTCGCAAAAAAACATTTTAAAAAGTCTATTTTTTCGTCAAAAAACTGTTACTTTCAACTTCGAATAAATCAAAAAATATTACTTCTACGGAAAAAACGGATGGAGCTTTTTTTTCTTTGAATTACTTTTTCCGTCGATTCCTACAGTTGAAATGTAATTAAAAATTTCCACCCCCGTGATGGGGTGGCATCTCTAGCGTACAGCGGCATGATATAGAAAATGATCCTTGAGCTATTCCCTACCTTCTGTGGAAATTTCAGATAAATCCATGGTGGACGAAAAAATTGCGAGCCAAAATGCTTCATTTCCTGAACTATCTTGTTTAGAAGGAAAAACATTTATAATTTTGCATCATTCTTTGTATTACAATTGTAATTCGACCGAAGCAACCCATCAACTACTTATTTTTTGAAATACCTACTCCTAGCACTAAAACCATTCGGGAATTGCACTTCATTTGGAAATACCATTTTGTATGATCAGATATTAAAAAATATTCTGCAATTGTGTTGAACTATCAAAGCCCCACTCACCTCCCTATTCAGTAGCTGACTGCTCAATCTTTGGCTCATGATTCGATATTGTAGTTTGACTTTTTCTTGAAACTTCGATGGAATCACAGATATTGTGGTCAGTGTGTTTCCCACGAATAAAACGAAGAACATGATGCTCAAAACTGGTACCTGGAAAAAAACATAACCATCGAGAAATCGCGTGAAACTAAATCTTCATTTATGTTTAACTCTAAAAAATCGAATTTATCACAATCTGACCATCCCATCAAAATAGATGATAAAATCATCATTTTTTTTAATTGCGAAATTTTCTGCCTTTGAAATATTTGAAATTAATTTATTTTTCTCTGGTATATTCTAGATTTCAATACCTAATTCCGGTTTGGGGATCAGCAACAAAAACCTTATTGAGACCTCTGAAAGGTTTACAAAATAAATTAATTAAATGTATGCATAAATCTGATTATAGAGAACCGACAAAAAATTTAAACAAACCCAATCAACTGTTAGATATATCTTCAATATATACACTAAAGCTCTGCACGTTCATTCATTTGGTTGAAAGTAAATTGAAACATTCTAATCTCATCTCCAAAATCAATAGTGACCAACATGACCATTCAACCAGATGTTCAAATAATTTATCAGCAATGAGATTCAGATCAAACAACAATCAGTTTACTACAACGGAATAGTGTTATATAATGGATTACCTGATACAATAAGAAAGTTTGGAAAATTCAATTCCAAAGTTAAGTTGAAAAAAATTCATCAGGATAGGTGAAGGACAATTTTATTTTATTTTCATTATTATTAATTTTTTATTTCTGTGAAAAATATGATTTCATTATATTACTTTTTTTTCTCTATTCATTTGATTCATTATTCATTTGTTTCTAATTTTCCCTTTTATAAACTTGTAAGTTTCTTGGGAAATGAACATCATTCAATTATATTGAAAAATTGGACACTAGAGAATTAAACTGTATTATGCACCTACACATGTTATCATATCAATTGTTTTTCCATTCAATCATCATCAAATGCAGTTTACGAACTTCGACAACAAGAAATCAGTTCTATTTCGAACCGCTGTTTCATCAGTATGATATTTTCAATTTTTCAGAGGCGAAAAAAAAATCAACTTACATGCCAAGTTGTTGTAGTATCATAGCTCAAACAATATAACGTGTATGCATTATAAAATTGGAAAATGTATCCGACGAATAAAAATGGTAACAAAAAACTCAGTCCTCTCCACATCCAAGAATGGAATCCTTCGATTGTTATGTCCATATTGTGCCTTTCACCAAGAGCTTTGAGCCTATACAACACTCCTCGTTGATACCTGAACTGAAGATATTGAACGAGACCTGGAAATACATCGGACAACTGCAATAGGAAATTATTAAATGATCCAAAAAAAAAACAAGACCGATACAATGCGATCAAGATTAAAAAAATGAAGTTAACAAATACTTATCAATACCTAAAAATAGTATTTTTACTTTATATAATATTATACTCATAGTGACAGTGGATATCTTCTATATTTTGGTGGGCTCTCTGAGTTCAAGTAAAAATTGTATATGCTCGAAATGCTATCCTTGAAAAAAAAAGTTAATGATAAGTTTAGATATTCAAATATAAGAATGTCTACAATCATACAGCGTGTTATGTAAGTACGTGGCCAAACTTAAAGGGGTTATTATTAGAAAAAATATTCTTGGCTTTATCTTATTCTCAGAGGTTTCAAAACTTTGTTCATACTCTGCCGATGGCCCCTTCGATGGGCTCTGGAATATGTTCGTGTATAGAGGGGACCTAAAAAGTCCTCCTTTCCCTTCCTCACAACTTTTGAACGGGACAAGATATAAAGGTCGGACAAAGTTAACGTTGAAATATTAGTGTATCGTCACTTGTGGTGGAGGGGGTATCAATTCTTTTTCTTAAATGGAAAGTGGAAGCTTGTGATCAGGCGCGTATACAAAGGGAACGTAATGGAGGTAATTACCCCTTGCCCAGGACACACTTGCATGCATTTGAGATATTTCTCGGTTCGTTGATCTGAATAATACTCCAAACAATACTAAACAACTGTTATTGACTTCACTTTACAAATACAACTACTGCACTGACTTATAATTCGCTTACAAAACACTTTTCAACTGATTAAAACATCCAAAAATGTTTACTAAAAACTGTCGCTACCCGATGAAAGACATTTTTAAATAGTCTGATCGAACAGGATCGATTTCTCGAGACATTCCAGTCGCGCCAGTAACTTCCACAATCAACGCCTTCGAAGTAAGGAATGTTCGCGCCGCGAACGTCTGGAGTTATCTAGATCCGCCGGTCGATCCAGGTAGAGATCCTCTCGTAGAATTTTTTTTTTTTTATTATGCTCAGCGCAGTTATCGTACTTTCCTGTCTTTTCAATTTTCAATCGATACGGTCTGGACATGAGTAATTATGAAGTCCTTGTCGCTATATTCTCAATGCAATATCCAATCACAACGATACTAAATGTGGCGGCCACTACACGGCTTACTGTCGATACATTTAACAGGAAAAATCCACGATTTCAACGATGTTCTCTTGTACGAACAGGTTTCCACCTACTCAGCCGTGGTGTTGTCTTTGAGTAGTATTTTCATTTGCTGTTATTGATACCTTTGTATTTGTTTCAAAATATATTTTAGTCATTTTACTCCAAATTTAAATCAAGCGCCCTTTGTTGAGTAGCGCGCTGTACTTTCAATGGTAGCTATCAGCTAGCAAGTCATGTGTATTGCGAGAGTGTAGCCTTCATGAGTTATGATTCTTAGCATTGAAGGAAATCAGATGGCGGACATACTAGCAAATCTCGCACGAACTCTCAATATACCGTTGCCTCTGAAATTTGACAAATGGAGCAACCATCATACGAGCCAGATTAGGCCACTGCTCTACATCAGTTCACTTACATCGACTGGCCCCTTTCCCACACCCAACTGTGACTGTGGAGAGGATGGAGATTTTCAACATTTTCGATTTGAATACAATCAGACTCCACATGAAATTCCACATTTGAAATCTTGAAGTTCTTCAGAAACGGTTTTTGAAAACAATATATAATAAGTCTTATTTGTATCCAAGTGAAAATCTGTACATAGAAACACATAAAATGGACATAAGACAATTATTCGGATATAACTATCAATAATCATATTTATACTACAAGGAATAAAAATAATATCACATTGAAAAATAGAGTTAAAACAACAATGTCTCAGAAAAATTTTAAATATTTATTGCCATTCTACTATGATTTGATTCCAAATTATATAAAAATGATCAAGTCATTAGTGTCTTTCAAACTACAGATAAAAAAATGGATTCAAGAATCACGTCGAAATTTATTTCATGAAATCTCTCACTTCAGTTAAGAAAATTAGTTAATTTTTCAAAGGTAATACCACGAGTCCTTCAAATTTAATCGATAAATTTTCATTTTCCACAAAAACTTTTTTATTTGGCAAAAGTATGAAAACAAACCGATTGATAAAATCACGAGTCCGTAGGACGAGTGATTTTATCTAATTCGAGTGTTTCGAAAATGAAAATTTATCTTATTAAATTTGAAGAACGAGTTGTATTTGGAGAGATTATTTTTTGAACGAATAGAAGGAAGAACAATTCAATTGATCAGTATTTCATTTACATAAGAAGGAAAGGAGAATAGGTGAAAATTTTACAAATTTGAAATGTCAAACAACGATGTATGCCCTCTATGATCCAGAAGAGATATAATGCTTACGCATTGAATATGATATGACGATACCAAGAGATGGCGTCACACCTCTCATTGTACAAGGTTGATAATTAAAAATTTCTTATGAAATGAAAATCGCACCAGAAGGAACATAAAATCATTCGTTATGTCGTTGTATCAAAATCTGCATACAACGGTTTCTTCTCATACAACGAAAAATGAATTGTATTTAATAAAAACTAATTGTACGCCATCTTCATTTGAGTTAAGGAAACCTTAAATATTTGAATCGGTCGTTCGCTATATCTGTCATAAAGTTGGGGTTATGTTATGAGCTATTTACGTGTTTGAGTGTTCATTGAAATGTGTTATGTTATTATTATGCTGAAAAAGTGAAAAGTGAATGACTATTAATAATAAGGTAACTCTTCATTCATGATAATTTATATAAATATGAGCCAGTTCAATAGAATCGATGCGGTAAACCGTATAGTTTTGACAGTTCAAAGGTAAACAACGTTTTATCGAAACAATCGAAAGGACCAGGCAGTTTTATCAGTATAATACCCAATGATTGGCTAGAATAACCATAGAATAATCCGCTACTATTGGTTGAAATGCCAAAAACGTCACATTTTGACAAGTGAAAAAAATAATCAATATTATTTTGTTGAATTCTACAAATTTATCAAATATATTATACATAAATGTAATTCGTATCTCTCCCAACAAGTTTTTAACTTCGCGGGTATAATTGAACTGTTTATTCACCTTTTTACAAATTGATGTATATGCTCTTTTTTATGAATTTTGAATAAACTTCATTATTATTATTATTATACATACAATTGGCAAGATTTCATATTCCTACTCCGTTTAATATAGTATCGCTACTGCAAAACATCACATAAGCAGCTATATTTCCTGCAATAAGCTTTATTGAATTGTGATTCTCATCATGTTTTAACTGTCACAGATTCATTCTTCACTCACCTTATATAACTATCCGAGGCAACATTTCTGGGTTGTGTAATGCTCGGCCGTTGTCCCTGAGCGAGAGATGTCTAACACCCTGTGTTGTGTTTGTCTTACCAAGACCCTAGCACTGTCCAGACGACAAGGAGGGAATATGGGATTTCCCAAACGTAGCCAAGGATGGCTGTGAGAGCAAAAAATCAACTTGATGTTGGGTATAGTTCCGAGGACGGTTCTCATAAATGCAAAACCCGATCTCCCAGTGTGTACGTGTTTTCCTTTTACTCCAGTAAAGGAAGTAAAAACCGGCTGGACTAATTCGAGACCAATTGCAGATACTTGGAGTAACTTGAATTTTGTTAAGAAAGGTGCCCAGTATCCGAGTAAACAACTTCCGTTACTGGGAAAAAGCGCGGGGGGTAGGGGGGTGGAACTCATTGGGGAGGGGGTTAAAAAACATTGATTGCAATTTTTCATAAAAATGCAACCCTTTCGAGTAATAGCGCAAGGAAAAGTGCGATTTTTGCAAAAAAAATAGGTTTTTGAAGTTTTTTCAAATTTACTGAAAATCTGTTGATATTACAAAAAAAATTATAATTACTTATATGAAGTATTTTAGTTGACAAATAAAGTGGTTTTTGTTTAATTTTTGTACGATTAATATTAAAGGAGATATGACATGGCAAAAATGGTTGCTTAACGAAAAATGAAGAAACCGGATCGTTCTGGCGTAAATATCTCGAAAAATATAACTGTTACAAAAAAATGATTCCTATCATTTTGCAAGATGACAAAATCGGGAAAATTTTGAGACCAACCAGAACCGTTTAAAAGAAAAAAAAATCCTGTGGTGAAAAGTCAGAATACTTTGTCCTAAATATGTTCAGCCATTTTTGGCCCTATCGGATGATTATTGTTTATGTTTTGGCCTGCTAAAGTTGGGTAAAATCGTGTATTTTTTAAAACATTTTCAGTTTTTGGTCAGCAGCGTGAACATTATTTATTTTAAACAGCCAAATTTTTCAGAATTTATTCCAGGATAGTTGTATTTCAATTTTTTGTTATAATTGTTCATCTGTAAGCAAATTTGTCCGTTTAAAATTGTCTATTTTATGTTTCTAACGGTAAATGCTCTTTTTTGTCGGCGAAATAAAAAAAAATGGCCCATCCAATTCAAATGTTGCATATGACATGAAATTTCGGCGATAACCTTAGCTTTAAAATGGTTCCTGGTACATCTCGTTATCATTAGCCAAAAATAATGTTACGTCCTAGCGCCGGCCCTGACCATATCGTAAACGCACGGCGAAAGGATCGCGCCGTAGCATCGTCATTTCCAAGAACCCGTGGATTCGCCGGGAGAATTCGAGACACGTCATCGGAGCTTCTCTGGAGAATTCTCGATGGTTACGCAGGCATATATAAGCATCGTGATGTCGCGGCAGAGTTAGAGTTAGTGAGAGTCAGTTAGTCAAAGAGTTGGCTATTCGGAAGTTTGTATTTAGAGCTAAGTGGCGAGTTATTGAGATCTAAGTGGCTTTGTGCGGAAAGAGAATTGTTAGTACAGAGAGTTTTAGTAGCGAGCGAGCATTGGAAAATTATCGAAGCGATTTAAGTGAAAGTGTTGTATTGTGTTGTAATAGTGAGTTATAATAAAAGAAGTTTAGTGTTGTTTGGTGTTTTAATCGACGAACCCAAGGAGTATCGTAACAGTGGTGTCAGAATTGAGATTTTCCAAGGATAAATCGTAACAGTGGTGTCGGAAGTGGAATTTTTGCTGGTAAATAAAAACAATTTATGGTGAATATGAGTATGTCATACGATAGGATGGAAGACATGAAGCAACGTATCCGAAATCTATTTGAGGATTATGAAAGACGATGGCAGGAAGATGAAAAGCGATGGCAGGAGGAAAAACAAGAAAGAGAAAAGCGACGACAGGAGGAAGAAAAACGACGGCTGGAGGAGAAAGAACTAAAAGAAAAGAGACGACAGGAGGAAAAAGAATTAGAAGAAAAGCGGCGGCAAGATGAAATAAAAGAACGAGAAAAAGTAAAGAAAGAACGAGAAGAAAGACTCCAGAAAATTCTCGAAGATGAGAAGAAAGAACAAGCTAAAAAGAAAGAGCGGGAACTTGAAAAGAAAGAACGAGAAGAAGCACTCCAGAAAATTCTCGATAATGAAAAGAAGGAACGGAAAGAAGCACTCCAGAAAATTCTCGATAATGAAAAGAAAGAACGGAAAGAAGCACTCCAGAAAATTCTCGAAGAACAGAGAAAAGAACGAGAAGACCACCAGAAAATTCTAAAACAACAAAAGAATGAATTAGAGCAGATTGAAAAACAACGGAAAGCAGACTTCCAGAAAGTTCTAGAACATCAGGACAAGTTCTTCGACAAAACCGAAGTACGAATGAAAGAACTGAAAGAAGATCTGGAAAAAGTGAAAGAAATTGTAAAAGGAGAACTGAAGGAAAACGTCAAGAAAATCTACGACGATGTCAGAAGGGAAGTGCATATAATGCGAGAGGAGATGAGAGGTCTAGAAAAACAGATAGCTATTCTCAAGAACCGAGATCGCCGAGACAGTGTTGCCACGTCAGGAATTTCCGTGAAACCACCGACTTTCGATGGTCAGTCGTCTTGGTCCATGTACCGTCGACAATTTGAGGCTGCGGCAGAAACTAATGGATGGGGCGACGAAGAAAAAGCTACGGCACTGATCGTAGCTTTGAGAGGGCCAGCTTTGGGTACATTACAAACGATACCCATAGAACAGCAGAAGCAATATCAGGACCTGATTTCTGCACTGGAGTTGAGGTATGGCGATCAACATCGAGAACAGCTGTACCGGGCCCAAATGAAGACTCGCACACAAAAATCAGGTGAGAGTCTGCAAGAATTTGAGGCAGATGTTCGACGCTTAATCCAGCTGGCGTACCCAGAGGCACCCGGAGATTTCAAGGAGCAGTTGGCTGTGCAGATATTTATTGACGGACTTAGAGACCCAGAAATCCAAAGAACTCTGCGACTTACAAGTTTCAAAAGGAGTAGCGATGCCTTGGTACGTTCGCTAGAAGTGGAGGCGGCCTTCAACACCTCGAGGCCGAAAGTGCGAGCGGTAACAATTGACGATCCCGAACAAAGATCTGGCGCTACGAGTGGTTCATTTGAGAAATTTCTGGAGGAGATCAAATCGTTGATAAGTGGAATGAGCACCCAGAAGAAGAGAACGTGCTACCGATGTGGAAAACTGGGACACCTTATCAAAGACTGTTGGGTGAAGATGCCGCAGAGGATTTGCTATAGATGTAGGAGGCCGGGACATTTCATAAAAGACTGTAGGGAGAGAATGCCACAGAGAAAATGTTACAGATGTGGAAGATCAGGGCATTTCATGAAAGATTGCAAGGTGAGAATGCCAACAAAATCCAACTCACCTGCCAGGGCGCCGACAAGTTCGCAATCACCTGCGAGGTCAAGGTCACCGAGGGTCATCTGTGTTAACAGGCTAAAAAGAACATCGGAGAGCCTCACCATTCCAGGGAAATTGAATAAAATGGATGTAATATGCACCATAGACACCGGTGCTGCAGTTTCCTTAGTACGCAGCGACATTCTTCGGTCTGGAAACGTAAAGCCAATTTCTTCCAACGTCGTGATTCGGACAGTCACTGGTGAAAACGCACCTATTCGAGGAGAAGCTGAAATTACGTTGATTCTTGGGCGACTCACCATCACAGATACAGTTTACGTCGCAGATATAGAAGATGAAGTCATACTCGGAATGGACTTGATCAGTGACCATGGAATTTCATTCGACAATGAGCAAAATATCATAAGGTTCGGAGAAGAAGAATTTGTCCTTACAACTCCAACGGAAAGGACGAAACCTGCCAAACTGCGATTATTGAAAACTGCGAGAATCCGTGCACTGTCGAAGGAAGTAGCTCGTGTCGCAGAGAACAATGTCCCTGAATGCAGCGTCCAGCCATCGGATTCCGGACAAGTCCAGGTGAAGACAGCAAAAGCCATCCTTGTAAGAGCCGCCAGGTGTCGCGTTGGAGGTACAAGTGACATCTCCGTGATGAAAACAACTGGAAGGGCTGACTTGGTCAAACAAGAAGTCAACAGTGACCAAGTGCACTTGATTCAACAACCATCAAGAAGAGTTCCATTCCCTAAGCGACAAGAGATGCTAGAGCGAATTGACAAGAGGAAGGCGCGGCACGGTCGGAAGGCAAATACTGGTGGATTTCAAGAAGAAGATCGAGTGTGGCTGTATAGCTCCCGTCTTAGGATGAATGATGTGGTGTACAGTGTTCAACGTAAACCTAGAACAAAAAGGAAAGTCGTACACCTAAAGAGACTGAACGAGATGTTATTTGATCGGGACGATCAAAATTGAGAGGGGGATAATGTTACGTCCTAGCGCCGGCCCTGACCATATCGTAAACGCACGGCGAAAGGATCGCGCCGTAGCATCGTCATTTCCAAGAACCCGTGGATTCGCCGGGAGAATTCGAGACACGTCATCGGAGCTTCTCTGGAGAATTCTCGATGGTTACGCAGGCATATATAAGCATCGTGATGTCGCGGCAGAGTTAGAGTTAGTGAGAGTCAGTTAGTCAAAGAGTTGGCTATTCGGAAGTTTGTATTTAGAGCTAAGTGGCGAGTTATTGAGATCTAAGTGGCTTTGTGCGGAAAGAGAATTGTTAGTACAGAGAGTTTAGTACCGAGCATTGGAAAATTATCGAAGCGATTTAAGTGAAAGTGTTGTATTGTATTGTGGTAGAGAGTTATAATAAAAGAAGTTTAGTGTTGTTTGGTGTTTTAATCGACGAACCCAAGGAGTATCGTGACAGTGGTGTCAGGAATTGAGATTTTCCAAGGATAAATCGTAACAATAAGTTATGGCCAAAAAACCTTTTTTTTTTTCATCAATCACATAGAATTTTTATAGTTAATCCATTAGGACCCTCTATTCATAAGTTTTATGAACAATTTTCGTGCATTACTGTATGTTTTGATGATAAGCCAATTGCATTCTGCCGTCAAATTTCGAATCAAAATATTTAAAAGAAAAAACCTTTAAAAGGGTAGTTTTACGGTTTACAGGGTGTTTCAGAAATTTCTGACATTAAAATCGTAATCAGTGACCCAAAAAACCCCCCGGTACCTATTTTCGCGAAAATTCATCTAATATTGACCGAGATATTAAATATTTATTAATTTTGGACCAAAAAAACAGTTTGGCCAAGTTTTACAGCGTTTTGGAGCTTTGCCCAGTAACCAAACTTGTTTACTCGGATACTTGACACCTTTTTTGACAAATTCCAAAAAAATTTAAGTTGATCTGAGTGGTCTCGAATCAGTCCTTCATTTTACTAAAAAATTTACTTCCTTTACTGGAGTATTTGATTCATGCACTGAACACTGCGACGATGAAGGTTTCGATTTCCACGTTGTTCACGCTGTGTTGCTATGGCTGAGAATTTAATTTCAAGCTTGGTGAGCACTCGCAATGATCAGGGATCGAACATGTCCGACCTTGATATCTTGTTCCTTCAAAACTAAAGAGCGAGGGGTAGTTTTTACGGTCGCACAATGTACACAAAATGTTCGTTTACGAAAGATCGACTTTCGCCAGGAAATCGCAAACAAAATAGGTAAGTTTCCCACACAATCGACTAAAAAAAGTTTGTTCATCTTCACAGTGAAAATACTGAAACAACTCACTTATATAAATGTTGAAAACCATAAATTGATTCCTGAAGTAGGACCAACTCTCGTTATCCGGCCAAATGAGCAGTATCCCAGCCGCCACTGTCGACAGAAAGTGATGTAATCTCCACCAGCCCTTTATCCTCGATCCATTTACTTTGAGTATGCTCTCTCTTATGGTTAACGTGCAATAGTACCATACCAACAGAAATATATAGCTGAGTTCTAATGGTCGGAATCTCACGCAAAAATTGAGAACGGCCATAACGATACCGATGATGCTCAGTATCAATTTGAATTTCTCATATTCATCTTTATATTTGAACCTAAAATATGGTAGAATAACTGGTGAAGGATTATAACAAAAATAACACATTAACAGGATAGGTAGGTTTTGAAACAAACGCCAACTTTATCAGTTGAATTTTCAAAAACCGTACAATATGCAAAACTGGTTTATTCTCTCAAGGCTGGTGATTTCGAAAACTTACGTTATAATCTCACAGAACTCAGTTCTGTAATTGTAGTTTTTATGATAACATATGAATGTGTCAATGCTCAAGATTAACACAAGAAATACTGCTAATAAATGCAACTAGACTAATTTTTTGCACATTATGATTTGTTTTAGCTCGTATTATAAGGCAGACTATAAAAAATTGGTCCAAAAAATATGTCATTGCCGCCCAGTGTGAATATGACCCTGAAGATAGTAAGAGAGTAGTGAGGAAAAAGGAAGTTTTGTGTTTTGTGTTTGGTATGTAGCAAATTATCACCCATTGATTTTTTTTGTACCATAAACGGTCAAGTTCAAAGGCGTTTCCTTATAGTATATTATGCAACGATCGTGTAATGATGGTTATTAATACATGAGCATAAACCGGGATATGAAACGAGCCGAAGGTGAGTTTCGTATGGTTTATGCGAGTGTATTAATAACCATTACATGAGAATGGCATACGCTATTTAATCTACACCCAATAAATAATGAAGAACTAAAAAAATTATATCATCAGGTATTTATATTGAACACAATAATAGTAGGTAATCAATCGTATTTCTTTGAAAAATTCTACAAAATTATACTTAATGGTATAACCACAGAAAATACAACAATGAAAAATGAAAAGAAGAAAAAATAAAAAAAAGTTCTGCCGAGGTCAGGAATTGAACCCGGACGTTTTTGTTCACTGCCTGCGCCATTGACCACTCGGCCACGAGAGCTCATTTAAATTGGTCGAAAATAAAAATATATGTGTTGCATTTGTCAAATTAAAAATATAATCCTTTCGATCGTATTTTTTTCTTGTCTAAGAGATCTGTGGAGGAGTCGCTGGTTCTTCTATATCACTGCTATAAGACATTTTCATACGATTATCGAAAATTGACTAAATTCTTCAAAAATTCATCACCTACTGATTTTGACTTGACAAACGTCAAAATGCAAAGCTTGCACATCATGCTTGATTGAAAAATAATGGGTTTCTATTGGTTGAAAATCTGTATCGTAATGAAAATCTGTATCGTAATGGATTTCATTATAAAACGGGTTGTGGGCATATAAGTGTATTATTAGAGTACGGGTGTAGATAATAGTATATTATGCAACGATCATGTAATGATGGTTATTAATACACGAGTATCAACCGGGATACGAAAGGAGCCGAAGGTGAGTTTCGTATGGTTGATGCGAGTGTATCAATAACCATTACATGAGAGTTGCATGCGCTATTTCATCTACACCCGATAAATAGTGAAGAACTACAAATTTTATATTTATATTGCCCACAATAATACTAATTAAACGCATTTCTTCGAAAAATTCTACAAAATTGTAATTAATGGTATTACTTCAAGAAATAAAACGATGAGAAATGAAGAGAAGATAAAAAAAAGGATACTCGAGGCCGGAATCGAACCCATGTCTCTTGCAACTAGTCAATATAAACTCAGCGCCTTAGACCGCTTGCCTACGGAGATCTCAGTAATTTGATTGAAAAAATAAAGAGATAAATTATGCATTTGTCAAATGAAACATTCAATCATTCTAACTGTATTTCTGCCGGTGAAGGTGTCGAAGGTGATTCTCCCATATCGCTGGTATCAGACATTTTGTTATGATTATCGAAATTTGGCTATATTCTTCAAAAATTCAATACGTATACCGATTTTGACTTGACAAACGTCAAATGCAGAGCATGCACATCATGCGTGATTGAGAAAAAATGGGTTTCTATTGGTTGAAAATCTGTATCGTAATGGGTTTCATTATGAAACGGGTTGTG
This sequence comes from Zygogramma bicolorata, assembly GCA_032362365.1. Lineage (NCBI taxonomy): Eukaryota > Metazoa > Arthropoda > Insecta > Coleoptera > Chrysomelidae > Zygogramma > Zygogramma bicolorata. Next base: position 142,310 of record JAVJAQ010003189.1, on the reverse strand, counting down.
AGTATTATTAGAGTACCTACGGGTGTAGATAAAATACGTTTATTTTGAATGAAATGGTATCTATCCAGAGCGGAGTGTAACTCATGATCTTCTACTTTCTAGATTTCAAGTCAATTCTCTCGATAACCGTCGGACATATTTAGGTATTGCATTTTTGCACAAGATTCTAGAATCACAAGTTGATTGCCAATACTTGCTTGCACATATCAATCTACATTTTCCTAGGCTTCCTGTACGTAATTTCATTTTACATTTTATATTCCCTTCGCGCAAACCAATGAACTTCTTAACTCTCCAATTTATAGAATATGTCGTGACTACTTGTCAATTCAGGATAGACTAGATATTTTTCATTGCAAGCAAACAGATATTAGGAGAGCTATTTCATTCATAATATCTGTCTATTTGGTATTTTTTCTACTGTTGTGAAGACGTGCATGAGCTCAGGCATGTCTTTACAGTCAACCAGCAACTCCGCCTTGAGGGTAAACGAATGCTAGTAACTGCAAAAAATAGCTAGTTGGACAGACGAGAGTTTTCGCAGAAAACAAGCAGTTCCACGAAAAAATATCTCGCCTCTTTGAACGCCTCTGTGGGTTGTGGTGGAGTCCTTTTGTAATGTATGTCCAGTACTAGCATTATGTAGGAGGCTTCAAGAACCCGACACACAATCACCGCTAAGGATGAATTTCACAGAGCCCTTGAGAGTTTGAAGACTCCAGACGTACTCGAATAACTATTGGTGGAAAAAGTTACCAAACACCCACCACTATTTGGCCAGGATATTCAGTTCTTGGTTGAATGGCGAGCGGCGGATTCCAGATTGGTTTGTCGATCTCATTTATATGGATGATCTTAAACTATGTCTACGAAGATCTCTCAAGGTACACATAGGGGTATTCGACCAGAAAAACTGGCCATAAGTCTATTCAAACGATTACGAAATTCGCACTAATTTCGACTTTCAACTCGAAATTATCTTGATTATGATTAGCTCTACGCTTCCGTACACAAATCCAAACAAAAAAAAAACAAATTGATTTTGGTCAAGGAATAATAATGCAGAAGATCAAAAAGATAAAATAAATATGACAAAATATGATAAAATGAATATGTTCAGTATGAAAAAGTTAAATGAAACCGATTCAAATGAAGAAATATGATGCAATATGAACAAAGGTTGAAACCAATTTTCAAGTCGAGTGTACTCGCGAAGTTTCGATCTCTAGTATCCGCGATGATCTTCGGGTGTGACTGAATTAGTAGGCAAGATACATTTCAAAATTTTCGCATTCAATCATCTGACGGTCAACAATACCGAAGTTAGAAACGAGTTGTTTGATGACAACGAATATATTGTGCAATCAGAGACCACGTGAAATATACCACACAATATCGTTATTCCTTCCATATAATGCTGAAAAGGATTGTACTTACTTTTCTTCCTTGCTGAGAATAGAAACGTTCACATTACCCAAAATGATTTTCAAATAAGTCCCATTTGGTTTCGGTAATGTTTGTTCGACCTCATATAACTGTGCTTTCCTTTTCATAATATCACTTTTTATTGCTGAGAGTTTTTCCTTATCAATTTTCTTCTTTCCCAATCTGAAACAATAAAAGGAATATTAATTTCAATGTGTACGGTAATTCACCTCTTTTGAATAATACTTTGTTTCCAAATGAGTCGGAATCTAAGGTCCATATGATCGCTTAGCTAGTATACAGGAAATTCGATCATTCAATAACTCTAAAGCGTTTGATCGCGTTTGGTAGCCAGGACACTGTGAAACTCAATCAACATACACTTAGATCTCTCTAAGTGTAAGTTGATGGGATTTTCTCTTTCGACCTCTTTCGACAAAGAGTTCCAAAGCTCAGCTGTTCTATTGAAAAAAGATCCCTGAGCAAGAGAGGTTCGACAGGTCTCCAAGTTCACAACAAAGGGGTAGGAATTCTGTACTCGTCGAGTCATCCATGTAGATATTGCCAAGGGTGGAACGATTGATAACAATTCAGAAGAGCACCGACCGTGAAAATATCTATATTAAGATGCCTTCTATATATAGAAGAGAGACAAGTCCCCAACTTTTCTACGATGCTGCAATGAAGTGAAAATCGGGCGTTGAAGTGTTCTTTAATCATCATTAATATCAGCCAACTGCATCGTTCTTTTCAATAGAGAATAATCAACAACTGATATCATTGGAACTCGACGCCGAGTTTTGATAAGTAAGTTAACATCTGTTGAAGAAGATGGAATGAGGGGTTAATGTCATAGCTTCCGACACAAGTGCTGACTTGCTTAGCAAAATTCGCGCCAAGTGACAGTGATATCAGTTTTGGTGTTAGGGTAATTGCCGTAATTGATCCCTATTGAGTTGAAACGATGGAATTGACCGTTTCGTAATGAAAAAACGCCTTTTCGTCCGATAACAGTGAAAATCACACGTTTTTCTTGGTATGTTTCTAGCCATTTATTAGATGTATATTGTTGGATCACTTTCTGAATGCCTACGTCGAATTTTACATTTAATAGCAATTATATGGCCAGTTTGATTATAGAAGGTTTGTTCAATGAAATCTCAACTAATAATAAATTCACAAAAATATATTACAGTTTCCTGTATGATTTTCACTTACAATGGGTTTACAAAACCGCGACACGTGTTTCGCTATTACAATAGCTTCTTCAAGCAAGATAAATAAATCACTATTCTATAATACGCTATTTATATACAAGTAGGTCGAACGTCTCTTACAATAAAGGTCCGACTTAGGTCCGATATTCGGAATAATAAATTGGGGATATATATCAAAAATAATAAAAACAAAAATGAATCGTCACAAAGATCAGGAATTTATGAATTAACATGTGGGTCATGTCCGATGTACTACGTAGGCCAAACGGGAAGATCTTTCAACACTCGCCTAAGAGAACACAGAGCTAGTTTTTTGAATGGAAAAACAAATTCTACTTATGCAAGTCACCTCATTCTGGAAGGTCATGAGTTCAACCACGAGTTCAAAATAAGGCATTTTGAGCAGAAAGGTTGGAAACTTAACCTTCTAGAAAGCTTGGAAATCAATAGAGGGAAAAATTCAGAATATTCATTGAATGATCAGGTTAAATAACTCCCCATTGTTGAATATGTTCCCGGCCAATAATTCAATTTCTAGGAATAATCTTCGTATGTAACTAATTAGTATTTGGACAAATTATGGGTCGAATATCGGACCTAAGTCGGACCTTTATTGTAAGAGACGTTCGACCTACTTGTATATAAATAGCGTATTATAGAATAGTGATTTATTTATCTTGCTTGAAGAAGCTATTGTAATAGCGAAACACGTGTCGCGGTTTTGTAAACCCATTGTAAGTGAAAATCATACAGGAAACTGTAATATATTTTTAATATGGATTTTCATCAAGTATCGGCCAGTTCAATTCAATTAATAATAAATTGTTAATTGTGACTACTACAATCAATAATATATTCTGACTAGGTACTTAATTTCAACAAGAGCGCGATATCAAAACGTGCTGAATGAAATGATCGATATCGAGTGGAGCTGTGATAATTATACCTTTCAAGTGTTTTATATAAACAACTGAAAAGTCAATATTATTCATTGATTAAACTAAATTTCGCGGTTAATATTGATAGACCTAAATACACCTAATTGAAAAATCATAACTGTGACTAATATCAACTGCAAGTAAATTAATTACATTAACTTTCCATTCAGCTAATGAATTGGTTGACCTCTGAATTGATTGATGGCCAATTCTACGACATAGAATAACAAATTATACTTTTGTCTTATGCTTGGTTCATAGACCAAACTTTTACTTTTAATTTATCTTTTACTCTTAGTTTAAGGAAGTTCTCACAATGCTAACCAATGGAAGCATTCATACAAGACACTTTTATTTTAACATTTTTTGTACGAACGAGTCCATTTATCAGCATTGTGAGAACTTTCTTAGAGACGAAGTAAAACATAAACTAAAAGAAAAAGTGTGTTCCATGAACCAAATATTAGTCATTATCGGCGGACCAGTAGAAGTTTTTTCCATAATTGAAACTCCCAATACTCGCACTTTTTCTAACGTTTTCAGATGTGGGGTGTGTTTCACACTATAAGTCAAGTATCTACACTAGATATATTCTGTACATGCCTATTGAAACGCACATATCTATTCTACTGATTGTGACTTTTAGGTGTTAATTGAAGAGGAGTTATTGCAAAAATTATCCGCTTCTCGTAGTCTGTGATTCTATATAGGGAGGATGGAGATGCTTAGTAAGTAGGTAAAGGGTAAAGATTGAAATGATCTATTAAAAGACCTTCCCGGTATGTTCCGAAATCTAATTTGACTTTCACCGTTCATTGCTTATCATAACCCCAAAAATGTTCGGAAAAAGAAAGTTTGAATTCTAAATAAGTTTGAAAATGGTTAGATAATGAGTCCAAGTCTTTACTGTCTTAGACAAGCAATAATTGATTACGAAATAAATTTTCTGAAAATGTTAATTTTGAACATCTGAAATATTTTCTAAAGATTGCAAAAAATTCATCGGATGAACTGATGTATTTTCATTATCAAAATTTTGACGAATCTTGTTGGCCTCAACTTTTGGCATATTTGGCACTAGGGTGTTATTTACGTTATTATTTTGAATTGTATTGTTGTTATTTTGAGTCATCTCTGTAGAAACTACAGTAGTAACTGATCTTCCCAAAATCTTCCTGACTTGGCGGTGGATAGAACATCTGGTGGCTTCATTTGTTGAAAAACGGCACCCTCGTCTTGGAGCTGATGTGTAGCCTCTGTTACTATCGCATTTCCAGATGACCTATTCGACAAATAATTAGGAAAGGTTCTACCTTGTGATGACGAGAAACATCTTAAAGGTGATATTGAACTACGACTCAAGGTGTTATTACTTCCATTCCTTCTCTGTGCCCCCGTCTTAGGTGTATATTCCATCCCATACTGGGATCTTTTGTGATCGTCCGTTTATCGATATGTTACGAGGGAACTATTTGAATCCCAGGGCTTTTCTTCTCTTTTGGGGTTCCACACTGATAGCGAGATTTCAATACAAGGAAAGGCCAAATTCAAGAACCAATTTTATTCGCTTCTAATTCGCAATCTACAAACTGACAGATCGAAACAATAATGATAACCTGGGTGAGGTTGGACAAAAATATAAATTGATATAATTTTTAGTAAAGCCCAGCAAACAAACTGATAACCCACCTGACTGATCAGACACCTCGATACTTGAATAAATTCATTTAAGAGCAGCTTCACCAGAAGACTCAATAATTGTATTCGGGTTCACAACAAAAACAGTTCAGGAACGGTTCGAAATAGTTGGACTGTTGAGGCGTGAACGGTTTGTCGCGAATATATCTACATTAATTGGGTGGGTGACTATTTTTGACAGTCCTAGAACAGTATTTATTGCGAACCCGAATACGGCTAATCTGTATTATTCGTCAATGGAAAAATTCTGATAAATCCGTCTGATAGGAAGCAAAAATCTCAGTACATGTGGACCGTAAATGAACAAGGTTTCACGGCGCATATAAAAACTATACCCGTTTTTTTTAAATATTGAGACAGCTCGGCCAGTGCCGTATCCATAAGGGTTTAAGATTTGATGTGAAAATACTAAGATCTGAGAGGCAATAAACATAGGCAATCCGTTTTGCTACAAACATTGTATGAAAGTGAATGAGAATTTCCATAAATAGATGCAGACATAATTGCCTATGAACCTATAAATATAGATAGAATCTTTTGCTATGATACCTCTGATGTAATATTATACCTATTAAAATGAAACACGAAACCTTTCCCTTATTTTATAACAATATAGAAGTATAAATAATGACTTTGACAAAATGCAGGTGATGTTTGTTCAATTACATAGTGTTAATCGAAACATCAGATCAGAACAGATTTATTCGAAATGACAGACCATAAGACCATAACACCATACTCAGGCGGTGACGAACATGACGGCATTATAGTTTATATAAAATGAAATTTAGAATGGAAATTCAATATCACAGTTCTAAACAATGCTGAAGTCATTGAAGTATAGAAAAAAATCAACAAAACTGTGCAAATACTATAAAAACACTTGACATATAGTCAGTGGGCATACTTGAAGACTGGCGTTAAATCAAATCATCTTTCGAACAATCTGTTCAGGCCAGTCTCAAATTACCTACACAGTAGGTTTCGGCTGGCACCTGTCAGAAAACAACTACTCCCCTGGCTAATACCACGAAGGGCATTGAATTATATCCGACCAGGTGCCAGTGCAGGTTTCTTCACAGAAGTAAATCCTGCATTTGCTTTCGTCGATACAAATGAAGGAATTGATTTTCAATTATAGGGACGGACACACTTGCAGACCGGTTTCGGGCTATTTGGCCACTCGTCAGTGCAAGGCAGTGCCATCATCAACATAAAGTCGATGATTTCCCATAATTAAAAATCAAACTCCTACACGAGTATCAAGCCCCGGCCAAAGCTGATGCGAACAACGAAGTTATTACGCGATCTACCAATGGACGAGGTATTCCAAAAGCAAACCGAATTCGCCCATTCCTCCTGCGAGGAAAATGTAAAAACACTTGACATATAGTCAGTGGGCATACTTGAAGACTGGCGTTAAATCAAATCATCTTTCGAACAATCTGGTCGGATATAATTCAATGCCCTTCGTGGTATTAGCCAGGGGAGTAGTTGTTTTCTGACAGGTGCCAGCCGAAACCTACTGTGTAGGTAATTTGAGACTGGCCTGAACAGATTGTTCGAAAGATGATTTGATTTAACGCCAGTCTTCAAGTATGCCCACTGACTATATGTCAAGTGTTTTTACATTTTCCTCGCAGGAGGAATGGGCGAATTCGGTTTGCTTTTGGAATACCTCGTCCATTGGTAGATGGCGTAATAACTTCGTTGTTCGCATCAGCTTTGGCCGGGGCTTGATACTCGTGTAGGAGTTTGATTTTTAATTATGGGAAATCATCGACTTTATGTTGATGATGGCACTGCCTTGCACTGACGAGTGGCCAAATAGCCCGAAACCGGTCTGCAAGTGTGTCCGTCCCTATAATTGAAAATCAATTCCTTCATTTGTATCGACGAAAGCAAATGCAGGATTTACTTCTGTGAAGAAACCTGCACTGGCACCTGGTCGGATATAATTCAATGCCCTTCGTGGTATTAGCCAGGGGAGTAGTTGTTTTCTGACAGGTGCCAGCCGAAACCTACTGTGTAGGTAATTTGAGACTGGCCTGAACAGATTGTGCAAATACTATACATATACCGATCGCCAGCATGTCCATTCACTTTGAATTCTGCACTATATGAGTATCTGGAAATAAACGGACAGAATTGTGATATAAAGACCGTCGCTGGATATTTCAATATTGATATCAGCTTGAAAGAAATCCATGAATATCAGAAGATGTGGTTGTATCTATAAATGTTGTCCGTATAAAAGCTTAATCAGGCCATCAAACACCACAAAAAGAATTAAATCAATATGAAAAAAGACTTAGTGGTCTAATCAGAGCTGCTAAGCATGAATACCTCAAATCTGAAGTTGAAAAGAGTGGGTAATTTTAAAAAATCTGTGGAAGTGTTTGAAAAATATTGAAAATGAAAAGATTCTTGTTGGTATCAAAGGAATTGAAAATGCAAAAAATTTCCATTCTCTAGACAAATCGACTCGATTTATATGAAACCGTGCGATGAACTGGAAGTGACAAAATCGATCATGGAAGTAAAGCCATACAAAGCTCCCAGGATAGACAACATCGGAGTTGTTAGTCTCAAAGGACGTATCCAGTATTCAATGAAGCCAATCTCTTTCATCATAAATAAATTTTGGGATAACTGAATTTCTCCTGACTGCTTGAAAGTAGCTCTCAAGAAACTTCTGCACAAATCCGCAGGCGTAAAGTATCACATTATGGACCTACATCCCTTCCATCAAATATATCAAATTTCCAAGCAAAAATCTTTGAAAATCATCAAAAAAAAAATAATAAGCTACGTCAAAACGTATAAATTGATTCCTGAGAGGTAATAAGGGTTTGTGAAAGGTGAGTCAACATAGGATGCTATAGCAGATCTCACAAAAAAATTTATGAACCTGCCATTTGTCTGTTCATCAATCTTGCTAAGGCATTCGATACAGTGAGCCTTCCGGATCTTTTAGAGAATATTGGATTTGGAGGAAACTTATGGAAAGTTACTTGAGTAACCAAAAAAAATTTGTCACAATTGGAAATGAGCCACGAGAGAACAGTGAAATGTGATGTTCCTCAAGGAACGGTGTTGGGGCCAATTATATTCATCTTGTATGTGAACTAGTTGCTCAACTTACCAATTCCTGCAGGGGTTATAAACTTCGGTGATATCATTTCAAACTACCCAACTTGCTTCCTTCATAAAAACGTGGAAAGTACATCGTGAAATGAAACGAACAAAACTGATTGGAATAAAATTGAATATTGAGTTTATCGGAACAACCAAACGCATTAAAATTTCAAATACTTGAAATCTAAGTGTCAATTTTGTCTGTGAGGGGTTAGCTTTCTATGGGGAGGCCTGTCTTCACAAAGTTTGTGTACTAATGGTTCTATTGGTGACTGAAATATCCAGACAGAGTTTAGCCAATGAGACCGTCGGTATCGAAATTATCTCGAAAGCTGTCGCTTGATTGGAATTGCAGCTTTGAAAAATAGCATTCGCGTCATTACCTACCCTAAAAAATGTAAGCTCTCGCTTCGATTTCTCAAATCGAAACAAATGCATCTTGCATCTACTCCAACTTTCTCAACGTCGGTTATCCGTTGTCAACCAAGTCAACCTTACTTTGTCTAATGCAATATGTAAGACTCGATGCAATAAATATAGTCTTTTTATATATTCAGACCAATTTGAGGGTGGTTATAATATTTGGGCACAATATTACAAAGCAATTATCATAAGAATTTTGTGAGCCCAGTTTGCAGGTTCAATTTTCAAGTGAGAATTACCAATTATAACAAATCTGAAGTCTCATTGATCTATGAAATATTTCTCACCAATCAGCATCCAACTTCCCTATAATTGTCAATTATTACTTGATGATTGAGGCTGCAAGAATTCATTTGGGGTGAGTTTTTATCAATTTTGAGGCTATCAGGATCAAATGCGTCTATCGAGTCTCTGAACACGAATCTGAAGTCCAAAAGATAGGCTCTCCTTCATTCCGGAGTTATGACCTTCCAAATTCTGAAGAATGGCATATTCCGCCTTCTTTTTTGAACCAATTCAATGATCAGAAAGACACGTTTTTGTTAGTTAGGTGCCTGGAACACATCATTTCACCTTCTTCAAATCTTTTTACAGTTTGTGGAGAAAAAACTGAAGAGAGTATACCAGATACGATACCTAACGAATAAAAAAGTGTGTTCCTGATCGTTTTTTTTTGGTACAAAAATGAAGGCGGAATATGCCCTCCTTCCGAACTTTGAAATGCAATAACTTCGAAACGAAGGTAGAGCGGCGCGTTTTGACTTCAGTTTCATGTTCAGCGACTCGAAATACATGGTTTTTACAATTTTTTTCGAAACTCAATTCGGTGCAGCGAACAAATATTTACCAGATGCACTACTGGAAAAGACATAAGTTGACCCTGAATGCTATGGGAAAGTTTCACCTTCTAGGACCTCTTGTATGAGCGATCGACCTAAGGGACATAAATCTCCCATTTCTACTATAAGAAAGTTTTTTGAACATGGATCCAATTTTGATTACAATGAAATGAAAATATTCCCATTTATGAGAAAGCATATACTCACTTCCTTCAAAGTTTTTTGGGTTCCCAACCTACCACAATCTGAAAAAATAAAATTTAATATCGGAATCTATTAGGCATTCTAGATACTTGTCAAATGAACCAATGCCGCCCAGAAACTTTCCTTAGTTCTAAAAGTTCAATGATACCAAATACTGGTGCGCCCTGCGTTTTTCTTTGCTTTACTAAGCATTTCAATAATGGAAGATGAAGATACACGGATATTATACTAATATGAAAATGAATTAGTTTTTTGGTAAAATTCCGTTAATCGCGCTCCGCCTCGAAATTAAAAAATTTTTGATGGAACTTACGTATTTTGGCCTCCTGAACAAAAAAGTCAAATGAAATTTTTGGGGCTCTCAACTCGTTTCGGAGATACGGCTCCCCAAAGACATGAAATCGGGGTTTTACGCCTATGTTTGTTTTTTAGCAAATTCCGCTCGAAATTCCTCCTCCTTTCTATCAGCACAATATACCCATTATATATACCACCTTCTTCATCACTTTATAACCGAATTTTAGGCATTTTTCACTACAAAACTCTTAAAGGTAAATCGTCATAGAAATTCGAGGTTTCCAACATTTTAGAGTTTTGTAGTGAAAAATGAAAAAATGACTATGACTCGGTTGGAAAGTGATGAAGAAGGTGGTATGTAATGGGTATATTGTGTTGATAGAAAGGAGGAATTTCGAGCGGAATTTGCCAAGGAACAAACATAGGCATAAAACCTCGATTTCCTGTTTTTGTGGGCCGTATCTCCGAAACAAGTTGAGAGCCCCAAAAATTCCATTTGACTTTTTCATTCAGGAGGCCAAGATATGTAAGTTCCACCAAAATTTTTTTAATTTCGTGGCAGAGCCCGATTAACAGTTTTTTTGTTTGTCGTCCAGACATCGCATAATCTGGAATGCCTGGTACAGCAACTTATCGGGATAGATAAAAAATCTGCCCTTCTGCACTTGTATGTATTCCACTGTTATTTCTTATTCTTTTAGATTGTGGTAGGTTGAGAATCCAAAAAAACTATGAAGAAAAAATCCATTCACCACAAAATAATAACACTCAAACAGTATATACTCACTCTTTTATAGTTTTGGATATGATTGAAATTCTATAGCGCTGATGTGCAATATGAGCGACACAGTTTTTTTGGATGGTATGCAGCTGTTCCAGCTGCTGGAGATATGCTTTATTATCCAACTGAAAATTCAAGTTTATCAAATTCAAGTCCTTCTCATTAACAATTACTAACCTCTAACTGCTTGAAATCTGCATTCAGTTCATCCCATTCTTCGATAATTTGTTCTGTCATTTTATCAATAAATACCAGATGAATTCAAGAAATCGAATGCATATATTAAAACGAAAGATTTGTCTACTTATTTTTTATTTCAGCAAATCTCTGTTGTTGATGTTTACAGTGTCAGTCAATCGTCGACATTGCTCTGCTCGACACTCGACATTCGACATTGCAGTTTACTTTTACAGCAGTGTTGCCAATGACATATCTACAAAATACCCACACTATCCAACCGATTTTACCCGCGCACTCATCATTTTACCCCTTTCTAGTTGAATTCATGTAGATACGAAATTTGCAAAATTCGTTCGAATAAAAAAGGATGTAACTGAGAAATAGCCAATGATATTTCAGTGTTTGATCTCCTTCTCACTTGAACTGCAATATATTTTCGAAAATTGTGTCTGTACGAATTCTGCTTAATGCTGAATGTTTCAAAACTCCTTCAAAAACACAATTTTTCTACAGGCAGTGATAGAATGATTTGTAACACTGTTAAAAATATACTACAAAAATAAAGTTTTATATCACAAGATACTATACATAATACTTCAACAATGTCAAGTACATAAAACAATTGAATTTTGAGAGGAAAAAGAAATAAACAAGATGGAAATCATCTTTATATAATACGGAAATATAGATTTCAGATCATATCTCAAATTAAATAAGTGTTATATTTCATGAAAAATAAAATATACAAAGAAAAAACAATATAAAATATCTCTAGGTAACACAAAAGTGATTATTTCACGTACATACAGGATCCAAGGTTGAGATTTGAGACAAACAGAGTAACAGAGAGGTCGAGACATTTTATTGCGCTTTTCATATCTATCCCTATCCCACTAATTCGGTTCGTTCTCAGTGACAGAGAAAGGACAGCGAACTCTAGATCGTAGATTTTGCATTCACAGAACCCATAATTCTTACATTTGGCCCTATTCAGAAGAACATTGGATATTTGTAAGAACATCGGATATTTGGTTATTGAATGAAGGCTATTTGTCAAGGCTGTGTTATATCATGTGTCCCTCGAAAATTTTATGTTTTTTTAATATAATATTGTACGTTTTCTCCAACAATGATATGTTGAAAAAAATATTGAATTTCGAACCGAGATTTCAATACAAAGCAGCTACGATAATTGGTCATTTTTCACTATCCAATGTCCTCTGGAATAAGGCTGATTGTGAATTCCGTGATTCCAATTTCCACTGTCAATCCACTCCATTTGTGAAGGGCAGAGTACAGTGTTGTTGTCGTGTTACAACCCGCCCTTATAAGCACCACCTTGACCAAGGACATTAAACATGTCCTCGCACTTTTATAACTATTGCTATTTGAGTGTACTCACGACGTTTCGATTGCTTGTATATTCGCAATCGTCTTCGGGTGATGACTGACAATATATCGAGGTGTAGTCGGTTATAAAGCCCCGATTTCCCTATGTTGGGGAAAGGGGCGGTACTAACAATGAGGCGAGCGGGTACTACAACTAGAAGTGTACTGATCGATTTTCAGCGGGAAATGGATGTATTGGAGCGAGATTCTCCCTCATCGAGCTGAAGTCGGTCCATGCCTTGGATGAGCGGCCTCCACGCATTCCGGATCTCCAGACTGGGGTGATTGAATGCGTCGTTGTTGAACCAGTGCTCCTCCTTGTGTATGACCTCGGCTTCAGACCATTTAATGCTGTGATGGTTTGTCCGAGCATGCTTGGCTATTCTTGATTCCGTTGTTTCTCCTCGTGTGTTGTTCTTGAGTTCACCTATTCTCACTTCCAATGGTCTTTTGGTTTCTCCGATGTAGGATTTGCCGCACTCGCATGGAGTCCTGTAGACACAGTTGATTGGTGTCGCTGTTTTTATGCGGTGGTCGAATTTTTGTGAGCTGGATGCGGATTGTGTTACCTGATTGAAATAACAGACTCTGACGTTATATTTCCCTCCTATCCGATGGAAGATAATAAAAAAGCAGATTGAGCGCGCCCCACATTCAATATCAGTCGAGCAGAACACCAAGCATTGTGCAGTTTACGAGGAGATGATACCATCGAAATTCTACCCGCAGATAAACGAAATGCCACAGTAGTAATGGACGCTGACCAGTATGAGGCAAAAATTGATGAAGTGCTGCAGAAAGGAAAACACAGCGAGCTATCCAAAGACCCCACTTCATCGATGGAGAAAAAGGTATACCTTACATTGAAGATAAATTACATATTTTTTGATTGTCGTGCTTTCAGCCAATCACATTATCACATATCAGCTAGAGGAATAGTAGATACTTTTCTGGATATGCCGGTTTTGAAGAAGCGAGTAGAATTTTTGAGTTAGTGTTGATCAAAACGAACCCATCCAAATACTGTTCATTTACATGGACCGAAGTCCTCCATTTGAAGTAAAAGTAGTCCGACTTGGCGAATCCATTTTCAAAAATATTAAAAAAAGGTATTATATTACAAAGTGGACTTAGAAAACTTTCCCGTACGGTCATAAGAAGTTTGGAATGCTTGGAAATTTTTTCTACTGTGACATAGAGAATTACTCGATTAGAGAATTGTTACGCAGTTCTCCAGATACCTTCATTTCATTACGAATAAACAAAACTAGACATGAGTTACTAAAAGGGAAAACTGTCTCCAGAGGCATTTTCTGGCGCTCTTGTATCTGTAGAGTAGGGAGGGTGAGTATAGACCCACAGCACTTAGGCCACAATATGGCCCATTGTACATCCTCCCAAGGAGTCGCCCTCCTAGGACATTGTCCATCCTGCCTTATCCAGGAAGGAGGACAGGTCACCAGGGGACATCTCCTTAATATCGGCAGGTGTAGGCCAAGACTCACCGAACACACACTCTCTTATCGACGATAGCTCCAGACATTCGCATAAGACATGCCTGACAGTTTCATCTTCCTGTTCACACATCCTGCATAGAGGTGTGTCCACTAGCCCCATAATATGGAGGTGTTTCCTTAGTTGACAGTGTCCAGTCAGAAATCCCACTGTTAAACGTAGGTTCTTCCTGGTCATCGCCAAATATTTATTTGGATCCAGCTTCTCAGGGTCGCCCAGGGTGATCCTGGCAAAACTGCATCCTTTGGTTTCATCCCATCTCTTAAGGGATTGAGTATGGGTGTAACGTTTGGCTAGTTCCGCAATTGTCGAAGTCGTCAAGCCATGGGTGTCACCTGGTCCCAAAATTTTCAGTCCAGCCGCCATCCTGGCCAAAGAGTCAGCAATGCGGTTACCTTTGCTCCTGTCGTGCCCTTTCACCCACCTTAGTACGATATTATTATCTACCGAGGCGTTAGCTAAATCTTGGTGGCACTCTAGTGCTAACCCTGAGATAATACGTTGTCTATTCAAGGTTAGTAGGGCTTGTCTACTATCAGTGCAGATTATTATGTTTTTGCCAGAAATTCCTTTTCTGGTTAGCTCTTTTGTGGCGATTGAGATACCAGCCAGTTCTGTTTGAACCACGCTGGTATTTTTTCCCATTCCCCACTTAATCCTTAGGCTAAGTGATCTGGAGTAAACTCCACATCCTGATCCTTCCTTGGTTTTTGAGCCGTCTGTGTATATGCGTATTGCATTTGCAGCATCCGCCTCAGTGTTCTGTTTTATTTGTATTTTGTAGGGTTTATTAAACACAAACCTGGGTTCAATTGCGTCACTGGCTGCCTGTAGCAGAGGCACCGCAGTGAGTGCCTCCCTCCACAGGCCCCGCCTCAGTTGACCCATTCCTACCTCGGGGTTTACACCAGCCGTGCGCAATCGTAGCATGGCCATTAGCGCAACCTCCTTGACGTGCAGGTCCAGAGGTGTCAGACCAGTAACTAATTCCATTGCCGCGGTTGGTGTTGTTCTCATGGCTCCTGTGATGTTCAGACAAGCCATTCGCTGTATTTGATATAGTTTTTGGATGGCCGTTGCTTGTAGAGTTTTCGGTCCCCATGCAATGGCTCCGTACGTTAGCATAGGTCTTATTATTGCAGTGTAGATCCAGGTGACTACACGGGGCGAGAGACCCCATGTGCGTCCCACTGTCCTCCGACACTGCTCCCCAGTTAACACAAACATCTATGCGATGTCACTTTCTTGCCTCTTAATCTATTGGAATGTGAGGTTCATCTATACATCTCTGTTACCGTAAAGGGAAATGGAATTCGATCAAACGAGTTATCTATCATCACTTTTTTGCTATAACGATGCACAAATAGACGTGGATCTGTGATGCTATTCAATGTACCAAGGATGTCCAAATCTGAATCACAAATTGATTTTCCGTTGATTCACATTTTTTCGTCTCAGGGCAGTATATGCCATTCACTAAACGGTTCACATTTGGGACTCACAAAGTAGTGAAAAGTGAGTTGAATGTCAACCGAAGCTCATTTATTTTCAAAATATGCATCTGCGCACCCTGCACACGCTGGCATTCGCATTACCTACTTGTTGCTGGTTGCTGCCATTGCCATTCGTTTCGCCCGTTTTTGTTTTTACCCTTTAGATTGTGTTGTGTTTTATCAGTCTATTTTCACATGGACTGCTTGGAAGTAAGTTATATTTTGAAAAATATTTGTGACTATATACTATTATTTGAGGTCGTTGTGGGTTTGAATTGCTGATCTGAGTTTTGATGCAAAAGGTAAGTGGCAATAAATACATTAAAATTATAGGGAAAAAGGAATCCATATCGCGTGGTCAACTTTCGCCTTAGATTTCTCATAGTCAGTCACAAAATACAACAATTCAATTTTTTCAATAACCACTGTAAAACTCATTTATTCAATCCTAAAAGATTCAGTATAAGATATATCATATTGAATTAAATTGGTATCAACATAACCTCAATTTTACCATTAGACATTCCAGATACTTGTCGAATGACGAAATGAACCAACACGGGGGCATCTACTGACAAGAAACTTTCGTTTGTTTTTCTCACAAAAGTGTTATTGCCATGGTAACACTGGTGTTTGCCCCGGATAATAGGGAAGAATATCGACCGATGAGGGCGCTGGTGGTGGTTAAACTATATCCACCATTTTGAAATAGTTACCTTGTTTACATTTGTTAAATAACGCGCCAAACTGAAATCCAGTCATCAGTTGCCTTCGCTAGACAAGATTTTGGTGTTTTTTCTGCTATATTTTCATTATACGAAATTTTTTCTCGTGAAGTTTAATATAACTGTGTTCATGATGCTTTGAATAGCCGCACAATACCATTCATTGGAGGTGAACATAGATGCATTGTGTTTTAAAATCTAATGATATTTGTTCCGGGACATTTTTTAGTTTTAGTGTAGTGTTAGTTAGTGAACCAAAGAGGCTTTTATTACATGGATGATGAAATGCGCCATAACTTCGCCTAAAAATAGACAAACAGACTCACCAGGTAACAAGAAATCACCTCTCTTGAAATGCAAGTAACACACTGAAGCCGCTCTAGGTGATGATTTATGCAGTTTCAGTTTAATTTTCCAAGCCGTGTACCTGTCTATTTTCTCTTTCAATCCACTTTCCGTAATGTTTCCCACCAAAGATGTATTTATCTTTGGAAACGTGTGGAAAGGCAACTTTGGATTTCGGTTCCTAGAGTTGCGGCAACTTGGCACCAAACACTTTATACGACTCACTGAGCGATCTGCATCCATCATTGTTTGTTATTATTAATCAAAAAAAAATACAACTTCAGATGAGATTTCCTAAATCAACACCAAAGAACCCAATAAATTAACACACATAAAATGGAAGCCGTTTGTTTGTGAAATTATAGCAGTGCGTTATATTTCCGCCAGACGTCGCATAAAATTATGAACTTCCCAATAGAGTATGAGTAGTGGTTTTCTTTATATGGTGGGGCGTTACTTTTCCAAAATGCTCAAACCGTTTTGCTGTGAACCCAGCATACAAAGTAAACTACAGTGACGTATACTCTATTATCCGTGGGTGTTTGCCACCCAGACATCACGTGATCTGGAATGCCTAATGGTAAGGTACAAATCAGTTCAAAGTTTTGCTTTTTTATAAGTATATATATAGTCGTCTGTGAATAAAATTCTTTTTTCTGTGACGGGAAAAAAGTTTGACATTTCATCTCTGATGACAGGTAACAAAATGTCACTTTTTATGAAATTACTTTTTTCCCGGATATATTATATACACATAAGTAATGGTAGGAATTTAATTTTAGAATATTTTCTTATACAAAAGTTACATTTCCTTTATGACAAAAGTACAATTATTAAATGTGCATTGCATGAATGATATGTTCCTTGAACTATTCGGTACAACAGTCGAATTTTCTTGTGTTGAAATTATGTTTTTTTTCAATATCAAATCGTCGTTTTTCCCGCCACAGAAGAAAAATGTGTATTATACTACCGATTCCCTTGTATAATAAATAACTTTTTTTCTCTTCAATTTGGAGAAGAAATTAAAAATGTTCTCAGAAATTTGTTACCTTTCATTTCAACAATGTTTTATATGATTCTATACACCATGCATTCAAACTTATATTTGTTATATTTCTGTAGTTTTCCTGGAAATTGTAACCTTTCACTATATTTACTTTTGTGGGAGTTTTGGAAGTTACATTTCTCAGAAAAAATATAAAAACAAAAATTCTTCCACCTCAGATATGAAGTTCGAACAATACTTATATATAATTATTCATCCAAACATTTTCAGACGAAGTATTTTCTAACCATTGGAGCATCAACTGTCAAAGTCTTCATAGCAGAGCTATGGGGAAATTGATGACCAACTCCGTGGCGATGATATGCAGCTGGAAGGGGTTGAAGAATAATAATCATAAAATTGGTGATTACCAAATACTACAATGTTTATATGGTAAATATGATTTCATTCAAACAACTACTTATTTAATTTAACCAAGTATTCATTTTTCTCCATGTTGACTTTCTTCTCCGACTCAAAAAATAAAATTCACAACCTCTATGATAAAAGTAAAATGAAAAAAAAATTCAAACACTCTGTAGATACTTGTATATTATTCAGAGACGTTTGATTCATTCACAAAAAAGGAAGGAACAGTTCATCTAAAACAGCTACTCCCTTACCTATACACCACGACGGGCACTGAATCACATAGAAATAACTATTTCTTGCTGAATTTGTATACCAAGGCTATGAAAATTGAATCAAATGTATAGCATACATAGGAAATATCTACACAATAAAGCAAAAATAGAGTTATTTGTGGAAAAAAATCTCACTCATCAGGATAATATTTCATTAGATAGTACAGATAAAAAAAATCTTGTTTTGCTCAGAGAGAATTATCTCTTGAGAAAAATGGATAAATTATGGAACACGTTCATTAAACACCAAACAATTCTGGGCTTGAATAATTTATTTGTTTTATTAGGCAGCAAAGTAGTAGATTGACTGCCGCGGCTGATAGTTAGGCAGTCAATCTACTTTGCTGCCGAGTTGAACATATAATTTTTTCTCCGATGGTTTATGAAGATATATGTAGGATATTGTATTTGCAAACTATTACAATTCTCGCAATCTTTTTATTTTTCCTCTAGTGAAAAATTAAAACAAAATTTGTAGGAATCGCAATTTGTTGGAATTGTTGTAATTATAGTTTGACAACATTATGTACAGTGATAGCGACTTAGAAGTTTTTACTCCTCCAAACACATATCAATCAGCTAAGTATTACTTTGCTGCCTAGGCAGGAAAAGTAATACTTTGCTGATTGATATATGTCTTCAACATCAATTTTTGCTGTCAATCGGAGAAAAAATATTTTCCTGGAGAGGAAGATTTTTTTCTACAAATTAGCTTCGTTGTGCAGGTATTTCCTTTGTATGCAATCTATTTGATTCAATTTTCACATGCTTAACATACGGTGCCGGCCCGGTATAGGAAGGGGAGTAGCTGTTTCAGATAGACTCATTCTTCCTTTTTGTGAATGAATAAAACGTCTTTGAATGATAAACACGTACCTATCAGCAGAGAGTATTTGTTATTTGTTTATTTTATAGAAGTAGTAATTTCAATTTTTCGATTCAAAGAAAAAAGCAAAAAAAATAATTCCTCAAACTTCATTCTCCCCACAAAAATATACCCAAGTTCCTAATTACCATGTTTTTCACATGAATCGATAGAAATTCTTACTAAACGATGAATGTTGGCTATTAACCTTTCTCCTTTATCCTATCTTTCAGAGATGAAGAACTTATCATTTTTCAGTACATTTTTCAAATTTGAATAAAGGATTAGAAATTGGACGATTTTGAAGGTGGTTATCCAGGAAGCAAGTCATCAAGCCATCTGATTAGATGGCTTTCAACGAACTTTTTGATGCTTGAAGCTGTTCATTAACAAAACAGTCATATTGAAACCTTTTACAAAGCTTATTGAATTGGTATGACTTGGTTTCCTGAAATTATGTCAATGTCAAGCAAATTGACATGAGGAAGCACAATAATAGCCCTAATATAAGAGGTTCAGTTGAGTAAAACCTAATATTCACACTCCTTTCACACAAACAAGTTAATATTGGGGAAAATGAGTCACACATTACGAAAAATAATATGTTACAAGACATTATTCAAGTTTGATCCTTGTTGTTGACAATAAATTAGGATACTGTGATATATCGAGAACTGCAATATGCAATATGTTTAAAATAGATTTATCAAACCTCTTTTTAGAAAAATACATTTTACTTTGCTAATGAATTTTTATTGAATATGAATCTATACATTGAATATAGAATATAAACAACCAACCTTTTCTGTGACTAGTCTGATGAAATATTGTACCAGTAATATTTTCATATCTATATATTTGATGATGATGATTGATGATTGAATTCTATTCTAATATATTGAAATTTAATGTTATCTCCTGAAGAATCTAGTTTATTTTTCATGTGGATTCATTTTTATTACAATTTTATTGGAAATTAACATTTTTGCAAATGTTTTTCAAATCAAGTGTTTCATTCAT
Organism: Zygogramma bicolorata; assembly: GCA_032362365.1. Classification (NCBI taxonomy): domain Eukaryota; kingdom Metazoa; phylum Arthropoda; class Insecta; order Coleoptera; family Chrysomelidae; genus Zygogramma; species Zygogramma bicolorata. Next base: position 122,126 of record JAVJAQ010003189.1, on the reverse strand, counting down.
GAATGTATAGAGAAACCACTCAAGTCCGCTTTTTGAGAAGTCTTTTGTGTCCTGAATTTCAGTGGAAATAACTCGGTAGCTTAAGAGTGAACATATATGTGCACGTTTTCTTCCACTTTCTCATACATTGAAATATTTACCTTTAATGGATTTTAACATGTTTATAATCATTATTTACAACGGATTATCACAGAATTTATGTATTGAATTTGGTGTATAAATTTTTCATATCATTCAATTTTAAACTGAATTTTCGATTTCAGATTCAATTTGTCAGATATTCGAATTGACTTGCAGAGAGTTTGAGATTCTGACGAAAGATTTGCTCCGCCATGACAAGCAGAGGAAGATCAGGAAAGAAAAAAAATAGAAGTTTCTTTGTGATTTGAGAATAGTTCTTTCAGAATTTTGTTTTGTTGCTCAGAGTTTATTTTTATTTATATTACATATTTGAAATAAATCATTTGAAGTTTCTATGGAAGCTCCAATAAGTATATCTGTGAATTAATAAGGTACATCGCATTTACAACAGAAGTGACATCTAGGCGATTCACAACACACTTCAGAAAGAGTATCGTTTTTATCGAAATGTGAGCTACTGAGTGAATCTTAATGTGACTCGCATTCTGAAAATTGTGAGCTGGTTTCAACCTCTCATTTAACTGCTACAATCACAATTATGTGCGTTTGATTGTGAAGCACAAAAGAACTTCACATTCAGTTCTTTCAGAGTTGAATTGTGCAACACAAAGTGAAGCCTGAAGCCGGTCACCAGGGTCCGAAATAGCAGTTAATGGGATGTCAATGTGAGTCAAATTGCGATTCAAGGCTGTGATCTGAAACATGAATGTGCAGCACTTTAACATCTCTGAGATCGTTTTGTGTTAACTGGGTCGTAGGCCACATATGCTCTTTTTGCTCTGCTCTGAATGTGCGAGTTCCATGTTAACTTCCTGTCGAGGGTAATACCGAGGTATTTCACCTCTTCAGAGAAGTTTAGTTTGCTTTTGAAGATTTCGGGGGGTTTCAAGCCCGATAAGCTTCTTTTCCTAGTGAAAAGGACCATCTCCGTCTTCTTGGGATTGATCGACAGTGAGTGTTCTTTACACCATGTTTCTATTAATTTGAGACCATCCTGCGCTCTATCGCACAGTGTGTTCACAAATTTGCCGGTCTGCAGGATAACTATGTCATCTGCATATGCAATTGTGTAGAAACCATTACTGTTGAGGTGATTAATCAGGGTATCCAGGACTATGTTCCAAAGAAGGGGTGATAAGACCCCTCCCTGCGGACATCCCCTCATGACCAGTCCTCTCACAGTAATGTCTTCTACATTTATACTTATTGCTCTACTAGAGAGCATCTTGAGTATCCATTCTCCTACTACCAGGGGTATATTCCTGGAGTTAAGTTGTTGGGTGATTGTTGGGAAGGTCGTTTTATCGAACGCTCCTTCGATATCTATGAATATAACTGTTGTAACCTTATATTGAATTCAACACAATAAGTTACAATTCATTGTGGGTTCGAACGTTTTAATCTATTCCATGAATAAACACATGTCAAAACTGACAAGTCTCCTTGTTTCCCCCTAATGTCACATATTCGATATACAAGGAGATGAATCAGTTACTACAATTCTCCCCCTCTAATTGAAAAAACATTGAAATGAAAGAAAAAAAAATATGAAAATCTGATTGAAACCAGAATTAAAACAATCGGAATCAGGTAACATAATCGCGAAGAATTGTCGAAGGACGACGTAAACGTTCTGAACGTCTTGGAAGAACTGGTGGCTGTTGGGGTATCATTGGTTCAGGAGCTCGTAAAACAACATTTGGCTGCATAAATACTGGTGGAACCATCATCTCAGTACGAGTAGTTTCATTATCTGTTGCCTCATCTGTATCTAAATCGAAGGAGATTTTTTTGGGCACGCTCGTTTTTCGAAGTTGATCAATATGTCTTTTGTAGACATAACCATCATCCAACTTGACGGTGTAATGAAGTGCTCCGTGCTTGGCAATAATGGTGCCGAATCTCCAAGTTTGTTTCGTGTTATCGTAAAACCTAGACTGTACTCTATCGCCCACCTTAAGCTGACGAGTGCCTGGAATTCGTACAACTTCAAGATCAGTAGGTTCACTGAATGGCTTGATGGCGTCCAAACGGATACGCAGTTTCCTATTGAGATATAGTTCTGCAGGAGACTTCCCTTCTTTCAGAGGGGTTGCTCTATAAATTTGTAGTATTTTCTGCAATTTCTGAGAGAAGTTCAATGGTTCATTTTCCATAGCCTTCAGTTTATTTTTCAACGTCTGGACATTCCTTTCCGCGAGTCCATTAGTTGCAGGGTGGCCCGGGGCTGAAAATTTTTGAAAAATACCATTTTGCTTGCAGTAAGCCTTAAATGTATCACTACAAAAATATGTTGCGTTGTCTGAGACGATAATCCTTGGATAACCGTGGAATGCAAAAACAGATTCTAGAAGCTGAATTGTTTTTGTTGACGATGGAGGTTCAGTTATGAAACGTACTTCAATCCACTTTGATTTAGCGTCGACAATTATAAGAATGTGTTTTCCTTGATAAGGGCCAGCGTAGTCGATGTGTAGACGACTCCAGTTTTCTTCTGGCTCTTCCCACGTATGTAGAGGTGCCTTCCCAGGATTGACTCGGATTGTAGCGCAAGGTTCACAGGAGCTGACCATGCGTTCGATGTCACGATCGATACCTGACCAAGTGCAATAGCGTCTAGCCAATTGTTTCATTTTTGAAATGCCAATATGAGTTGAATGAAGTTCTTGAAGTATAACTGAGCGAAGTTTATGTGGAATCACTACCCTTTGTCCTTTGAATAAAATTCCAGAATCCAGAATGTACTCGTCGTGGTGTTTGCCTTCAAGGAGATCTGATTTGATTTTTGAGAGTAACTCATCTTCCTCGGTATATTTGGCAATCGATTCAGCATCCACGTATTCAGAAGAAATTTGAAATATTGACAGAACACATATGTCGTGAACCTCACGATTAATGGCTAAATCTATTGTTCGAGTATCGATTCGAATGGGTGCTCTTGACAAACAGTCTACATTGATATTGTCAATACCTTTCTTGAAACTGGTTTCGTAATCAAAACCGGATAAAAACGAAGCATATCTTAGTAACCTAGCGGAAGTCATTGCTGGAAGCTTTGATGAAGGGTGAAAAATTCGATATAATGGCTGATTATCGGTTACAAGCTGGAAATGATGTCCATATAAGTACATGTAGAAGTGACTGACTGAGAATACTATAGCTAAAGCTTCTCTATCCAACTGACTGTAATTTTGCTCAGCTGGAGTGAGGGATCGTGAGGCGAATGCAACTGGCCTCTCTTCGTTGTCAATCAGATGAGAAAGTACACCTGCAACTCCTGTAGGGCTACCATCGCAGGTTACAATAATGGGCAATGTTGGATCGAATGGTACAAGAACTCTGTCACTGCATATCTCGTCTTTCAACTTCAGAAAAGCATTCTCACAAGCAGAAGTCCAAATGAATTTTGATGATTTTTGAATAAGCTGTCTCAGTGGATGAGTTAATGAGGAACAATTGGGAATAAACTTCGAATAATATGTTACCATTCCCAGAAAACGTCTGATATCATTCTGATTATTCGGTCGAGGCATTTTTATGATTGCTTCTACCTTTTTGTTGCATTTTCTAATTTCATTGAATCGAATGTTGTGACCTAGGAAACGAATGTCTTCTTTGAAAAATTCACATTTTTTTCGGTTGAGGTGCAAGTCATTTTCTTGAAGTCGAGTGAGGCATTTATCGAGATGGTATTGACAATCATGAAATGTTTTACCATACACAATTATATCATCGAAATATGATAAGGTTCCATCAAGGTCTCGGAGAATGTTATCAAGAATTCTGTTGAATTCACTAGGAGCTGTCTTGATTCCAAAAGAAAGGCGGTTTATCATGTAGGTCCCTCGATGAGTTGAAATCGTTTGAATTTTAGCACTTGACTCATCCATTTTGACGTGAAGGTAAGCTTTGAAAAGATCAAGTCTGCAAAAGTATCTTGCGCCTTTCAAGCTATTGAAAATTTCATCTATTCTCCTGATTGGATAGTGAGCCGACTGCAACTGACGATTCACTCCCATTTTGTAATCCACACAAAGTCGAACATTTCCATCAGCTTTCGGAACGACTACAAGCGGAGATCCCCAATCACTATGATTGACTCGAGTAATAATACCTTGCGATTCAAGTGTATCAAGCTCTTGCTCAACTTTTTCGCGCAAAGCATAAGGAACGTCCCTTTCACGGAAGAAAACCGGCTTGGAGGCTTCTCGAAGATGTAGAGAGCATGTTACATTCGGAATACAGCCAATACGAGGTTCAAAAATTCGTGCATACTTGACAAAAATATCATTTATTGAAGAAATTTCATTCACAATTGAATTGTCGATATCTTTGAGCTCTATATTTAAGTGTCGAATCCAACTACGACCAAGCAATGGAGAAAAATCATCTGGAACAACGAATAGTTCTTCGCAGGAAGAATGGTTCTTGTATTGAACATTTACTTGGAGCTTGCCATCAGGTGCAAAAATATGTTTAGTATACGATCGAAATTTGAGATCAGACTTTTGAAGAGGAACTTTTAAGCGTAGGCTGTGATACTGGGAACGGGGTAGAAGGGTGAATCCTGCACCTGAATCCACCTCAAATTTGACGGGTTTTCCTTCGATAAAAACAATTGCAAAATATTTTGTAGAATCGGATCTTTTTATTTGATTTTCGAAAACATCCACTATTTGGTTGAAACCGTAATCGTGCTCTTGTGGGTCATCAGGAACGTTGCCAGGAGAATGACCATTATCGGATGAATTTGCACTATCAGAAACGACATTGGTACTGACTGAATTTTCCTTTTTTTGGGTCATTAGTGTTTTGATACATACTCGGGAAATATGTCCTTCTTTAGAACAGTGATGGCAGTATAACGATTTGGGGTTTACTCGACAATTCTTGGCTATATGTGATTTCGACGCACATCGAATACATAAATCCTTGATTCCAAGTTTTTCGTAGTTGATTCTCGATTTTGAACGCGGTTGATGTCGTCTGTCATAGTTTCTGGCTCGAGAAGGACTATGTTGCTGAAGATCAGGACGAGCAGAGCGAAAACTATTTGGTTTTGACACTTGATTGATGTCTGAAGAGGACGTAAGTGAATCCGATACTGAATATTGCTTTGAACCAATTATTCGGCTATCTAATTTACTAGCTTCGAGAGCCAAAGCTTTTTGAATAATAATGTCAATTGTTGAAGAACTATCTAATTGTAAGATTGCTTCTCGTATAGAATTGTCTCGGAGACCTCTTATGAACTGTGCTCTCAAGAAAATGTCAGTAATACTCGCCTTGCAGGAACAAACAAATCCACAATCAACTATGTCTTTCCGTAGGAGAGCAATATAATCGGCTACCCAGCAAACAACGAACTGTCGGGAAGGCAACGGCCCAATGATTGCAATGCTGGGGAATTGACTATAGCGGCAAAAAGTTATTGGCCTTTTACAAGTTGGCCGTTACTTCGCCAGAAGAGCAAAAAAAATGTTGGGCTTATATCGGACCACTGACTTTTGCATTGCCGGAAATGTGAAGGTATCCCGCAAAGAAATTATGTGACGGGCCAATGCCAGGCTTGCACATATGGCTTGACATATGAAAAATTAATTCTGCACGCTCCCTTCACCTTCATTACTTATTGTTTCTTCGTTAAACGATGAAGCGTGTCAGGGTTAGGTCTCCAGCATTTCACTGGGGAGATTTTGAATATTTTGATTGATTTGTGTTTCAAGTATGCACACTCAAAGCGAATTCTATTGTTAGAACTCGTGCAATTTTTGACAGAAGTCGTGTTTCTTCATTCTTCAATATGGAAAGAGTTGAAAAGAGAGAGAAAAACATTGGCTTCGTTCAGCGGTGCACAACCGTTGAGAATAATCACTAAACGTGTTGAGCCGCTGCTCAACGGTTTCGAGTGATCAATGGTGCAGCGGTCCGTTCAGCCGAACAGGTTGGCACATCACTCAACGGTTGAGCACCGCTGAACGAAGCCACTGGCACGGCACGAGATGCCAAAGAAATCGCTATCAGTTGTTATTTAAACTGCCCGCCATTTTAGAGTGACCAATCACAGAGTGCGTTCCCTGTTCCCTGACACCTGACATCAAGGACGGAAAAAAGCCCTGAGCCCTGCAGACTTGAGCTTGAGACACAAAATGGTTGAATAATTTTGTTGAATATGGAAGAGTTTGATAAGTAAGTATTCTCATTGTATAATTAGTATTATATACATAACTATCATCTAAAATATCGTGCTGCAATCGTAACTCATTGCCAAATGGAGTCATGAATTCATGTTTATTACATATTTCAATTTTGAACTGCTTCGCCCTTAACCTCTTTTTCTTGTTTTTCCCGGCTTTTTCAATCTTCTCTGGGGTCATAGGGATTAATTCAAGCGATTGTTTCATCATTATATCATGAGAAATTGACAGCTTGGTTTTCAAATTTTACTCAAACATCACATTTTTTTGAAAAAGCCTAATATTCCATCATTTAAACATTGACATTACTCAAACATACATGACAGTGCTATTTTTCCAGCTATTTTTTTTATTGAAGTTAACAATATAATTCTGTGTATTTTTCCTTTTCAGTGTAAATCATTATCCATTATTGGGGGAAAAGATGTTCAGGAAACTGTAAGAAGAATTCTGGAAAAATTTATTTCACACGGGCTATCCCTGAAAATAAATTGGTCTGGAAGAAACGGTAAATTTTCTTTCAAAACAATGGAGAGTGTTTCCAAATTGATCATCGGTAGGTATACCTATCAACTCCATTCAATTCTGCATGTTTAGCATTAATATATTGCCTTTATTCTAGTTCATGCTACTATCAAGTGGTATTTTGTCTTGCTAAGAAAAAATGCAATAAGCAACTTGCCAGAAGAATGTTTTTGGATTAACTGTGGAAAACATAAGGAATAAAAATACATTCTTCAGCATTTTGTACGGTATTCTTGTTTAGCATGGCGATATAATTCTCATACGTCCATATGCACCGCTTCTACTCAATGGAGGTTTAACTAAGCTTGGCTTTATCGCTAAGGAACCAGGAATCTGATTGGCGAATCCATAGCAACAAAACCTAGCTTAGGTAAACCATCAATAAATAGGAGCAGTGCATATGGTCAACAGTGAGTTTCAATTTGGATTTGTCCTGTTGGGAAAAAAAAATATTATTCAGTTTCAGCAAGACGAAACCCATTGTGTGCTCAGGCCACTGAATTTGAAGTGGTGTCTATAATCAAATCATGGTTTCGGAGTGCTGGGGACCGGGACGGAGGGCGAGAGAAGAGAAGAAAAGAGAAAGAAGACGTGAGGAGAGAGAATTTACAGTAGAATGTATAGCCATATTCAGGGTGTTTCCCAAGTAGGTAAAGAATATTCAAGTAGTGATTTCTTGTGAAATTTCACGAAGGAATCTAACACAAGGAATCACTGACCAAATGGTTAATTAAAGCTTTCGTGGCTGAGGTTTTCAGTATCACTACTTTCGTTCGGATTTGAAGGCCGTCGTTCTTTGGAATTTTCTCCTGACGTTTTGCTGGCACAAGTGGCTAGCTTCTTCAGAGGCTCATACATCTTGAGACGACTCCGATAACTTTCATTGCTGTCATGCAGTCATCGGAGCCGTCTTAAGATGTATGAGCCTCTGAAGAAGCTAGCCACTTGTGCCAGCGAAACGTCAGAAGAAAAGAACGACGGCCTTCAAATCCAAACGAAAGTAGTGATACAAGGAATCACTCCCTGAATTGTTAACTTAATCAGGAAACATCCTGAATATTATCTTTATTATTTACATTTTTCTATAAATAAATGTTTGCTTGCAAATATTTTTTTATTACAATACCTGTCAAATGGAATATTGATGGGGATAATGTAATCAGGCAGTATGGGGTTGTGAAGAAAAACAATGCTAGTACATTGTAAAAATGATAATGGGCCATCACATTCCCATTGAAAATTATTGCTGGCATTCTGCTGGGAAGTTGAAGGGCTAACATATATAATATCTGGCTGAGTGACCATCGGCCAGCTGCTGGCCGGAGTGTACTCCCCAAGAAAACCCCGTACCTGAGTCAGTCATTAGGCCATAACATTCAGTTACGGGAGAAATATATTGGGCTTTCATTGTCCCTTGAATCATTGTTTGCTGGGTATTGACTGATTTTCTTGCTGGTAGAGAGATAAAAATATGTGCTGGGCTACTAAAACATTGCGTTTAGGGCATAAATGGGCTTCTATGGCTTCGATAATCTCTTCATAGGTCATTTGAAATGGCTGCTTGGGTGCAATCAAAGTCGCAATTAGTTGATAATAATTTGCACCAATTGAATTCAATAACATTTGACAGCATAAGGTTTTGTTGTTGAAAACACCTTTCATGGTAAGGTAATTTTCAAAACGAGCTCTATACATCTTGAAGTTTTCTTTCGTAGCGTTGAAGTTTTCGAATGGCGGTAGAAATGTTGAAATATTCAGATGCTGTTGAGAATCTTGATTTGTAGATATTGTTGAAGTGAGTGCTTCGATCATTTCACATTGTTGTGCGTTGAAAGCAGCAAGTAATTGAGCGAACTGAGCGGCATCCATATCGGCGGTATATCGTAGAAATCGTCAGTCCAAACACGAATTTGGAAATCACAATTCTCTTCGTAGAAAATTTAAAATCCTCGTCGCCAATTTGTTGTAACCTTATATTGAATTCAACACAATAAGTTACAATTCATTGTGGGTTCGAACGTTTTAATCTATTCCATGAATAAACACATGTCAAAACTGACAAGTCTCCTTGTTTCCCCCTAATGTCACATATTCGATATACAAGGAGATGAATCAGTTACTACAATAACCAAGGTGAATTCTTTATTATCCAATGATCTCTCGATTCTGCCAACCACTTGGTGAAGGGCCGAATCAGTGGACCTTCCCGGAGTATATGCATGCTGATATGGATGAAGTGGATTGTGAACTAAGACTTCATCTCTTATATACCGCTCGCACAGCCTCTCCATTGTTTTCAAAAAGAACGATGTGAGACTAATTTGTCGGAATGCTTTTGGTAAGGTGTAGTCCATCCTTCCTGGTTTAGGTATAAACACCACTCGTACTTCTCTCCACTTACTGGGAACATACCTCAGAGCTAATTAGGCTCTGAATATTCCGACCAGGTGCGGCATGAGAATATCCAGTTCCCATTGTAGAAGGGGTGGTCTTATACCGTCAGGTCCTGGTGCTTTGAAGGGGGAAAAGCCCGATATGGCCCACCGTATATTGTCCTCATCAATTATAGTGCTAGCAAATTGCCAGTCGTATTGTGAGGGTGTTATTGGTACTTCCCTCTGGTTCGTCATTCCTGGGAAGACAGAACCTGGGAAGTGAGTTTCCATAAGAATCTCGGCGCTTTCTCGGAGGTTGGCGGCTTTGTCGCCATTTTCCCTCGTCAGGATGCCGATACTCTTATGGTGGTCGCTTGAGAGTGCCTTCTGGCGCTCTTGTATTCAAAACGTATTGGTCTCTCTATCTCTCTCTCTCACTATTCGGCTGGCCGTGAGCGAGAGAGAAGGCTGCTGGGTTAAGTCATAGACTTTATAACTAATGGACTGGGCTTTGTGACAGTTTTCCATTTAACACGATGCGGGATACATTAGAGAGAGAACGCGGATATGCACATTGAAGTGATATTGTGAAGGACAGAATGACAATTCTAGACTTGAATTACTCTATCCTTCTCAACCTCTTTTTATCTGCTACATTGAGGAAGGAATTCGCTTAGAGGTTATACTTGAAGTATTCCATCTTGCTTACTGCAAGTAGTACTTCTTAAAATCGTTGACAAACGGAACGGCTGTCAGTTGATTGAGATCTAGTGGTTCTTAACCCTAGAACACTACCGCTCGTCAAATTTACGATGGTTGGTTTCAAATTGTCGGAAATCTTTGGTGTTCTTCGGGTGCCGCTCAAGTCCATCCACGACTTTTCCTCAATCAGTGTCTAGAACTAGTAGACGGCGGAAGGTACTGATCCACTTTGAATTAATAGGTCGAATTAGAATTTCGTCGTAAAAATTACGACGCGATAGCATTAACGTAAGTTTTCAAAAATGTTTGTTCATAATTATATTTATTACATAAGAATATATTGCGTATTAATTATATTTATTACATAAGAATATATTGCGTCTTCAGTTTGCGACAATCAAGATAAAATGGCATATTCCTACGAGAGAAAACGTCCCTTGACGGAAACAGAACTGGATAATCTCTTATATGAAGATGACGAAGATGATGCCTTCTCTGGTGATTCAGCGAGTGAAACAGAAGATCATTGTGAAAATGAGGAAAACTATGAAGACACGGATAGTTACGAAGAAGACTGCCTTGATGAAGATACAAATTTGTCACATTTCGACCATGAGGATGATATAACACAAAATGTTGAGATCGAAATTGATTTGGCAGGAAACATAACTGAAGATGAAGATAATATACCGCTCTCTGTACTCATGAACACAAATCCGAATATTGTAGTTTCACCGCGACTCCATGTGAAAGGTAAAATGGAAAATAGATGGAGTACAATTCCAAGAAGCCGAGTTGAAAGGTATTCATCCAAAAATGTTGTGCATATCAGACCCGGCCCAAGTAATATTTGTGCGAGTTCCGAGAAGGAGCTTGATGTTTTCAAATTGTTCTTCGAAGATGATATATTGGACCAGATAGTTGAGTATACTAATCAAATGATACTACAAAAGGCAATGAAATATAAAAATCAGAACTCGGCAACAATAACAAAAACCAATAAGAGTGAAATAATGGCCTTATTAGGATTACTTTTTTTTCAGCGCCTATGAAAAATAACCACTTGAATACCGGCCTCATGTTCGATCCTAATATATCAGGAAATATTTATAGATCTGTCATGAGTGAAGAACGATTCAATTTTCTCTTGAATTGTCTACGGTTTGACGATAAAACCACAAGGCCTTCACGTAAAGAGTCAGATACTTTTGCTCCTATAAGAGAGATATGGGATCGATTCATATTGAATTGTAATAGGAATTATAAACCTGGGTCATTTCTGGCTATTGATGAACGACTTTTGGGGTTTCGTGGGAGATGTCCTTTTAGGATGTATATGCCTGCTAAGCCGGCGAAATATGGACTCAAAATAGTAATGGTCTGTGATTCTGGAACCAAATATATGATAGATGCTGCTCCTTACTTGGGAAAATGTACGAAAACACATGGTGATCCACTTGGTACTTATTATGTGAAAGAATTAACAAAAACTGTCCAAGGGTCGAATCGGAACGTAACTATGGACAACTGGTTCACGTCGGTGGATTTAGCGAAAACAATGTTAGCGAATCCCTATAAATAGACAATTGTTGGAACATCGCGTAAAAATAGGAGAGAAATTCCACCTGAGTTTTTGGATGTGACGCATCGCAAACCCAAAACCTCTATGTTTGGCTTCGAAAAAGATATGATGCTTGTTTCATATGTACCAAAGAAAAAAAAAATGTTCTTCTCTTATCAACCACACATGATCAACCCTCAATATCTCCTTCATCGGAGAAGCCCTCAGTTATTGAGTTTTATAATGGAACTAAAGGTGGGGTCGATACTTTTGATCAGATGTGTGCAAACATGAGTTGCAATCGAAAAACTAAACGATGGCCATTATGTATTTTCTATAATATGCTCAATATGGGTGAAATGAATAGTTATATCATATACAACCATAAACAAATAAGCAAACATGAAAAGTCCATTTCCAGACAAAAATTTTTGTATAATCTTAGCATGCAAAATTTATCTCGCCCACTCCAAAAATCTCTGAGTGATATTCTGAATCCTAAGGCTTCATCGAGTGAAAATATACCTCGTAAAGGACTCAGAACAATTTGCAGCCTTTGCCCATCGAAAAAAAGGAGAATGACCACCTCCTATTGTGACCAGTGCAAACGTCCTATATGTGCAAAACACAGATCCACATCGTGCACTCAATGTTAAAAAACATTCTTCTTTTTCACCTTTTTATTGTGTTTTCATTAAGAATACATATCAATTTAAGTTGAAGTAATAAATATATTTCCAATCCGCCATTTTGCTTTAACATTTTCAGGAGTATTCAAAAAAGTCGTAAATTTTACGATAGGATAGTAATTACGTACATTCAAAACACGTTAGTTCTCTAGGGTTAAGAAGAATAAGTTCTGAGGTAACCTGTTCAGTGATCTGTTCTCTCTAAAGTTACTCATCAGGGCCAGTTGCACCGCTTCAACTCAGCAGAGATTCCACTAAGCTTGGCTCAATCGTTATGGAACAAGGAAGCTGATTGGTAAATCCATAGCAACAAAGCCTGGCTTAGATAAAGCACAATTCAAGAAAAGCGGTGCAACTGGCCCTCAACTCACCAACTATTTCTTATCGGTTACTCTGGTGACAGAAAAGTAACTAACTTTTCAGGAACCTGTCCCGTTACAAAAACCACATTTTAGGTGATCACTGTGGTAACCAGTACAACGGAACGGCTAATGGTAACAATATGTGGAAAGGGAACACGGCCAATATACAATGTGTGGAAACGGAACACGGCCATGCTCAGTGTCAGTTCCTGGAATGAAAATATTTGAACTATTTCATAATTGAATTGAAAAAATGTGTGGTGGTGAGGGAAATGGAAATCACAGAATTGATAAATTGTGGAAAACCCGGAATTGGAGAACTGTATTTATTATTGATACTTCGTGAATAATGTTGAGCATGTACCTGGTTCAAAGGTTTTTGTTTTATCTCTAAATCGAAGAGTAATTAAGATTTGAATGGATTACAAATATTATATTCTTCATATGAATACTTCCTCACTAAAATATGTTATGCTGGCTAATGTGCATTATATGTGACCTCGCCCGATTTATCGCGACTATTGTTTGAGAGTGATTTTGTTTGTTCATATCTAGATGAAATTACACAAGCCTTGTTGAACCTGAACAAATTGTAGAAGTGGATATATTGATGGTAATCAGTGAAGTGGAACGAAATAACCTAGAAAAAAATTAGGATTTCTTATAGTCCTACGTATTAAACAAACAGCAGTTGAGAAATATGGACAATCTCGATGTTGAGAAGAAAGTTCAAGAACAAAATACAAAAGTTGATGGGCCGAAGATCAGAAAACCTGGGAGAAAGCCACCACCACCTGGATTGAAAGATGATTTAACACTGATTGCTCATATTTGCATAGTTTTTTATGCAGTTCTTGTTTGTTATCTCTGCTTCATGAGGCCCTTTGAGTTCTTCACATGGCATCCTCTGTTATTATCGTTAGGGGTAAGATCATAAATAGTTCAATGATTATTATTTTCTAAAAAATAATGAAGTAGTTCAATCACACAGAATGGAAATGGGCTAATTTATTAAGAATATTAAGCCCATCCCACCTGATGAGTCTGTTGTGAAACAAGCAGATGTATACTTGAGCTCATTATGAAAACCTGAACCACATCTCAGTTATCAACAATTTCAACGTAAAATTGTTGCACTTTTACTAAAACTTTTTGAAATACTTTTTGGTTGTACATTCCTATTTTGAGCTAATGATGCCAAAACAAGACAATCTTCTATAATCCATAAGGTTGGAACATTTCCTTTGAAGAAAGGTAAATACAACAATGAAAAAAGTTAGTTATGTAGCTGAAGTGAACGGTTTTAACCCAGAGATAGTCGAGATGATTGGAAAGAGTAAATTCAGTAAAACACTTTGTGAATCTTTGACTTTTCAAAAATATTAGAGTAGTATAACAAGTTTATAGTAATCAGATATGAATCTCATTACACTAGGGGACTTGAACATATATTCGATGAAGTAAATAATAGTAAAAAAATAGTTATTCTACCGTTTGGATTGACTTTGCATAGACTATACACTCATCATACATATCTTGATAAGAACAAGCAGAAAAGATATAGGTAACCAATTATTCGTCCCTTACCCCTTTCCAGCCCAGTGATGCATTATGGCCTCATCAAATTTCTATCTATATATAAATTTGGGAGTCATTGGTGGTTGCAGAATTCTTCGATAATACTTTTTATTTACATATGCAGATTCACACAAAAGAGAAGCCCTGTAATATTCAAACAACATCGCGTGAATCAAGGGACAGGAGATACGAACTAACATTCACTTTAAATTTTTGAAGTTTGTAATCCTCAGGAAAAACCTTTATCGGCAAGGAGTTCCAAAGCTCAGCTGTTCTATTGAAAAAAAAATTCCCTGAGCAAGAGAGGTTCGACAGGTCTCCAAGCTCACAACAAAGGGGTGGGAATGCTGTAAATCGTACACATCAACCAAAGAATAAAAAATATGAAGAACCACTGATGCATTCATCTGATTTCCTCCCAAATGAATCAAAAACTGAACTTGTTTTTCAATTTCATTCATGTAACAATTCCAATTCCATACATGCATTAAGTATGCCATATAATTACAACTCAAAAAAATCATTTAAATTTTTTCTGCATGATCTTGATTCCGAAGCATACATTGATGGAAAGAATTAATAAAATATTTTTTCTTCCGGAAATAATAAATTGGGCTAGAAAGGGTTAGAACCCTAAACCTAGTCAGAATTAGCGGGTAACGTTTGTTTACTGAATAAGAAAGGAATATTTCAATGAAAATCTGAGAACTCGTCCAGATTGTAATATGCTTTTCTTTAATTTCTTGCTTGAATTTACTTATTGATAGTTTGTTATCTAGGTTCCGTGTTTACTATTACATTTTCATTTTTACATAGCTGAAAAAGTTCCCTGTCCTCTCACCTTCAAATTCAGAACATACACTTTATTTTTAAAACAATTCATTGCTTTATGTTTTGAACATAAATCTCAGAAATAATCATGTCATATATTCGATTGAGGAGAGATATTTTTATTAAAATTTACACATTTTATTAATTGACATCGAATCGCTGTTTGAACTTAAATATTTACCGTTCATATTTCTACTGTTGGGCGAGTCATATTTTTATCTCAATCACAGATATGTAAACGTTTACCACATTTTTGTCATCGGAAAATGATGTTCTAATTCTATTGATTTTTTTCAGTGGATGCTTCTGATGACTGAAGGGGTTCTGATAATTTCAAAAGAAAATCCTGTAGGAAGGAAACTGCGACTAAATCATACTTGGAAACTGAGATATCACTGGATCATACTCTCGATAGCTCTTCTGCTGTCCTTCATAGGTTTCCTAGTGGTAGTTATAAATAAAAACCGATTGAACAAGGAACACTTCAAGAGTTGGCATGCACTTTTTGGGCTGACGTCACTTATTGCATGCATTCCTGCTGTAATAAACGGCACAGCAGCTCTGTTTGATGCCGAGCTGAAAACTATTATCAAACCAAACATCATAAAGTTGATACACCAAGCTAGTGGAACAATGGCGTTTTTATTTGGTGGATTATCCGTTGTCTTGAGCGTATATACGAACTGGTTTGCCAAAAGTTCCAATAATAATAGATATTTATTCCTATGTGGACTCATTACAACTGTATATTCTGTGATATGGACTTTACAACGACCTTTGTTGAAATGTATAAGAAAACTGAAATTGTGAAATGTTATCATGCTTTTTGTATTGAAATGTACTTACTATATTTGAATTTAATAAAATTTGCTGTTTCTAGTAGTTCTTTTGATGTTTCTATAAAATTTTCGAAATATTGTGGGGAAATAAATGTTCACTACATATAGAAGATAAGATAGATAAGAGGTACAGCCTATATCCAATCCATCCTGGTACAAACTCGGCTAATTTTTCAGTTGCACACTGGAAGTAAAGACCATGACGAAAAAAAAAAACACCTAGGGATTGATTTCAACACAGGGAACACATATAATAGGGGTTTTTGATATCTTACTATACTTCACAGAGATTGCTCGGTATATATGTCATTGGTTCTGTGCCAAGATGGATTGGATAAGCTGTACATTTCAATTCAACTTATAGTTATTGCTCAAATGGTTGTAGTTGATTTTTCCGTTTTGAATAGACTTTGATTATATTGGGAAGAGTGAATAAAGTTTGAGTATGAGCATTTACCCAATTTTTTTGGGACAAACCTATACGGGTTGATGAGGTAGGAGAAAGATGGATCTATAGTTTGAACTAATGCTCACTTTTATTTACTCCACCCATTATTCAAGTTGATGAAAAATAATTAGTAAATACTCGTTATTAATATAATACATTCAAACGTAATCCTACATTGTGAAAAGATTCTCCTTCATGAGAGAGGTCCAATCAGCTAAGCACACAATCCCCCATTTTGGGCAAGAAAGGCATATATTATTATATTGACCTTATAACCAATGAAAGAAGGGCACATTCAGTTGAGGGTATCCTGACATACAGCCCAAATCAAAATCTAACAATATGACATCAAGTTGAAAAAGATTCAGTTGGATAAATATGAAAGTCAGTATTTGTGAGGTACTTAGTGCTATTATCACTCATTTCTAAAACGTAAAATATGAAAATACATGCCAATGGTAGTATTTTAAGTTCTCGAAATGAAGTTCATTATTTCCTCGGCTAAAATAATTCAAACTAAACTCAGTATAATTTGCTTTGCTCTTGATTTTTTCGTTAACATCGGTGAGAAATGCTTATATATGTGATTCGGTCGAGAATGATGAAGGTGGGATTAGATGTAAATGGCATCTGAAGTATAAAAGATTCAGATTGGTATTCTACAGTATATTTGATGCAAAAAAGAAAGCGAGAAAGACTCGTAGGTATGTGGGAATAACATACTTTTTACGCAACGATTTATCGCAAGTCATCTAATATCGGAATCATTTGAAAGGAGCTGTCATTCATAGGTTGTGAGGTGGAATACATTTGAAGGGCAAGCACCTTGGAATAAAAATCTTCATTCAGTTTAAACCTTACCTCCTGGCAATAATTGCTCCAATCAACTATCGTTTCCTGAGGAATGCCAAGTTCTTTCTGATGAATTTAACCTGGGGATGAGGCAACATTAGAAAGTATGCAACGAACAATATTGCCTTTTCCAACGTTAGACGGCAATAGAAAAACATGGCTTTGCGTGCACTTTTCATATAATTGCACGAAACTTAATGGGCCTTGGTTTCTTCTAATTTTTTTTCTGTTACACCGGTACATCGTTTCAGCATTCAATCGGCAGACGTTATTACGGACATGTTGATTCTGCCGCAAAAACTCCAACTTGAAATAAATATAGAACAAGTTTTCTCTAACTTTGACTAAATCGATTACTGTTCCCAAATTCATGATGATAAAAATGATACAACTTATTTTTGTGAATATGACATCATAAAAACAATTGAATTAATGAAAAACCTAAGCCATATTTTCTCGGTAAAGTATTTGAAATACTTTGAAATCATTTTATTTTTGCGTTGAAATAATTGCATATACAATAACGTTACATCAGTCAAACATTGAAAGTATTTCAAAATCATGGTTGAAATAATTTCAAAATCATCAACCGAGAAAATATAGCTCAAATATACATAATACATACCTACCTACCCGACTTGGATTCATAAAATTCGCGCAATATTCGCAATAAGCAGTAATACCAACTGCCAACATTTAACCTAAAATCCCTTAAATTTAACAAGTAAACAAGTTACCAGAACATGGCGCTGTCAAAAGAAGTTGTGATTTTAATGAGAAAAAAGGTAGAAGGGGACAAAAAAACTGATGAAAAAGCTGGAATAAAGCGACAGAGGTGACAGTGATCAAAATTGTATGAATCTCGTTGTGTTTCTAGTGCAAAAAAGAAAGTCAAAGATGCCCTGCTTCTTTTACCTTTGGAGGGCTGCAAATTTTGAACCAAAAGAGCGCCGCGTTTTGATTTCGAATTCGTGTTCTACACATCAAAATACGTAAGTACAATTTTTTGTTCTAAAAAAAGCTCCGGTGTGGGGTATCGAACATTTACCAATTATGATTTGTTGAATCATTTGAATATTGAAATGACTGTTTCATCTCACTGATTCGTTCAATCCCTATAACAGTACTGTTTGAACATCATTATTTTTTGGTGGATCAATATTTGTTTCCGTAGTTTTCTGGGTAATATAGAAACCCTATAACAGCTTTTGCTCATCTGTGATAGCTCTTGTATATAACTGCCTCTAGACTGTTATGACTAAGCAATTTTATTGACAGGAGAAAAAACTAATCCTTGTAATTAGGAACTGAGCTATTTTTGTGGAATAAAATTTGATGATTAATATTTTAGCTTCTCTATGTAACCCAGTGTCGTCGTCGCCATATAGGCAGGGGATGACATAGCTGTTTTAGATGGACTCTTTCTTCCTTTTTGTGAACAAATCAAATGTCTTTGAATGATATACATGTACCTATGAACAGAAAGTGTAATTTTTTGATTTTACTTCTTTTATAGAAGTTATTTCTATTTTTTGATTTGGAGGAGAAAAAAGGAAAAAAGACAAAAAATAATTAATCTAATAGCTTTGATTTTTCCTTCTTTTGAAAACGGAAATTTTTCCTTGCCTGTTATATGGTTTATATAAGGCCATGTTGTGTCATTTACAGTGACAAGTTTCAGACAGAAGATGCATCTCAGATAACTAATAAATTTCATGTTTGTCATCAAAAATTGCTTTCAACAATATAAAACAAATTTTTCTTGTACAAGCTATGAAAAGTAGTGAAAAATGAGCCAGGTTTTGCATATAACTCATTTCTATGATATAAAGAACCCTGCTCATCATCTAAAGGTGGATTCATGCAGCTTCAATTATCAAGGAACAATTAACAAGTAACAATTATCAATGATGAGTTGAACTGCATAATTTACTGTGGATGATTCACGAAACCAAATTATCAAGTATCAATTGACAAGTAAGAGTTGGCCAACTTTCAACTTTCTTACTTTAATTGTAGAATCTAATGTGCAGGTTATGACGGATTATATGATCATAACTGAATTTATTTCTAAATAATTTGTTATTCGCAATTGTTCCTTTGTTCGTGGAATATGAGCTGGTTAAATTGAAACTGAAGATGGGGTTCTGGTGGACTTTCTCAGGAAAACAATAATATATTATTTTCAACCTTCAAGTCTCCAAAACAAAGCTGGGTATATAAAATGATTAAAAAATGCTACCCAAAAGTTTATGTAAGGTTAAAGTTGATCCCCTTCTACAAGCCTTGATTATTGTTAAATTTAGGTGCATGAATGCCTTTTTTTTTGTTAATTTCTACTTGATAATCACTACTTGTTCAATGTCACTTGATAATTGAAGCTGCATGAATCCACCTCGAGCGACAAAATACCCTTCCCTGTTATCTTCTGAGCACTCATCTCCCAATCTAATCAACCAACTGCTTTTGTCGAATTCATAGCGCAAGTAAAGCTTGAGAATTTTATTGAAACTTAAACACTATTTACACTAAACATTCATTAATGAAGGTATTATTCTTCTGTTTTGAACTTCCCATTGTAATATGGCAGATATCCTACTACCACTTTCCAGTCTGTTGCATAACATACAGCTACTCCTGCTGTTGCCCCAAATACTAGGGCAGATCCAACCCTGAAAGAGTAGTAATATATTATTATATAACCATGGCAGCCCTTAGGATCATAACCTACCACTGCGATGCAATTTCCAGTTGTTTTTTGCCAAGCATTTTCAACGGGCCAGGCAAAGATAGTTTTGAAGCTGCTCCAATACCTGACATTTTTTAAAATTCAATCCCCAAGGAATTACCTAACACCTGTAAAAATTGCCAATTTTTGCGATAGCGCTACCACAAACGAGTGCAATGTCAATGTCACAGAATAATAAAATCAGGAATCAGAAAGAGAACTCGACGTTCGACGGCACCGCCTGTTCCGTGTTCGGAGTTACCAGACACCTGGGGGGCACAGAACATCGTGTTCTGTGCTGAAGGGCCGTTGGCCAAAGGGAAAAAACCTCAATTTTTTTCTGTTTGATATCATGATAGAAAAAAAAACAATTTATTTTCGTCTTGTGCAATTTACATCTCTTTTCCTCTTTTTTCGCACTTTTCTTCGTATAGTTATGTCATGTCTCACAAAAAAAATGTCTCAGTGAATCACAGATACGATCGGGGTTGAGAAACTTCTTACTTACTTTTTTAATGGAAAAAAAGGAAAATTGGTGAGGAAATATGTGATGTGGACTGTGGAAGGTGAAATGAGGTGCAAAAGGTACTTGAATAAAAAGTGTTTCTATCATTTTTATCGTAAAAGAAAATAAATGGGTTATGACCTCTTTCCGAACGTTGGAGAGCAATAACATTAAATACCGAACAAAGGTATCTGCGTGTTATTGACAAAAACTAGATGAACGGTTTTGTTCTTCCTAGCCAGTAATTTGAATCTTGTAAAGGAAATCCTCTCGCTAATTTCGTTGAAGTGAAAATTCACCTTGACCGAATTGACGCCCCAACAAGATGGAGGGATCGAAATGATGACACTTAAGGGCTAATTCTACATACTCCAGTAAACTGTGGTCCATGCGAACCGACTTCAGTTGTCAAGAAAAAAATTATTCTATTGTTAATGCTGAGCAACTGAACTCGGTTCACTTGAACCACACTTTACTGGAGTATGTCGTATGTCCCATAGGGTCATTATAACCTTCTATCCATATTCGAACATTGCTTGAATTTGAACCCATATGTAATGCTGTCATTACTAACGTCATTGAAGGTTGGTAAGTTACACACACCTCTACTTCCCGCCCTCATTTCATCTATTCTAGACTTTATCTGCCATTTATTGACTTTATCTGACATTTATTTATATTGGTGACAATTGTATACCCGTAGTCACGGTAACAGTATATATCTACTTGATTATTCTAAGAAAACCGTGTTCTTGGTAATTTGTCATTAAATGTAATATTTTAGATATGTTCAGAACGAAACAGATTTATAAATTTTGAACGAAATATGATGGTAAATAAAATAGTATACAAACCTCGGTAGGAACTTTCATTCCTGTCTCGAGTCGAGATCATAGCTAACCTTGACGCTTTGCGTCTCGGTTAAGCAACTGATCTCACGACAGAAATGAATCACTTCCCACCTCGGTGTGTAATATATTATTACTAACAGCGGTTTTCAGGAAATGATACGATTCAAACCATTTTGAATATCGTCGTCACCAAAAACACTCAATAACCTTCACATTAGAAACATACAAGAAACATCCAACCTTTTTACAATCTGCCGATTCGCGGCTCCCTATTCCTGGATCGCTCGCAGTTCTGCGTAGCAGCGTAGATGGCAGAGGTGTTGCTAAGCTACGACAGATCTGATTGGTCTCTCTCTTGACCCCACCCCGTGAGTTTTGACAAGAGACATTGACATTTAACCGAATAACAATTTGCATTTTGCATTGCAAATATTTCAGATTTGAGCCATGCTATCTAATGCTGATATGAATCCGAATTGTAGATGAATATTTTAAGAAGTGAAGTGACTGACTAGAAAGAATAGAGTGACGGTCGACGACGAGAAAAGAAAAGACATAACCTACAAATTCTTAAAAACACAAGAGAAGCACAACGCACACAACGGCAGCACAAACGAGAAAAAGAAGCTTCTTGCCATATTCTTGTTTGCTGTTTTTTATTTTTCTTCAATTTGGAATTTCGTTTTGTCCACCAGAAGTTGAAAGAAACTCCAACGGGGAAAAATGGAGGAACTTATAGAACGTCATATGGAATCCATGACAGAGGAGATAAATGAGATGAGAAGAACCAAACTTTTCAACTTCGATGAAACTAGGTACGAAATACAATTCTTGAATAAAAATATTATAATATTGAGTGATTCCACACTAGAGTTTTCTACCAGAAGGGACCTCATGAGAATCAAAGTAACAGGTCTAAACTTCAAGCATTCATTCATTGAAAGAATTTGCAAGAACGTAATAATTAAAATAATAGGAAATCTGAATGATGATTGGCTCAGGAAATATTTCCTGCCAATCTGCATCTAACTTTGCTATAATTGTTAAATGTTACCTGATAATTGATGGAAGGTTTATGTAACGTTCCCAAGAACTAAGCCTTAGATAAAGAACTAATATCGAAGAATTCAACAACAGGAAATTAATGGGGGCGTTTACGCAATCATTACTAGTACTAAGAACTACGAACGATGACCTAAAAGTTGACCAACTTTCAACTAAGAACCAAGTTCCTAGTCAAAATGATAGTACGCATAAAAATGAATTATAGCCTTCTCATACATTTTGTTGAAAAGTACTGATTGCCCTTGGATAAAAAAGATAAGTCCTTCAAAAATGAAGCAGACAGGGATAATGCTTGTCAAATTTGAATTTATTTTGAGCATGTGCAAATTTCTTCTCTAAGAACTATCACAAAAAGTGCATAAGCTCCACAGCTGTTTTATTTTAGTAATGTTAGGTATTGGGAAATGTTGCATAAACCTTCCATGAAGCCGCATGAATCTATCTTAAGAAGTGAATTATGTTGACGGTATATCTAGGCTTATAGGCTGTTGAAAATGAAAAAAAGCAAGGTACACCCGAGTAGATTTTTGCGGTACCTGTGCTCGTTTGACTTTAATTTTGTTTTTTTTACGCAAAATATTGATGTTGGAGGTGGCACTTCAATTGGAGAGTTCTGATGTCATATTCCAGAAATCTAATAAACAAACTGTTTTGAGAGTAGTAGTAACCACTGTGTGAGAAGTGTTCTTGAGAGATATTTTTTATATCTGCCTTAGTCTCTGTGAAATTCAGCTGGAATTAATTTTCGACCTATAAAGTTTTTAGTTCTGAGATGTAGCCTATAGAGCAGTTTTTATCACGAAGTACGTGTAAAGTTGCTCAATCAAAATGATATCCTCCAGCCTGGAAATTCGAATTCGATTGCTGTTATTCTGTCAGATACAATAGTTTCATCAGAGTTCTATTTCTGGCAGTTGTCAAAAGTTTTTCAGGTCTATTTTGGTGAATCTTCAATAACTTTCAATATCGGTTATTGAAAATAATCGACAACTGTTATAGAAGAATAGATAGATAGATAATTGCTTTATTTGCTTAATAACAAAGTAGTTTTAGCATCGTCAAATAGGCCAAATTGCCAAGTAAGAAGACTTACACACTGAATTACATCAAGTACAGTTTCTTTTAAATTACATACAGAATACTACACCAAGTTTTACACTAACACTAAGTTAAAATACAATGATTAAGTTAAAATACAATGATTCAAGATGGGCCTATTAAAACATGTGTACATATATATTTAAATGCCATGTGGTATTTATACAAAGAACTCTTCGACACTATAAGGACATGAAGATAGAAGAATTTTCCTGGTAACAATACGGAATCGATTAACAGTCTGACACTTTACGTTACTAGGAAGATGATTATACAATCGGATTGCCATTGTAACAGAGTTTTTATGGGTAAATGTTAATCTATGTTGGGGAGGAACTATGAGATTTTGATTTCTTGTATTACATGATTGAACATTTTCGTGTGTAACATAATTTATACAGTCGTTCTTAATATACAACAGGCATTGATGCACCATCCAGATTTCTGAAAAACCTTGTAGGTGTTGTGTAAAAAATGTGGGGACGACTTTGAGCTATTCCCTATCTTGACAGTATATAATTTATACATGAAAGAGACATAAATAGGCATTTTTGCTTGCTCAAGTACCTGAATATGTATATATGTGGCGAATGTGAATATTATGTAGAATGTAACACAATTGCGATATCTCAGGAACGGTGATACTCAGGGAAAAAATTATGGGATCTTTGTTTATAGAGAATTTTGAGATCTACAACTTTGGCCTGAAGTATTTTTTTGATAAAACTCGCCGTTTTCGAGAAAAACCCAAAAAAAACCTGAAATTTTGACATTTGTCCCCGAATGAATTTCTTAGCACACATGGGATTGATGGGGTCTTTTGAATTTTCATTCTTTATGGTAAACCCAAGGTCTTCACCAAAATTCGGATTTGGATAATGATCAAACTAGAACCAACACATTTTTTATTGTTCTCAGAGCGATACTGAAGAAACGAAGACACTTCGAATGCAAGATAAACGGAGTGATGAAGAATTTGCAAGATTTCAAAGACTATATTCAGTACGAGAAAGTTTTACTGAAAGATATAAAGCTGAGAAGAAACAAATTTCGAATAGCAGACAGAAAGAGCAGCATCGAGTTCAAGATATTGAAAAGGATAAAATACTTGTATGAAATAGCCTTACAAAGGTTTTCGAATGATTTCCAGTTGAGTTTATCATACTTCAAGTTTTGTAAGGAATCCAACTATAATCAAGCTGCCTCTCTGGTAATCCAGAACATGATCAAGGTAATTGTATGTTTTCGAACTGTATTAGTGTTAGCATTGAATTCAACATTGAAATTTGTTTGAAGATATATCTGTGACGAAAAACTATATTCTTCCAGCATTTTGCCTACATTCCCGAAGCGTGGCAGGTAGCAGCTTCGTGGCATGTCAAACGAGACGTGAGCCAGGCACTCAACGTTATTCATAAGGGTTTAACGATTCACCAGACTTCTGAGGTCCTCTATTCCGAGGCCATTCAGTTGGAACTTATGAACAGGGAAAAAGATGACTGGGCAGACGGGTCTCAGATTCAAAATAAGGATGATTTGTGCTCGAAAAAAATCGAGACTTACATAGATTCTATATTCAAAAACGTAAATGAGCATCAATTTCTATTGAAAATTCTGAAATTATTGGAACCTTATAACTTCACCAAACCTATTCAAGACAAGGTGATAGAACATTTGCTGGATCATCATGCTGACGAAGAGCAAGTATGGCATATTTTAGCTGAGAGAGAAAGAAATGGTAAGTTTACTCGGCATCCTATTTTTCAGAATATGTAATAATTATCTCCTATCTCTTGATTCTCGCGGTGTTTGATGAATTATTTTTTGGCTTTTTTCTTCTCTGGATCACAAAAATAGAAATGACAACTTTCATGAAGAAGTAAAATTGAAAGAAAAATACAAACACTCTGTTGATAGGTACATGTATATCATTCAAAGGCGTTTGATTCATTCGGAAGGAAAAAAAAGTCCATCTAAAACATCTACTCCCTTGCCTATATGGCGACGGCGGGCACTGAGTTACATAGAAATCACTTTTTCTTGCTCATTTTGTATACCAAGCATATGGAAATTGAATCAAATAGATAGCAAACAAATATCAACTCACCAGGATAATATTTTCCAACCCATACGAAAGAAATAGTGCAATTATACAATGAATAAAACTAATAAACAATATCCTATTTGGTTCACCAAACAAATTGAAAACTTGTTGAAAGAAAAACAAAAATACTGACGGTTAATTACCCTGAGCAGCTATTTCAAAAATAAATTCATAGATATTAGAAGCAAGTAAAAAAACGTATCATTATTATTATTTATTTAAATCCCAAGAAACACATGTGCTTATAAAGGGATGTGATTATAAGAATACAAAATATATAAAAAAGAACAGATACAGATATAAATAACAGATAGATCGAAATTACAACTGAGATAACAAAACAAAAAAAAAAACTGAGAATTATTCATTTGTTCATAAAATATTGTTTCAAGTCACGTTTAAATTTCAACATATTTTTTGAATTTTTCAACTTTTCTGGTAAATTATTGTAATTATGTATTCCATTATGAAGAATTGATTTTTTGCCGAAGTTACTTTTTATTTTCACTTTATCAAAATATTGTGATTGTCTTGTCCTATGATCATGAATACTAGAATTTTGAATAAAATTCAATACAGAGTGTCTATTGTTTGTAGAGGCAAAATGTATAAACGTGCAAATTTTTAACTGATGAATGCAATCCAAATTCAATAGGTTTCTCGACTTGTATAAATTTATAGTGGGCTCTGAATACTCTAACCTGAAAATACATTTTATTGATCTGTTTTGTAGTGTTTTCAGAGGTCTCAACAGAGAATTGGTTGCTGTTCCCCAAACGGAAATTAAATATTGCAATTTTGAAAATATTAAACTAAAGTAAATGATTCTAAGATATTTTCTGGGTACATGGTTCCGTATCCTATATAGAATTCCAATAATTGGTGAAATTTGTTTCCTCAACTGTGTTATGTGAGTGGTCCATGAGAGAACTGGATCAATACTTAACCCCAAGAAATTGATAGATTTAACATAATTTATTATATTATTTCCAAACATTATTTTTGTTAGTTGCTCAGTTAATATCAATCTTTTGTCAATAAACATGAATGAACATTTATGAAAATTGAGCATTAATTTATGAGCCTCCAACCAAACTGAAATTTTTTTAAGGTCATCTTCAACTTTTGATTTAATTTCATCGATACTTTTTGAAAAATATACAAGAGTAGTATCATCTGCGTATAATTTAATTTCACCATTTAGATTCAGACTAGATATGGAGTTGATATATATAAGAAAAAGGACTGGTCCGATGACTGAACCTTGTGGTACTCCAGAAATTATCTCTTTTTCCGTGCTCACTCTATCTCCTATATACACAAACTGTTTCCTATTGCATAAATAATTTTCAAACCATTTATGAGCGTTACCTCTGATTCCAATGCTATACATAATTTTTAAAAGAATTGAATGATTCACAGAATCAAATGCTTTACATAAATCCAGTGACAAAAGACCACATTTCTGGTCATTATCTAATCGAAGTTGGATATTCGTTATTAGATCCAAAGCTGCAGACTCTGTATCACTGGACTTACGGAAACCATACTGCTCCTTGTGAAAAAAATTATTTTTTTCAAGATAATCTAATAATCTTACTTTCATGACTTTTTCTGAAATTTTTGATAAAACTGGTAGAACTGAAATCGGTCTATAATTATTTATGATAGATTTTTTACCATTTTTGAAAATAGGTTTTACTTTAGCAATTTTGCAATTGGTGGGGAATATACCTGATTCAAAAGTTATATTGATTAGTTTACTCAAAAGCGGTGATAATTCCGATCTAACTGCTTTAACAATGTTTACTGTTATATCGTCGTTTCCAGGAGCTTTCTTGTTTGCTAATTGAGAAATCAATTCTTCCACTTCTGAATCATCCGTGGGTGTCAGGAACAGTGATGATAATTTTGAATCTTGATGAAAAATTTCCGAAGGTATATCTGGGATAGCGGCTGCTAAACTTGAAGTAACGTTAATGAAATAATCATTCATGGCTTCACATATTTCTACTGAATCATCAATTTTTTGACCATTGACGGTAATGTACTTGACAAAATCTTCAGGTATTCTCTGCTTTCTATTATATAAAATTTCGTTGATAGTTTTCCAAATTGATTTAGGATTTTCATCAGAAAATTTTTTTTTGAAGTACTCTTTTTTAGCATTCTTTATTGAGTCCTTCACAGCCTTATTATAAAAATTGTAGGAATCGGAAAAATGTGTAACATCTGGATAATATTTTTTTTTATAATAAAATTTGTCCCGAACTTTTGTGAATTTTCTAATTTTATTATTATACCAGGGCTTCGAGTTCACTTTGATTTTCATCTGTTCTTCATAAGAATTTAATCTGAATATCTCTACTATATTATCATATAAGGTGTTAGGATCCCCAATTGGTCTTCTTTGTAGTTGTATCAAATTTTGTTTTATATTATCAATATCATATCTTCTCAAATTCTTGAAGCAGCTATTATTTACTTTAGATATCTCCATATTAATGTCAGTAATAATTAATTTATGATCACTAATGGTTGTTGTAATAACTGATAACTTGGTAGATTTTATACTGTTTGTTAAAACATGATCAATCAAACTTGAGGATTTATTGGAGTCTCTGGTGGAAATACTATCGTTACATAAATGAAAACCGTTCGAAACATATATATCTCTCAAAAGACTTGATTCATTTCTATCTTTCAACATATCGATGTTTATGTCGCCAAAACAAAAACAATCATGTTTCTGTTTATTGATATTTTGCAATTCTTCATCTATAAAGTTCAAAAATTCACTCAAATTTTGTTTGGGTGGACGATAAATTCCTGCTACTATCAAATTATATTCTTTGAGGCTGATTTTCACATAAGAAATATTTTCATCTCCTTTATCAAGAATTTCATAATTGATACCATCTTTTACAAAAACTCCAACTCCTCCTCCCCGTCGAAGTCTACATGAATATATTGAATTGAAATTTGGAAAATTATAGTACACCTCTTCCTCTTTTTTTATCCATGTTTCTGCTATAATTATAAGGTCAGGTTCAATTTCATTTACCAATATCTCCAAATCATCGAGTTTATTTTTCATGGATCTTGCATTCAAATATAATATCCTGAATTTTTTTCTTTCATTTAGGCATGCATACTCAGACAAAGATGAGTACTCAGTAACGACTGAATTATTGTGTGCAGCCATAATCTATCTGAGATATATGTTTATGTTGTTGAAATTGGAATACTGGACAGTTACTATTACTTGCTGAATGTTTTGTATCATAATTTGTTTTATATTTTGAGTTTGCAAAATTACAATTGGCGCAGTTGTATTCTTTTTTGATACAGTCTTGTTCTTGATGAGTTTCTCCGCATAGGCGGCATACTGTGTTATTTTTACAGTTTTTTGACGAATGGTTGAAACGATAGCATTTAAAACACTGGGTGACTTTGTTATTCTCATATACATTTAAATTTTGCCAGTGAAGAAATAATTTTCCATAATTTTTTTCATTGATTTTTTTCAGCAGGTTTGCATTTATCTCAGCAAAGATTGTGTAGTAACTGCGACTCGGAACATATTTCACAAAGTTGATATTCAGTGTATCGTCCTCAGTTATGAAATGATTTTGTTCTTTCAGCATTTTACATATTTTTTCTTTGTCAATAGGTTCTTCCTGCCTTAGTCCAATGATCTTGACTTTTGGATTTAGTAGTTTTTTTTCTTCAGTGTGGTACTTTTCATTCAATTTTGAATTTATTTCCTCTTTTAGTTTTATGTAATCCCTTTTTTCTTTACATTTGATTTCTAGTCCTCCGTTCCTGGTCGTCTTCACTGATGATATACCAATATTTAGTTTGCGCAAATCGATGTTTTTGGATAGGTCGCTTTTTGTTTTGAATTAGAGGAACGTAAATACCTACTCAAGTTGGAACAGGATATCACTACCAACGTAAATAATTTTTTAAACTACTAAAAGTAGGAGAAATAGTCCTTTGAATTTGGGAAATTATACTTATGAGGATTAGCTTATACAGTTTGATAAATCTGCCGAAGCTTTCGAAATTTTTTTTGCATCTTTTTATGACTCAAATGAAGCAACATAAGATTTGAATAATTTAGATAACAACATTAGTGTGAATGAAACGTGTAAAATCAATGTCATAACTGAAATTCAATGAAGCAGTGAAAAAACTTAAACCTAAAAAATCTGCTGGAATAGATGGAATGCTTCCACATAATATACTCGAAGGATGCCATGAAAGAAACCGCTTTCACATATATTTAAGTTGATTATTACAACAAATAGATTTCCTTTAATACGGAAAACATTTTTTACTACTCCAATTCACAAAGCAGGGAGCAAAATGAACATAGACAACAATAGGCCAAGATCTTAATGTGTGCTCCAGCTAAGCTATTCAAACAGATAATATATGAAGTTTTTTATAATCACGTAGACAAATATATAGCACCTCAGCAGCATGGTTTTGTTAAGAATAGGTCTGTTATTACAAATTTATTTATGTTTACAAAAAAAGCTAAATATGCAATGGAGGACAGATCTCAATTAGATTCGGTATATACCGACTTTAAGAAAGCTTTTGATGAAGTTAATTATGATGTTCTCCTAAATGAACTGAATGGAGTTGGGATACCCAAAAACCTTCTCATATTGATTGCAAGCTACTTAAAGAATAGAAGTTTCATTAGACATAATTGTAACGTGCCTGGGAAATATCATGCAAACTCTGGTGTCTCCCACTGGGCTCCAATTTGGGTCCTTTACTTTTCGTAGTACTATATAAATGACCTACCGACTATTCTCAAATATTCGGAATGATTTCAAGGTATTTAAGAAGGAGCAAACAGTAAGAGATTGTGTAATGTTACAGAAGGATATAAATAATATCATGGAATGGAGCCCTACAAACAAACCAAATTTCAACATTTCCAAGTGCTATACTATGAAAATAACACGTGTTAAAGAACCAGTTCATTTTGAATACATGATGAATACCAGTATACTCAGAAGAGGTTTTGAAATAAGAGAAATCGGCGTTACATATGATATTCACCTGTCATTTGCTTCACATAAAGAACATATGTAAATTGGCCAATCGCATGTTCTTATTCTTAATAAGACAGAGTACGAACTTTATCAACTTGAATACTGTAAAACTTTTGTATTATACCTTAGTAAGATCAAACTGGAATATGCTACTTCAATCCGGTTTAGTGAATATCTAACAACTCTAAATGAACTCGAGAAAGTGCAAAACAAATTCCTGAGGTATTTATATTTGTAAAAATATCGTACAAGGTCAGACATCACTATTATCAGAAGTACACAACTGAGAAGTGAATTCAAAATTATATCATTGAATAATAGGTGTCAGATTAGCTTCATTTTATTCCTTAATGACATAGTCAACAGTAATGTAAATGATTTACTGGCTTCAATACGATTTAATGTTCCTTCCTGTAGAGCGTGTACATCAGCAATGTTCATTATTCCATTTTTGTCTTCAACTACAAGAATCTCTCTTGTGGCCACGTTAAAACTAGCCAATAAATTTAATCCGTTAATTGATTGAATTGGACACTATCCAGGTCTTCATTTAGAAGAACCATTCTTGATTACCTCTTGATCTCTTCAGTGTGGTAGAAGTGTTGTATGTATGTATATGATTATATTATATGTGATCAGATCTTTCATGAATCTTATTCATTGTTATTTATTGTATATACTTTATCCATGTAATGTAATTTAACCAGTAGGTTTGTATGGATAAGAGATTAATAAATGAATAAATACAAGAGCTCATTTCGCTCAAAAATATCTCTTGAGCTCTTCAGTGGGGAAGAGGATAAATTATTGAAAACTTTCAGTAAAATCTTCATACAATTCGTGACAATTCTGTCATCAGTTTCAATTGACATTTCGAAGATCATAAATCAAGTTTGAGGAACCGATTTTTGCCTTTTTTTTTCTCCAATTAGAAAATGGGAATACATCATTTTTATGGAAGAAGTAACATGAAAAATCCCAAACACTCTGTTTATAGTTACTAGTATATCACTTATAGACATTCGATTCATACCCAAAAAAAGAAAGACTATTCAAAACCCTGCCTGTTTGGCGCGACGGCCGCTGAGTTTAAAAGTCTACACGATGAAGGAGAGTAATTTGTAATGAAATTTCACGTTCCAAGTTAACACTCCTTTCTCAAGCCCCGACAAGCGCTTGTTTTGCATAAAGAAAACTGTCTTTTGAACTTCTCGGTGCGATTATTGTTCACTAGATCATGTCTCTTTAAATATAAAAAATTATTTCAGGTCATCATTATGGAGTTGCTGTAGATAAAATTAGAAAATCCACAAATTATCGCCTAACTAGCTGCTTCGAAAAATATAGAGAGGGATTGTCGAAGATATCACCCGAAAATAGTTCCAAATTGTGGGCGCTCTATTTGGACTGTTTGATCGAATTGCAGCAGGAAAACGAGATCTCAAGTACTCTCATCAGGAACACCTTGCTTGGCGCTCTCGAGGACGCGAGCAGTTGTTCTGTTCTAACAACCGAGAGGTATTTCATTGTTTGGGTGAAGCTTTTGAAGGAGGAAACGGACATTCTTCGTGTGATAGAAAAAGGTGAGGAAATTTTTACTTTCATGCAAATTCCAATCAGTATAGAAAAGGCTTTCGATAAGAGATGGAATTCAGGTGTCCTAGAATTTTGTATACACGCGATATCTTGCTTATTGGATTCAATTCTAGCATTATCTACCAATTGCCATTCAGGGATATCAATGAATTGTCACCGATTGACAGAATTTCCAGGAGGATATGATTTTCCATTGAATTTTAATATATTTTTTTACTTATTTTATTTATGGTTCCCGTATGAGGAAGTCAAAAAAAACATCATAAAATTATGTACTATAAATAATGAATTGGAGTATAATATTCATTTGATAATTTGGTGAACATCATTATGCAAGCAAATATTTTTCAAGTTCTTTTAAAAAAATATGAATGGATTTGGATGATTTTATTTTTTCTGGTAGTTCATTGAAAGTTATTAATGCTGATGAAATGGGGTTATTTTTTCCTTTATTGGAATGAATCATATTTAAATGAAAGTTATTTGATATTCTGGTATCGTGGCCATGTAAATCATAATTTTTTGACAGTTTTATATTACATTTCTGAAGATTTTTTGTTAATTTATATATATATATTATATATATACTTAGGATTTTTCATAATCAATTAGATGATCCAAAGTCATTGTTACTTTATATAAATCTGCAGAAGGAGTATCCCACGGTTTTCTGAATATAACCTTTATTGCTCTGTTCATTAAACGATATATTATATTTTTTTGTTTTTCAGAGCATGAAGACCAAACTGTAATGAGGTATCTGATATGAGAAACAATGAAGGCATTATATATTAGAATCTGAACGTTTTTTTCAAAATGTGAATTCTTCTAATGCCCCCCTGGAATGGAACAATAGATTTATTTATTTTTTCAATATGATTTTCAAAATTTAATTTTGTGTCAAATAATAAACCCAAATATTTATGATTAGGAACTTCGGCTATTAGTTCATTATCTATCTTCAAGTTTAATTTTAATATATTTGACTGAATTTTTGAAATCTCTATGTATGAAATTCAGTCAAAAATCATACCCTCCTAGAAATTCTATTTAGACCAATCAGAAAGCTACTGTCTTAAATATCATTTGTTATCACAAGTATGTTTCAAAATTTCAATTGTCTTACTCAAGTTAGGTAACTTATGAGTTTCGGTTTCCTTTCCATGTCATTTATATGGTTATTTTTTTTCAAAATTGAATGCTAGCAGTTTATGTACTTATCGACTCTTAATTATTGATGTTCATGTTCATTTCAGGTTTGAAAGCCCTACCAGAATCCGTAGAATTATGGAAACTGAAACTGAAATATGCCGTCATAAAAGATAATGTTTCTAAATTCAATGAAACTTTCAAAATCGCCGTTTTGAATTTGAAAGAAAAATCAGCGCCCTTGTGGATGATGGCTCTGAGGTACCACACGTTGAGTTCTGGTCCT
The DNA here is from genome assembly GCA_032362365.1 of Zygogramma bicolorata. Classification (NCBI taxonomy): domain Eukaryota; kingdom Metazoa; phylum Arthropoda; class Insecta; order Coleoptera; family Chrysomelidae; genus Zygogramma; species Zygogramma bicolorata. The sequence continues at coordinate 88,569 of JAVJAQ010003189.1, read as the reverse complement.
CAGATCATTGAAGAGATATTTAATCGTGCAGTACGACAACCCAAAGTAGTATCGCAAATAATGAAACCTGAATACATTCAGTGGCTGGTTTTACATAAAGGTCAGTAACTTTTATGTTGATATTTTCAATTACGACTGGTTTCAAATCAGGGTGGGGCAAAATCTGATTTTTATTAAAAAAAAATCAAAAATCATTGATTTTTTTTTAAATCGCGATTTATTTGACCTTTTAAATTTGAATATAAAATTTGAACATTTTGATTCTTTGAAATTATTGTTGATTATTTTAATGTATAAGTCTAAAAATTTTAATAAATGTTGTGGATCAAAAATTTGTGACAACGCATATTTCGCGCTTCTTGCAAAAAATTCTTGTCGCGATTTGTTTTCCTTCTGTCCTATACACTCGCGGTTTTTGTGCGTTTTGCAAGAATATTCCTGTCGAGGCTTCTTTTCCTTCTCAACCTATAAATTGACGTTGCCCAACAATTTCACGCATTTCGCTAGTTGTACACTCGGTTGTTAGAAACAAATTAGGCATAGAAAAAGGAGGAAAACTGGTGTTTTTGTTTAAATTGTATAACGAAAATGAATAGACTTTAAATATACAGTAATTAAATTTTGGTGTTACGTTTAGTTTGAGTATTTGGAGTTATGTACTTCTATTTTTTGTTTTTGCTAAAAGCAGAAACTCCTTTTGATCTTCGAGAAAAATTTTATATTATGTTGTTATCTGGTTCTGAATAAAAAAAACAAAAATAGATTTAAATCATGATTTCAATTTTGAAAATCAAGCGATTTAAATCATGATTTTAATCGTGATTTTAATCACTTGATTTTAATCAGCCCAACCCTGTTTCAAATCAATTACAATATTTGATTTTGTCAAAAGAAAATAATTCTCGTCAACAAAAGTATTTATATTATACTGAGTGACAACAAAATCACTGTAAGTGTAAACTGTATAAGACTTCTCAAAATGGATTTTTTTTAGTGTCGGCCAGTTCTATTCAAAACAAATATGGTTTCAAAATATATATTCATGTAACTAGTTGGAAAAAGTTTCATTTCGTTTAATGAACTCGATATCAGCATGAGTTATATAAAATTAACTTTCCTATTGTGTTACATATATCCTTTTTCTGATTTTGAAAATATTTTCATTTTTTGAAATAATAATATTGTATACCCCTCAGAATTTTCATGTTGTTCATGTTTGTGTGTAAGAGCATATATTTTTCTAAATTAGGCATTGTATTGCCTATATTTGATTTTATTCCATTACATCGATCGACTAAGAATTCATTGCACATGGCGCCATCAAGTTCTTTGTAGAGCTACGGCTCGTCCTAGAATTTCAAAACTAAAAAAAAAACAGTACTTTCCGGACTTGTTACGTGAATTATTATTCTTGATTAGTTCATATATCTCCTGATTTGGTAAACATTTTTTTTATGAGATCGAATCCGTTGTTGAGTCCTGTAAATTTTTTTGCGCCTATTTTTATTTTCAATGAACAAGATCCGTATTTTTGACAATACTGTTTTTCGTTACTTTATTGTCCTTTTCATTGATTTGTTTTGCATTTCTTACATGAGTGATACGAATATCCCACAACAAGTTTTACTTTGTGGGATTATGCATTCAGTTTATTAGAAGTTTGATTTATAATATTGTATACCTTTGAATTGTTTAATTGTTTAATAAACATTATTATTGTTTAACTTTGATGATTAGTTTTGTATGACTTCTGCCACGTAATAATCTTCTATCCAGTGCTTTTTCAATGCCCCCCATCTCTTATTTTTTGAGCCGGTCAAGTCAAAAAATTCCAACTTGGGATAACGAAATGGATGCATAAATGATATATTTTGGCGTAAAATTGACACGAAAATCTTGGGCCATATGGAAAAATATTAAATGCAAAGGGGGGGTCTTGTGATATATCATTTTGAAGCTCCTGACGAATACTTTACAAACCTAGAATTTGACATCAATATCTTCATCTACTACAAAATGACGGAACATTTAATAATTGCCTGAATACATCTACGTTTAACTTTATACTTTGAGGAAATAAGCTGAGTTCCGTTCAGAAGATGCTCGAAATTGTTGCCTTAAATGTCATGACATAAGAAAAGCCTATTCGATATTTCATAGCAACGTCGATATTTCTACAAATATTCATTATTCTCTGCCGTATATCCAATATTGAAGCAGGTTCAATTTCGTTCACCTTTTACTCCAAATAACCCCACGAAAAAAGTCTAAAGATGTCAAATCTGGCAAGCGCGCTGGCCATTTTGTAGGACCTCGATGGCCAATCCAACGGCCATGGAAAGTATTATCCAAATAATTTCTTACTTGCGTGGAGTAATGTGGTGGTGCTCCGTCTTCTTGGAATAATAATATCCATATCGAATTCATTAGGATATCAAATAGAGTTCCTCTGTTAATGTTCAGTTGACCATTTTGGAGATAGTTTACGTGGTACATATCTACTTGTAAAATCGAAAACTGAATGAGAATATTTGAACTGAACAATGTTCATTTTACCAACATTTTTGCCTTTTTTTTTGTTAACAACCTTATCGGGTTGTTGAGATTGCCATGAGGCAGAGAAAAACGAATATTTCTAGAAATATCGATACCAATATGTTTATATTCTGGTAATTATTAAATGTTCCGCCCTCTCGTGGTAGGTGATGTTATTGACTTCATATTGTAGAATGATAAAGTATTCGTCAGGAGCTTCAAAATGATATATCACAAGACCCCTTTTCCATTTAATTTTTTTACCAAATTGCGCCCAGTCGCCATCTTGAAATTTTCTTCTGCTAATTTTACTCAAGAATATTGTATTTATGCATCAATTTAATTATCCCAAGTTTCAATTTTTTGAGTTGACTCATTCAAAAAATGAAAGTGGGGGGACATTAGAGAAAAGCACTGTATGTCTCTATATAGTACATACAACTTGGAATTTTTTCAGGCATCAGAGAAGCCCGAGAAAAATATAAATCATTAGCGGTAGAAGAGCCGTTTTGCAAGGAACTCCACGCGACAATGGCGAAGATAGAAGCAGCAGAAATAGACCTGGACGTGCGCGAGCTGGAAACGGTTTTGTTACTGTCTTGCAAGCAATTCGGTAACGAAGACGCGGATGTCTGGATAAGTCTGATAAGATGTTACTTGGAATATCACAAAATGTTCGAAGACAAGGACGAGAAGTTCGACGTTAACGAGAAGGTGTTACAGGTCCGAACGGACGCTGAGAACCACCTTTCACACAATGTTTTACTATTAGCCGATTTCAGGGGAAAATATGATGCGTTGAAGAGTTCCACTGAATTCTGAAGTAGATTCAGAAAATTAGGAAAAATTGATTTCGATTATTCGAAGCAGGGCCGGTTTTACTTGTGCACTAGTTCGGTAATAAGTGGAAGTATACACCTACTTTACACAAGTGAATGGGCAATAAGTTGATAAAATATTATTTGCTTCTCTTCGTAGTTCTCTGGGTTTCTGATCTGCCACAATCTGAAAAAATAAATATTAATATTGGAATCCATAAAAGTGTAGAAGGAAAATATGTTTGCTTGAATGTGGCTGACAATTTTCCTTGCTGAGATGTATTGGTTCGGACTTCCATTGTCTATATTATTTATTTCATTTCTTTATTTAGCACAGGCTAATATACAATGTTCGATCCTAACTAACATTGGGCTAATGTCAAAATATTTAAACATGAATGAAAAATATAAATAAATGGCCACACTCACAAATAATAAAATTCAATTACATATATATTAAATATCGACATAAAGTAGGTAACGAGGGTAAGACACAAGTATTGATACGGATACAAAATAACAAATACAACAATTTCAAAACCTTAAATAATTAAACCCAAAAATAATAAAATCATTCGCCAATTATGTGCATTTTCAACTTTCTTTTGAATTGAACTATCGAATTGAATCATTGATACCATCATCCAAATTATTGAAAGCCAACATTCCTGCATGATAAATCAATTTTTCATTACATTTCTTATTTTTGGTCCCTACATGGATATTTCTGTTGGTTCTGGTATTATAATTATGATAATTTTCATCATAAGTTACTTTTCTGCTCAAGTAGTCCGGAGATAGATGATGATGCATCTTATATATCAGTACCATTGTATGGTAGTACACATAGTCTTTTAACGGCATCCATTTCAATTCTCTCTGTTGACTATTGGTGTGTCTCTTGGTACCCCCAGTATGACTCTCATAGCTCTATTTTGTTGCTTTTGAAGTCGATCCAGCTCGTTTTTATTAGCCGTAAATAGTATTGAAGAACAAAAAGTAAGATGTGGTAAAACTAATGTGTTGTAAATTGTAATATTTGACCATCTAGATAGGCTTGGTGATACTCGCACCAGAAAATTGACATTATAGGCGACAGTTTTATCACTTTTTCTTTGAATGTCAGTCCTTGGTCAATCAATACTCTCAAATACTTCACCTCTGTTGCACTTTCAATATCCTCATTAGCAATCTTTATACTAATTCCTCTATTTTTAATTTCATCATAACCGGTTTTATTACTCGGTGAGAGACATTTTGTCTTTTCACTATTCAGTTTGAGAGTGTTGAGATTACATCGACTTACTCTGCAGAGCTCATTATTTAGAGTAACTATCAATTATTCATTAACATCATGGGAACAGTAATATATTAGAATAGAATAGAATAGTGTTTATTTGCAAAAAGGAATTTTTATAATATATTATTCACAAATGATTTCCAACAATTAGCAAAATAAGCACATGAAATGTCTCACTGAAGTTTTCACTTGTTAGTGTTATTAATGTGTCATCTGCAAACAAACTAATTTTACACTCAGTGATATCGGAAACAAGGTCATTTATGTATATAAGGAAGAGTAATGGCCCAAGTATACTACCCTGTGGCATTCCATTATCATTGATTATTTCGGAGGAAGTAATGTTATTGACCTTTATTACTTGTTTTCTATCACTTATGAAATTACAAATCGGAAAATAAAGCAATCAAATCCAAACAGGAAAGTGAAATGGATTTTTGGTCGAACAATAAAATTAAAGGAGCGACTGATTAAAGAAAATAGCGTGAATATAGTTAATGATATAGACAATGGAAGTCCGAACCAATGTCACTCAGTGGGAAAATATGTTTTGACAGCATGAGAAGTGTCAACTTCTGTCAAGATTAAAAATTATTTTTTTTATTGAATTTTTATGCAAATTAGTTATTGAAAAATTGCAAAAAGTAATATTTTACATTCGCTTTTTGACTAATGAAACAATATCGAACGTTTTTTGGATAAGAGCTTGTTTCACTACTTTGCTGAATTGAAAAATGGCGCTACTTGTGGAACCGGCCCCAAGCAGATCATTCCGTGCAACAAAACGAAGGAATAAATGAAATCTTGAATAGATGAATGGGTTCAAAAATTCTCTATACTATCTGAAATAAATATTTACAATATCACCCAAAAACTATCACGTACTCGGTGAGAAGCTTCAACTACTGAAAAGTGGAAACTAACCTGATTGCATGAATTATTGTGTTTGATTTTTATGTTACTTGGGAAAATTTGGTGGTCATTTTTCGTGGAATCAAATATTCAATTGAAACCTTCAGATGTACATTGCCGACATTGAACTGACCGATACTTCATAAAAATCCATATTTATTCCAGAATACTATTTTCCTGTACCATCCTCATTAAGAAAGGTTTTACAATATTGCGATACGTTTTTTGACATACAGTATCTTCAAACTGGATACATTAAAAAAAAATTGTATATTATATAACATAATTTTCGCCTCCCTCTATCCGAAGAAAACATTTCATGGCATCATTGTAGGGGGAAAAGTAAAAGTGACGTTTGATACGCCATCGATGAAATAACTTATACGGCATTGACGAGTTAAACTATATTCTGTTATATAAGTATAAATTTTATCTTTCATTGATAGAACACCCTGTATTTTGTTGAATGGTAGAAATCAGTAAAGGTGGCAAGATAATTTCAAGTGGATATGTTGAAAAGAAGGTGAATGTCAAACAATGTAATAGCTTTACGCTATATTCCTGATTCCGCTAAAAACTCCTGCAAGTCTTCACAGCAGAAATTGTTGATGGAACAGACATAGTTCATGATAGGTAGTATGTTGAAAGTAGATGTTGGTTCGAATCCGGCGTCAAGCCCTTTTTTTTTCTTTTTTCCTCGGGAGGAAAATTAGCATTTTGCTTCCTTGTTATAAACTAAAAACTTTTTTCTACTCCCTACTCTTAAAATGATCATTACCTATTTGACAGCTCTTAGGTAATGGCTCGTGTATTCTAAATTAATAGCTGCCGATTTCGGATTTGATTTTTTTAAAATGATGGGATATCAATTCAAGAAGTGTTGCCGTTTTTCCTTGTATACTACAGAAACTCTGGGAATGAAGATGTGGCAACCAACACCAGAGAAATGAGTGGACCATATATTCATCGAATTTCTTGAAGCAAAGTATTATGAGGAATGGCATTGGTGTTAAAATTATGGCCAATTTGATGATTTATAGCCCATTTTCAGAATGTTAGCGGTAGAGGAAATAATTTTTCGGATTCATTCCAACCAATTTTTCATTCAATTCGACTTGGCACGAAAGTTTGTTTCGCATCTGGTTGCACATTGAACTTCCTGTAGGTTTAAAACGGCTGCTTCTCATTCAATATGCCATCATTTTCTTGCCTAGATGAAATGGATAAGCCATCTTTTCCCATGGAAGGTCTTCTCAGATTTGTGGATTTTTGACAAGGAGGAAAAAGGTTAAGAACGCTATTATATGTTGGAATTGTAAGACTGGGTAATTCTTCTCAATAGTTGTACGTTTTTTTTTGGCAAACTGAAAAACACTTTGGCTTCATCTACAGCATCGTACAAGATTCCAACATGGTTGTGCGAATAAATTGGCTGGAATATAGGAAAAATCATGACATCAATTTATAAAGGATCATTCGATGGTCAATTTATGCAGGGTAATAAGAAGGGTCAATTTATACAGGGTCATTCATTCTCGTCGAGGTGAATTATTACAGGGTCATGATTGCAAGCGTATAATTTGAAAGATGGATGTTTGGAAACACATCAAGGAATTCATTTTGCGGAATGTGACATTTCAGATGATTGAAAAACTGATTGATACCACGCCAATAAGCTTAACATTGTCTTCTCAGTGGTTGTAAGATTTGCGGTAAACAGCATAACACTTGGCTTCAACCAAAGCATCATGCAAGATTTCACCAGGCTTATTCAAATGAATTCGTTGAAATGAATAATATTCTAGATGAATCAAGAATGCAGGGGTATAATCAACGTGGTATTTACTTCGAGTGGGACAGACACAGCGTTGGTTGAGATTTTTTACATTTACAGCCAACAAACTATGATTTATGTGCAAAGATATAAATGATCTTTTTTCATGCAAGGTTTCCTCTGATGCACATATTTTTGACGGAAGGGAAGGATAATGTAACAAGATTAATTCGTTGCTCGTGGGATTACTTCAAGTGGTACATTTACAGCCAACAAACCATTCTTCCTGTGCAAAGATATACAATATTTTTTATGCAAGGTTTTCTCTGATTCACATATAATTGACGGGAAGGGAAGAGGTGAATAATGTCACATGATTAATTCGTTGCGCATGGGATTACTTCAAGTGGTACAAACACAGCGTTGGTTGAGGTTTCTTACATTTACAGCTAACCAACCATGCTTTCTGTGCGAAGAAATACATGATATCTTTTCATGCAAGGTTTCGTCTGATTCCCATATTTTTGACGGAAGGAAGGAGGTGGATAGTGTAACATGATTAATTCGTTGCACACGGGAATACTTAAAGTGGTACCAACACAGCGTTGGTTGAGGTTTCTTACATTTACAGCCAACCAACCATGCTTTCTGTGCAAAGAAATACGTAATATTTTTTCATGCAAGGTTTCCTCAGATTCAATTATTGTTGACGGACGGAAGGAGGTGAGCTGTAAGATGATTAGTTCCTTGCACATGGGATAACTTCAAGTGGTACCAACACAGCGTTGGTTAAGGTTTCTTACATTTACAGCAAACTATGCTTTCTGTGCAAGGAAAAACATAATATTTTTTCATGCAAGGTTTCCTCAGATTCAATGATTGTTGACGTGAGGAAAAAGGTGGAGAAAGTTGGATGATGATTAATTCGTTTCACATGAGAATACTTCAAGTGGTACAAACACAGCGTTGGTTAAGGTTTCTTACATTTACAGCAAACAAACTATCCTTCATGTGCGAGGAAAAACAATAATTTTTCGTGCAAGGTTTCCCCATACTCAATTATTTTTGACAGCCTTTTCGATGGTCCAGCTTCTTTTTTTGGCTAACAAGTATCCTGCTGATGGCGAACGAATACATTTTCAATTTCAATAACTCAGTCACTCCCAATAAGAGGAAACTAACACGTTGAATGACTGAGGTATTTGGGACTCTTGTTATATATATTCTCCACTTCCTCCTCCATATCTCTGAGTCATTGGTACCATTATTGAGTTGAGTTTCAACAAGTTCAAGGTCATTTCAATTCAAAGGCGATGCTAGCTGAACGATTCTACACCATGTACAAAAATCTTCAATATTGAAAATGCTCAAGGTTACTTGTAGGTCAACATGCACCAATGTCAGTCAAGGACAATGCTGTTCAAGCTCGACCATGCCAACCCTCAAGGTTATTTGAGGTCAAACTTGCATGCGCTCGATAGTACATACACCAAAGGTCGTTCAAGGTCAATGTGGTGGGTACATCAAACGTCAATCAAGGTCAATGTGGTGGGTACAGCAAAGGTCATTCAAGGTCATATATGGTCAAAGGGGTGGGGGTAGGTCTACCTCCGTATCAAACACTCTACTGTTACCGCAAATGTTCTATCCTTTATATGCGAGAAAAAACAATAATATTTCGGTTTCCCCAGACTGAATTATTGTTGACGGAAGAGAAATGGTAAAGAAAAATGGATGATTAATAATTCGTTTCACGTAGCAATACTTCAAGGGGTACAAACACAGCGTTGGCAGCAAACAAGCTATCCTTTATGTGCGAGGAAAAACATAATAATTTTTCGTGCAAGGTTTCCCCAGTCTCAATTATTGTATACGGAAGGGAAGAGGTAAAGAAAAATGGATGATGATTAATTCGGTCACATGAGATTAATTCAAGTGGTACAAACACAGCACTGGTTAAGCTTTCCTACATTTACAGCAAACAAACTATGCTTTATGTGCAAGGAAGAACATAATATATTTTCATGCAAGGTATCCTTAGACTCAATAATTGTTGACGTAAGGGAAAAGATGAAGAAAGTTAGATGATGAATAATTCGTTGAACACGGGAATACTTCAAGTGGTACAAACACAGCATCGGTTAAGGTTTCTTACATTTACAGCAAACAATCTATCCTTTATGTGCGAGGATAGACAATAATTTTTCGTGCAAGGTTTCCCCGGTCTCGATTGTTGTTGACGGAAGGGAAGAGGAAAAGAAAAATGGATGATAATCAATTCGTTGAACACGGGAATACTTCAAGTGGTACAAACACAGCGTTGGTTAAGGTTTCTTACATTTACAGCAAACAATCTATCCTTTTTGCGCGAGGAAAAACAATAATTTTTCGTGCAAGGTTTCCCCGGTCTCGATTGTTGTTGACTGAAGGGAAGAGGTAAAGAAAAATGGATGATAATCAATTCGTTCACATGGGAATACTACAAGTGGTACAAACACAGCGTTGGTCAAGGTTTCTTACATTTACAGCAAATAAATTATCCTTTATGTGCGAGGAAAAACATAATAATTTTTCGTGCAAGGTTTACCCGGTCTCGATTGTTGTTGACGGAAGGGAAGAGGTAAAGAAAAATGGATGATAATCAATTCGTTCACATGGGAATACTACAAGTGGTACAAACACAGCGTTGGTCAAGGTTTATTACATTTACAGCAAATAAATTATCCTTTATGCGCGAGGAAAAACATAATAATTTTTCGTGCAAGGTTTCCCCGGTCTCGATTGTTGTTGACGGAAGGGAAGAGGTAAAGAAAAATGGATGATAATCAATTCGTTCACATGGGAATACTACAAGTGGTACAAACACAGCGTTGGTCAAGGTTTCTTACATTTACAGCAAATAAATTATCCTTTATGTGCGAGGAAAAACATAATAATTTTTCGTGCAAGGTTTACCCGGTCTCGATTGTTGTTGACGGAAGGGAAGAGGTAAAGAAAAATGGATGATAATCAATTCGTTCACATGGGAATACTACAAGTGGTACAAACATAGCTTTGGTCAAGGTTTCTTACATTTACAGCAAATAAATTATCCTTTATGTGCGAGGAAAAACATAATAATTTTTCGTGCAAGGTTTACCCGGTCTCAATTGTTGTTGACGGAAGGGAAGAGGTAAATAAAAATGGATGATGATTAATTCGTTCACATGGGAATACTACAAGTGGTACAAACATAGCTTTGGTCAAGGTTTCTTACATTTACAGCAAATAAATTATCCTTTATGTGCGAGGAAAAACATAATAATTTTTCGTGCAAGGTTTACCCGGTCTCAATTGTTGTTGACGGAAGGGAAGAGGTAAAGAAAAATGGATGATGAATAATTCGTTCACATGGGAATACTACAAGTGGTACAAACATAGCGTTGGTTAAGGTTTCTTACATTTACAGCAAACAATCTATCCTTTATGCGCGAGGAAAAACATAATAGTTTTTCGTTCAAGGTTTCCCCGGTCTCGATTGTTGTTGACGGAAGGGAAAAGGAAAAGAAAAATGGATGATAATCAATTCGTTGAACACGGGAATACTTCAAGTGGTACAAACACAGCGTTGGTTAAGGTTTCTTACATTTACAGCAAACAATCTATCCTTATGTACGAGGATAAACATAATTATTTTTCGTGTGAGGTTTCCCCTTACTCATTTATTGTTGACGGCCTATTCGATGGTCCAGCTTCATTCTTTGAAAAACAAGAATCCTGCTGATGACGATGCAAGTTGTTACTCCTAGTGAAACGTTTACCACAATCACTGCAAGAATACATTTTCAATTTCATTAACTCAATCACTCGCAAAAAAAGGAAAGTGACACGTTGAATGACTGAAGTATTTGGAACTCTTGTTATATATATTCTCCACTCCCTCCTCCATATCTCTGAGTCATTGGTACCATTATTGAAAAGTTTCAACCAGTTCAAGGTCATTTCAATTCAGAGCGATGCTAGCTAAACGATTCTACACCAAGCACAAAAATCAATATTGAAAATGCTCAAGGTTATTTGTAGGTCAACATTCAGTAATGTCATTCAAGGGCAATGCTGTTCAAGCTCGACCATGCCAACCCTCGAGGGTATTTGAGGAATTTTAAGTATTTCGGTGATCTTTCTCTTCAATCCTAGATCAGAATCCGACATAGTTTGTTGTTTTATATAAGGGAATATATATTTTTTTCCTAATATTGTTCTCACAGGCCGTTTGTGCTAAGCGTTGTCTGTATGTTTGTTCACAGAAAAGCCTACCTCTTTCCTTCAATTCTTTTTCTTTCTTGCATTAAATACAAATATCATTTTTAGGATCGGGGTAACCATAATTTATCTCATGGGTTACCTCTCGTGTTTCTCTTGATCTTCCGTGTAAATACCTGATAATGACTCTTGTCTGATCAAGATCTATTTTAGGTTCCATTTGACCGTTATCAGCAAACCCGCATGCGTCATACTCCTGAGTCCAATGGCTTAGACTGACATGCTCATACCATCCTACAGTATTGATCCGTACGGCATAGAATCTATAAGAGATTAAACAGATTCTGTCCACTTGTCCCGTTGTAGTTTCTATGCACGAGTGTGCCTCTATGAAGGCTCTATTCGATCCGCCATGGTGTTAGCCGTATTCAGCTGTTGTCGTGAGTCTTCGGATTATTGAAGATCGTCATTGGCATCAACTTGATTTTGAAAAACTCCCAATTTCCATAATCCTCCGAATCTGATTCCTCAGCATTATATAATTTACGAGACTTCCTATCTGATCTCTTGTTCTTTTATGCATCAGAGAAAATCTCGAATTATCAATGTCAGAACTAGCCGAACGATAACTAAGCTCACTGATATAAACAGAATGAAATTACTATCAAATTTACATTTCGCAATAATCAACATTAGTTGTAATAATGCTCGAATACGGATCTTGATCACCGTGTATCTTAGCAATTTTCACTATAGTTTGTACATTTCTTAATCTGTTCTGTATGTTATGAACCAATCCCGCATTAGAATTCCTATATAGTTCGTGTAGTAATGGGGAGGAGAATAGTTTTTATTTTAACATATCTTTATTATCTTTTTCCGATTGAAGGACATCCAATACTTCTGTGTTCGTAGTAAAAATATGGAGAACATCCTTGACTATTTCTCGGACCGTTTTTAAGGATACTACATTGATACTACAGTGCACTCGGCATTCTGTGACATAGGAAACTGCATTTTTTCAGTTTTATAGCTACTCTGTTGTTTCAAAGAGAAATTTTCAACTTTTATCTAAATATGCGTAAGTGCTAGTATGTTCCAATGAAATTTTGCATAAAATAACTTTTAAATATTTTGCAAATATTAATGTATGGCAATTTTTTATTTCATGGGTAGGTGTCACATTTACCCCCTGAAAATTATAATTGTGACACCCATGGCGGGTAATTGTGAATAAGATAGTTTTGGTTGTGTTGATGGTGTATTTTGTCAGTAGGGTTAATGTGATAGTTTCCTGGTGTAAAATGTGACATTTGTGAAATTAATATGTATGAAAGTTGTATGAAATAAAACAATCAAATCAATATTTTCTAAGATATTAGATATACCAATGTAGATAAAAACAAACAAATATAAAAAATGGCAAACTTAAACGTCTTATTCAACACTTTTACATACATACCGAACTAAAACAAGATTAGGAATTATTTTAACGATTTACTCATAAAATATTAAAAACTTAAAATATTTTCTTACAAAAAAAACTTAAAAATCATTTATATTTTTGTGCTCTGTTGGTGTAGCATTTCAGAACACATTCATATTCGTAAAATCTACGTTAAAAGTATAATTCCCTCGTCGTGTAACAGCAGGTTTTGGTAATTTCAAAAATATATTATCAAAAGGAACTATATCGGTGTCATCGTCCATGGGCCATGTGAATTCATCTCTGTATCTCTTGAGGAATTTAATGTGATACTCTTCTCTGTCAATGGCGATTATTTGGCCAATTAATCTTTTGACTGTCTTTTTTGTCGAATATGTAACCAGAACCCAGGTATCAACAAGTAGGTCATCAGAAGTGAACCGTTCAAAAAATTATTCTGCAGACTGTTCAGAAATATTATCTGAGCTTTCCATATATTCTATTTCATCAGCAGATTCTTCAGCGGATGATGATTTTTTTCTGATTTTCTTTTTTTGAGTTTGCGCGAGTTTCTTCTTGTTTTGTTCTCTCTGTTGAAAATTTTCTTGTAATTTTTCCAAAAAAATCTCTTTAGTTATTATCTCTGCCTGTTTTGTGAACGAGACCCTTGTTTTTTTTGGTTTGTTGGTTTCCCCTCTTTTAACCTTCCTCAGAAGTAACTCTTCAAATGACATAGGCTTTCGAAGTTCTAGTCTGTCAGGTTCTCTTGAAGTTGATGCTTCTGATTCTTCAGGTTCTTCTCTTGAAGTTGATGGAATTTCTATTTCTAGTTGGTTGTCTTTATTTTCGCTTCGAGAAAGTTCCGCAATATTTTCATTTCTGCGAAATATTCCCTCCTTTTCATCTAAAATGACAGATTCTGTAACAATACTTCCATTGGGAGAAGAACGAACAGTTGCTTCAGCGAGCTGTGTTTTTCTTTCTTTGTAGTTTTCCAGATCTTCCGGGTTGAATATCGATTCACTAATAGCGTTTCTATCAGCTGGATATATTCCACTGATTTGGAATCCTTTTTGAAAAGTTACCTCCTTCATATCGCTCCAGACTTTTCCCATCAATACTGATAAGTCTGCCTTTGATAAATTATTACCATAGTTTTCCCTTTGCCATATAGCCAGATACTCTTCCCATATTTTTTTGAAAACATTAAAAACAGAAGTGTCTAACGGCTGCAAAATGTGGGTAGTATGCGGGGGCAGTTTCAATAAAGTTATGTTTTCTGCCATCGCAATTCGTATAATATTAATGGATACGTGTGATCCGTGGCCGTCATATAATACAATTAAAGGTCTCTGCTTAGGACAGTGACGTAAAAAATGGTTTTGAAACCAGTTTGTGAAGGCTTCCTCTGTCATCCACCCATTCGCAGTGGCAGTGTACCCCGTGTTAGGATAGGCTTCATCAGGCATCCATGCATCCCATAAAAATTTGGCCTTATATATAACAAAGGGCGGTAATTTTTTTCCAGAAGCAGAAACACATAATAATATACTAGTATTGGTCCGTCCAGTTCCAGCAGTGTTTCTAAATACTGGCACATTTTTTTCGGCCACAACTTTACTATTTGTCGGATCATGGCATAACGAAGTTTCATCTAGATTTATTATTTGATCAGGTTTATTCCAGAGGTCGAGCTCGGTGAGTTTTTCTTCATACAAATCAAAAAAATGGTATATAATATCCGGTTTTGTTTGTTCGGTTCTTATAACTTGCCGTTTGGTTGGTTTTTTGCAGGAAAAATTAAACCTTTTTGAAAAACCACTAAACCAGTCTTTACCAGGAATGCCATTATGAAACCGAGTTGGAATATTGTTTTCATGAACATACGCTGCAACAAGACCAATAACTTCTTTCCTGCTTAGTCCGAATCCCCACTTGTTCATGGTATGGATACAAGTAGCCAGTTGACTTTCTGCCTCCCTGCCTATTTCTACTGGACGTCCTGGTTGAACATATGTATTTATTTGCTGTCTGCTTTTCCAACCTTTACAATGTAAAATTAATGTAGATCTAGGAATGTTATAGTACTCCGCCGCTTTCTTTTGGCTCATTGTTTTCGACTTTACAGCTTCTACTGCTAGTTTTAATGTGTCCTTACTGTATTTGCGCCTGGCTTTCAGTACAAGATGGGGCATTGTATTGAAATCTGGAATGAAAGATATTACGTTATAAATTAAGCCACAAATCCATTTTAATTTTAATGATTTTGATGAAGTCACATTTATCTCTAGACCAAAGTCACAATTACCTCCGTACTCAATTTTTGGAGTTTAATGGTGACACTCGCCCAAAACTTACTTCCTTTGAAGAGTGAGGTTATACAGTTATTGCAATTCACTCATAACTATATCAAAATACAACTGTCCAAATTTTGTACTCTTGAGATTACTACAAGATATTTTATGGAACTTACCAATGATGACCTTCAGATTTAAAAAGAAATGAACACCGTTTTTTCCCACTATCGCTTCCGGCAATATTTGCGTGCACGCGGTTGACTTCTGGTATGTACTATAGAGACGCGGAAAGCAGTTTTGTTGGATTTTACGCAGCAATGGCAGTGCTAGCCAAAATAGTCACATTAACCCGCATGTCACAAAATGCCGAGTGCACTGTATAAATAAATGTCTGTAATCACTTTCAATGAATCTACTGAATTCCTTACTCGTATGTCAGTTACGAAGAAGTACTTATTAAAGAGCTCAAGGTCAAAATGTCGTAACTTTCTCCAGATAGATATCCAGATTGTTAATTTATCGTCTATTCCTCTTATAGAATAGTTTGCATAAGTTGTCAAGGGCAAACCACCCGGTACATTTGGCCATAAAAGAAGTAATATTAGATCCTTAGGGTTATGTACGTTTATTATTCTCTTCCTGATATATAAGGAAAGAACTTCAGAGAAGTAAGAATGCACAATCAGGTATCCACACGAAAAAAAAAATTTAATAGTAGCAAGTAAAATTTACATATCACCAAGTAAATATTTGCATACTATATGGGACAAGTTCACGCTTTATTAGCCACAAGAAAAATTAGATTCCTGAATTCGATCACTTGCTGTTATTGATGTAATCTGATGAACAAAAGGTAACCTAACAATATTAAAAGCTTTATTAGGAGCAGACCTTTATTTTTAATTGGCCCCAATGTACTTTCTATTTGCAGTGGATGCTCAGTTTGATAACTACTAGTGACAAGTGGATTTACCATTAATGAAAAATGATTTACTCTCAAATAACTCATATACTCAAATCTAAAAAACAAGATACTAGTAGCTATTATACAGTATTCTACTGTAGCAACACTTTAAGATCACTATAGTAATTTTGGTTCACTTGGCCTTATCAAATGATTCACTTCTGGGTGGTTTATATTGTCTCGCCTTCAATGTAGCTTTATTCCATCTCTCTGTACTGTACAATCTGTTCAAAAATCATGACAGATTGTACAGGCAGGGAAATAACTTTTTCTATTGAGATCATAACAAATTCAAGTTATGTATAACACCAAGTACGATTACAACGTTCTGAAAATTGAAGAAATTATGGGGGAAGTAAAAATATGTGAATTCTCATAAGAATTTTAATGACAACAAAACTTACTCCATAGACTAGATATACCTAAATCACTTTCTTATACTTCAACGACAACATTTCTTGAATGAAAAAAACAAACCAAATTAAAACTATTTCTACTTCAAAAAACAGTGATGTAACATATATCAACAAAACACCGGCGTTAACTCTATATATTTTTTATAATTCCGGCACAATAAATAAACCATATCCACGGTACACACCACCCCAATGTAAATTTTGGAATGACGCCGGTTTGGCTTTGCCGATGGCCGCGGGTAAAAACGCATAATTAAACGCGATTGTTCCCGATTGATCCCGAGTTGGTCAAAAATCAACAAGTAGGTGAACACGTTACATTTCCGTAGGGACACCAACTTCTACTGCAAATAAATTGTTCTATTATGCATGTAACATGAGCTTCTGTAGTGATGATATACTTTTCAGAAACCGCAGGTTAATGAATATGAAAATTCACTTTTCAACGGCTAGTGAAATGTTGACCTGGCATTATACAAAGTGAATTATCTAGTGTTCGAACTACTCGCTGTAGGTACTCAATATTATAGCTACAAGTTCATGCGTTCAGAATACTTATTTTTCTGGAGACAAAATGCTTTTTTATTTAATTCAGGTATTTATTTTCTTAGCACAATATAAAAAAAGCCAGGAGAAAGTTTTACTTGGACCATTTTTTTCCGTGCAATCGTTATTAGCTATATTTTCAGTGGCTGTGCTTATCACGCATAGTGATGTCTCAAAGGTCGGTATTCCATCGTGCTCATCTGATATAATTGGCATTGTCCTTTTTGTTCCATTATTTGATATAGCTGTTCCGTGTTAATAAGGAACTTTGCTATATTGGAATAATCTTTTTGATATCTCAGTTTCTTCTGTCTTCAGTTCCAACCCTAATCCTGTGACTTCATCATGAATGGCATTCACGAGTGCTTTTCTGTGATAGTTTAAGTCATGACTGTGACTTAATTATCATTTTATAACGATGACCACATTGTCGCCTTGACCTATCATGTTCATACGAATCTTTCGTTGTTCAGAGATGCACAGTTATGCACACAGTGTTGAAATAGTCCAGAGCTTTTGTCTCATTCCCTCAAAACCTCCAAATTGACAATATGCGTCTCCTGGGACAGGATTACTTGTAGTTTCGTCCATTAGAGGTGGATGTTTACTACTATTATTCAGGACGAAGGATCTCTGCATCCATAGATGCGAATCTTTATAAAGTATGTCAAATCCGAATAGATCATCTATATCCTGTGCGACCCTATAGATTCATGATCTGTATGAATCTCAATTTATCCCATCAAATTCCCCGCTAGCCACCATTTTAAGTAATTCGGTGATCTTTCTCTTCAATCCTAGATCAGAATCCGACATAGTTGTTGTATTATATAAGGGAATATATATTTTTTCATAATATTGTTCTCACAGGCCGTTTGTGCTAAGCGTTTTCTGTATGTTTGTTCACAGAAAAGCCTACCTTTTTCCTTCAATTCTCTTTAGTTCCTGCATAAAATACAAATATCATTTTCAGGATCGGGGTAACCATAATTTATCTCATGGATTACCTCTTGTGTTTCTCTTGATTTTCCGTGTAAATACCTTATTATTACTCTTGTCTGATCAATATCTATTTTAGGTTCCATTTGACCGTTATCAGCAAACCCGCATGCGTCATACTCCTGAGTCCAATGGCTTAGACTGACATGCTCATACCATCCTACAGTATTGATCCGTACGGCATAGAATCTATAATAGATTAAACAGGTTCTGTCCACTTGTCCCGTTGTTGTTTCTATGCATGAGTGTGCCTCTATGATACACCAAGGCTCTATTCGATCCGCCATGGTGTTAGCCGTATTCAGCTGTTGTCGTGAGTCTTCGGATTCCTGAAGATCGTCATTGGCATCAACTTGATTTTGACAAACTCCCAATTTCCATAATCCTCCGAATCTGATTCCTCAGCATTATGATTTTCGACATTTCCTATCTGATCTCTTGTTCTTTCATGCATCAGAGAAAATCTCAGAACTAGCCGAACGATAACTAAGCTCACTGATATCAATCAACAACTGTGACAACAGAAAGAAATGACTGTCAAATTTACACTTCGCAATAATCAACATTAGTTGTAATAATGCTCGAATACGGATCCTGATCTCCGTGTATTCTAGCAATTTTCACTATAGTTTGTACATTTGTTAATCTGTTTGGTATGTTATAAACCAATCCCGCATTAGAATTTCTATATAGTTCGCCTAGTAATGGGGAGAAGAATAGCTTATTAACATATCTTCTGTCTTCAGTTCCAACCTAATCCTGTGACTTCATCATGAATGGCATTCACGAGTGCTTTTTTGTGATAGTTTAAGTCATGACTGTGACTTAGTTACCATTTTATAATGATGACCACATTGTCGCCTTGACCTATCATGTTCATACGAATCTTTTGTTCAGAGATGCACAGTAATGCACACAGTGTTGAAATAGTCCAGAGCTTTTGTCTCATTCCCTCAAAACCTCCAAATTGACAATATGCGTCTCCTGGGACAGGATTACTTGTAGTTTCGTCCATTAGAGGTGGATGTTTACTACTATTATTCAGGACGAAGGATCTCTGCATCCATAGATGCGAATCTTTATAAAGTATGTCAAATCCGAATAGATCATCTATATCCTGTGCGACCCTATAGATTCATGATCTGTATGAATCTTAATTTATCCCATCAAACTCCCCGCTAGCCACCATTTTAAGTAATTCGGTGATCTTTCTCTTCAACCCTAGATCAGAATCCGACATAGTTTGTTGTTTTATATAAGGGAATATATATATATATATTTTTTTTTCTTAATATTGTTCTCACATGCCGTTGTGCTAAGCGTTTTCTGTATCTTTGTTCACAGAAAAGCCTACCTTTTTCCTTCAATTCTCTTTCCTGCATAGAATACAAATATCATTTTCAGGATCGGGGTTACCATAGTTTATCTCATGGATTACCTCTTGTGTTTCTCCTGGTCTTCCGTGTAAAAACCTTATTATGACTCTTGTCTGATCAGGATCTATTTAGGTTTCATTTGACCTTTATCAGCAAACCCGCATGCGTCATACTCCTGAGTCCAATGGCTTAGACTGACATGCTCATACCATCCTGCATTATTGATCCGTACGGCATAGAATCTATAATAGATTAAGCAGATTCTCTCCACTTGTCCCGTTGTAGTTTCTATGCGTGAGTAAGGCTCTATTCGATCCGCCATGATGTTAGCCGTATTCAGCTGTTGTCGTGAGTCTTCGGATTCTTGAAGATCGTCATTGGCATCAACTTGATTTTGAAAAACTCCCAATTTCCATAATCCTACGAATCTGATTCCTCAGCATTATAATGATTTTTGACACTTCCTATCTGATCTCTTGTTCTTTCATGCATCAGAGAAAATCTCGAATTATCAATGTCAGAACTAGCCGAACGATAACTAAGCGCACTGATATCAATCAACAACTGTGACAACAGAAAGAAATGACTATCAAATTCACACTTCGCAATAATCAACATTAGTTGTAATAATGCTCGAATACGGATCTTGATCTCCGTGTATTCTAGCAACTTTCACTATAGTTTGTACATTTGTTAATCTGTTTTGTATGTTATAAACCAATCCCGCATTAGAATTCCTATATAGTTCGCCTAGTAATGGGGAGAAGAATAGTTTATTAACATATCTTCATTATATACCTCCAATAGAAGGACATCTAATACTTCTGTGTTTGTAGTAAAAATAGGTATAGCATCCTTGACTATTTTTCGGGCCGTTTTTAAAGATACAACATTGATACTATAATTGTCTGTAATAACTTTCAATGAATCTACTGAATTCCTTACTCGTATGTCAGTTACGGAGAAGTACTCATTGAAAAGCTCATGGTCAAAATGTCGTAACTTTCTCAAGATAGATATCCAGATTGTTAATTTATCGTCTAATCCTTTTATAGAATAGTTTGCATAAGTTGACAAGGGCAACCCACCCAGTTGTACGTTAATTATTTTCTTCCTGATATATAAGGAAAGAACTTCAAAGGAGTAACAATTCAAAATCAGGTATTCAATCGTTATTAGCTATATTTTCAGTGGCTGTGCTTATCACGCATAGTGATGTCTCAAAAGTCGGTATTCCATCGTGCTCATCTGATATAATTGGCATTGCCCTTTTTTTCCATTATTTGATATAGCTGTTCCGTGTTAATAAGGAACTTTGCCATATTGGAATAATCTTTTTGATATCCAAGTCTCTTCTGTCTTCAGTTCCAACCCTAATCCTGTGACTTTATCATGAATGGCATTCACGAGTGCTTTTCTGTGATAGTTTAAGTCATGACTGTGACTTAATTATCATTTTATAACGAAGACCACATTGTCGCCTTGACCTATCATGTTCATACGAATCTTTCGTTGTTCAGAGATGCACAGTTATGCACACAGTGTTGAAATAGTCCAGAGCTTTTGTCTCATTCCCTCAAAACCTCCAAATTGACAATATGCGTCTCCTGGGACAGGATTACTTGTAGTTTCGTCCATTAGAGGTGGATGTTTACTACTATTATTCAGGACGAAGGATCTCTGCATCCATAGATGCGAATCTTTATAAAGTATGTCAAATCCGAATAGATCATCTATATCCTGTGCGACCCTATAGATTCATGATCTGTATGAATCTCAATTTATCCCATCAAATTCCCCGCTAGCCACCATTTTAAGTAATTCGGTGATCTTTCTCTTCAATCCTAGATCAGAATCCGACATAGTTGTTGTATTATATAAGGGAATATATATTTTTTCATAATATTGTTCTCACAGGCCGTTTGTGCTAAGCGTTTTCTGTATGTTTGTTCACAGAAAAGCCTACCTTTTTCCTTCAATTCTCTTCAGTTCCTGCATAAAATACAAATATCATTTTCAGGATCGGGGTAACCATAATTTATCTCATGGATTACCTCTTGTGTTTCTCTTGATTTTCCGTGTAAATACCTTATTATTACTCTTGTCTGATCAATATCTATTTTAGGTTCCATTTGACCGTTATCAGCAAACCCGCATGCGTCATACTCCTGAGTCCAATGGCTTAGACTGACATGCTCATACCATCCTACAGTATTGATCCGTACGGCATAGAATCTATAATAGATTAAACAGGTTCTGTCCACTTGTCCCGTTGTTGTTTCTATGCATGAGTGTGCCTCTATGATACACCAAGGCTCTATTCGATCCGCCATGGTGTTAGCCGTATTCAGCTGTTGTCGTGAGTCTTCGGATTCCTGAAGATCGTCATTGGCATCAACTTGATTTTGACAAACTCCCAATTTCCATAATCCTCCGAATCTGATTCCTCAGCATTATGATTTTCGACATTTCCTATCTGATCTCTTGTTCTTTCATGCATCAGAGAAAATCTCAGAACTAGCCGAACGATAACTAAGCTCACTGATATCAATCAACAACTGTGACAACAGAAAGAAATGACTGTCAAATTTACACTTCGCAATAATCAACATTAGTTGTAATAATGCTCGAATACGGATCCTGATCTTCGTGTATTCTAGCAATTTTCACTATAGTTTGTACATTTGTTAATCTGTTTGGTATGTTATAAACCAATCCCGCATTAGAATTCCTATATAGTTCGCCTAGTAATGGGGAGAAGAATAGCTTATTAACATATCTTCATTATCTACCTCCAATACTTCTGTGTTTGTAGTAAAAATAGGGAGAGCATCCTTGACTACTTTTCGGGCCGTTTTTAAAGATACAACATTGATACTATAATTGTCTGTAATCACTTTCAATGAATCTACTGAATTCCTTACTCGTACCTCATGTTCCGATATTGCTGGTATTACTGGACACAGTAAGTAATTTCGGAACGCCTTACAGTGGCAGTAACCTGAAATTGCTAGTCAATTTCGGAACGATTCGGGCAGTAAAATATCCGGCGTTCGGCGGGAAGAACAAAAACAATGCTCTAGACCCTTCAAGCTCCACGTTCCACCGAGTTGTGATCAAAGAGGGATAATAGTTCTGTGGTTGTGATACCTACCTACCATTATTAAAATGATGGCTGCAAGAAATAAAATAATAACAGATGAAATAATGAGTGATAGCGACTCTGATGTATCAGAAAAATCGGATAGCTCAAGTACCTCAAGCTCTAGCGGATGTATGGAGGAGGACTTCATGAATTTAATTGTTATTGTACAAAATATTAGAGGACCAATTGAAAGAATACCCAGAATTGAGGGTTACATTCCAAATGTAGTTGATCATTATTACACCCCATCTATATTCAAACAGCATTTCAGGTAAGTAAGGATAGTCCAGGCAACACAGAAAGTTTATGGAAATAGTGCTTGCAGGGTGTTTCCTGAGACATACCAGTATTTGGTGCAGTGTTTAAGGGAACGAATGGAACATCCAGATGGTCCAGGGAGACATCAAATTGACTTGAAACATCAAGTGCTATTTGCATTATGGTTTTTTGCAACACCTGACTCCTACAGGTTGGTGATGAACTTCCAATCATATATCCATCTAAAGTCATTCTTCTGTTCATACTTGTTTAAGTTGAGAATGTCATTAATAAATAAAGGTGAAAACATTTTCAGACGATGTCACCAAATACATGTTTCTAACTTATCTATTTTTTTTCAGGTCTATATGTGAAAAATTTAATATAGGAAAAGCCACAGGATTTCGAGTTATCAGAAGAATAGTAAATGGGATTTGTGAATTGGCTCCCAATTACATCAAATGGCCAACAAACAGGGATGATGCAGTATTAATCTGGAATGGATTCAGAAACAAAGGACCCACTCCAAAAGTTATTGGTGCAATAGATGGTTGCCATATAAATATCACTAAACCATCAGAAGATGGAAACTCCTTTATTAATAGACATCATAGAGCCTCAATTCAATTACAGGTTTGTATAAAGTGTCTGTTTCATCATCTGTTTTCTATAATACATGATTTTAGGCAGTATGTGATCATAAATGCTTGTTTACCCATGTTTATATTGGGAATTGTGGATCTGTTCATGACCAGAGAGTTTTGCGATTATCTGAGGTGTCTGACTTTTTGAATAACCCAGATACTTACTTTCCGGAAGATAGTCATTTGATTGTTGACAGTGCCTATACCATTCACAAACATTTACTGGTACCCTATAAGAATAATGGGCATTTAACGGAACAACAGATATATTTCAACACCAGCCTATCATCAGTACGTGTTAATATAGAAAGATCTTTTGGATTCCTGAAGAATAGGTTCCGAAGGATTTTACATTGCTGCCCTTTAACAGATATACAGTTTATCCCAAAATATACATTAGCCTGTTGCGTCTTACACAATATTTGTGTGATGAGGAATGACTTGATTGACCTAGAAGAAGTGATGAATGCAGACAATGTTCATGTTGATGTCCCAAATAACCATAATGACTTTTGGGTAGTAGCTGGTCGACACAAAAGAGATAGAATAACTAGGGATATTTGGCCAGGAGAACTGTGAATAATGTTTTATTTTGTGATCCGAATTTTGAATTCAGTATTTTTAGAAAAAGTTGTGCTTGGGAAATTAGTAATTATTATGATGAAGAAATATATAACTTTTTGAATAAACTATTTGCCTTTGATTTTTACTTGCAACAGGTATGTAGCACCTGGATGACCATAAAAGGTATTTGCTCCTCTCATTTTAGAAAAAACTAAAATATATTTTTGTAACATCAAGAATCTTACTTTCTTATAGAGATTGAAAGAGCACTAGCTCACATTCAGCAGAAAAATTCATTAAAGAATAAATGACAAATTTAAATATGTTTAATAAATATAACTCAACTTTCAACATTTCTCTAACATAATTAACATTCTGGGAACAAAATCAAAATAAATATTCTTTCACAACACTACAAAACAGAACAAATACTTTGTCCAAAATACTTAAGAAAACAACATTAAATAAACATTTCGTTATTCACATAATACTTTGTTAAAGTTGTATGTTGAATGTTAGCACTAGGTTGATGGTCCATTATTTCTTTAGAACATTTAATAATTCTCTCTTGAGCTCCATTTTTTCTCTATGCCTCTGCTCCTGTTTCATCTCAGATTCTTCTCTTTTACGGTTCTTTTCCTCGAGCCTTTTTTTCTTCTCTTCGTCACGTTTTTGCCTCTCGGTTTTCAAGTCATTCAAAATATCTTCAATATTAATTTTTCGTTTCTGAGGTGTTGACTTAGAGCAACCTATAAAATCGAAAATTCATTCAAAAGGTAGTCCAGATGTTCTTCATGAAGAAATGTTTTATTTGTTGTCAAGTAATAATTTTATTCATTATAAAATATTTGTCACAAGCATACAATTCAAGTTTTCTTGAATTGTATGCTTGTTAATAATATTTTATATGTCAACTTGCCTGGTTTCGGTTCACTATGAGCCACATCTGTTTTACTTAGCAATGTGGAAGATACAGCTCCTTCTAATGGCATAGCCCAAGATTTTTTATCAAACAGTTCAGACATTACCTAAAACAAATATATCAGAATTATAAACACTGGAGTTTATATTTATACTGAGAAATGTATGGATAACATTTTATATTTTATTGAATATTTGCTTTCCAATATCTTCAATGAGTTAAATATAGTAGATAAGCAGTAATGAGTTTGAATACATACTGAATAATATTCCCAAAAGATGGGAGACGTTCCAGTTTTAGATTGACTATCTTTAATAGTTTTGAAACGGCGTTTCAATGAATCCATCTTGACTGAACATTGCTGAGGAGTAACTTTGATGCCCCTCTCATTAAGAGTCGTCGAAATCAATTTCCACCCTTCTTTGCTTTGTCCATATCTTTAATAGTTTTGAAACGGCGTTTCAATGAATCCATCTTGACTGAACATTGCTGAGGAGTAACTTTGATGCCCCTCTCATTAAGAGTTGTCGAAATCAATTTCCACCCTTCTTTGCTTTGTCCACTTTCAAATTTACTTTCGTACTCCTTGTAGGAGTCTAATAATAAATGAATTGCTTTATGGTTCCACCTGAATATCCTTGAGGATCCTGAAAATTGTATCAGTGGTCAAGTCTAAGATGTTTTGTTCATGTTATAATGACCTGTGGACTGATTTTCTTGATCAGATGTTGACTCTGTAGTTTCCATCTCCTTATCGAGATGTGCCCTGATGGCCAGTAGATAGCGCATAGCGTAATCGGGTTCTAAAATATTTCTTTTAAAATCAATTATCTGTTTGAAGAATGGATATGAGAACAAACCTTGTAGATTGGCAGCCGTTTCGGCATCTACCTCTACCATCAAATCTTCCAAAACAACTTGATACATTTTTTTTATTCTATTTACTGGTGATATTTCTGGAAGACTTATTTCAAAAGTTGTTTGTCAATGGTATTTGGTCAATATCAATAAACATATATCTAACATCTAACCTAACTTATTTCAGTTCGGGGAGGGGATACTGGAACTGCACGGCCTATTTCTGCAACAGCAGATCCAGTAAATTTTTAGCCTCTAACAGGGTTTCATGAAAAGTGGCGCGAAACGTTTGCCAGTAAATTTCAGTAATATCGGAACGATCCAATTTACTGTGCAGTACTGGTCAGCAATATCGGAACATGCCTGTAGTTACGGAGAAGTACTCATTAAAAAGCTCATGGTCAAAATGTCGTAACTTTCTCAAGATAGATATCCAGATTGTTAATTTATCGTCTAATCCTCTTATATAATAGTTTGCATAAGTTGACAAGGGCAACCCACCCAGTTGTACGTTAATTATTTTCTTCCTGATATATAAGGAAAGAACTTCAAAGGAGTAACAATGCAAAATCAGGTATTCAATCGTTATTAGCTATATTTTCAGTGGCTGAGCTTATCACGCATAGTGATGTCTCAAAAGTCGGTATTCCATCGTGCTCATCTGATATAATTGGCATTGCCCTTTTTGTTCCATTATTTGATATAGCTGTTCCGTGTTAATGAGGAACTTTGCCATATTGGAATAATATTTTTGATATCCTAGTCTCTTCTGTCTTCAGTTTCAACCCTAATCCTGTGACTTTATCATGAATGGCATTCACGAGTGATTTTCTGTGATAGTTTAAGTCATGACTATGACTTAATTACCATTTTATAACGATGACCACATTGTCGCCTTGACCTATCATGTTCATACGAATCTTTCTTTATTCAGAGATGCACAGTAATGCACTCAGTGTCCAGAGCTTTTGTCTCATTCCCTCAAAACCTCCAAATTGATAATATGGCAAGCGTCTCATGGGACAGGAGTTTACTTGTAGTTTCGTGTATTAGAGGTGGATGTATACTACTATTATTCAGGACGAAGGATCTCTGCATCCATAGATGCGAATGCTTATAAAGTATGTCGAATCCGAAAAGATCATTTATATCCTGTGCGACCCTATAGATTCATGATTTGTATGAATCTTAATTTATCCCATCAAATTCCCCGCTAGCCACCATTTTACGTAATTCGGTGATCTTTCTCTTCAATCATAGATCAGAATCCGACAAAGTTTGCTGTTTTATATAAGGGAATATATATATTTTTTTTCTTTATATTGTTCTCACAGACCGTTTGTGCTAAGCGTTGTCTGTCTGTTTGTTTTTCCCTCAATTCTCTTTCTTTCCTGCATAAAATACAAATATCATTTTCAGGATCGGGGTTACCATGGTTTATCTCATGGATTACCTGGTCTTCCGTGTAAATACCTTATTACGACTCTTGTCTGATCATTATCTATTTTAGGTTTTATTTGACCGTTATCAGCAAACTCGCATGCGTCATACTCCTGAGTCCAATGGCTTAGACTGAAATGCTCATACCATCCTACATTATTGATCCGTACCGCATAGAATCTATAATATATTAAACATTCTTTCCATTTGTCCCGTTGTGCCTCTATGATACACCAAGGCTCTATTCGATCCGCCATGGTGTTAGCCGTATTCAGCTGTTTTCGTGAGTCTTCGGATTCTTGAAGATCGTCATTGGCATCAACTTGATTTTGAAAAACTCCCAATTTCCATAATCCTCCGAATGTGATTCTCCAGCATTATAATAATTTTCGAGACTTCCTATATGATCTCTTGTTCTTTTATGCAACAGAGAAAATCTCAAATTATCGATGTCAGAACTAGCCGAACGATAACTAAGCTCACTGATATAAATTAACCACTGTGACAATAGAAAGAAATGACACTTCGCAATAATCAACATTAGTTGTAATAATGCTCGAATACGAATCTTGATCACTGTGTATTCTAGCAATTTTCACTATAGTTTGTACATTTGTTAACCTGTTCTGTATGTTATAAACCAATCCCGCATTAGAATTCCTATATAGTTCGTGTAGTAATGGGGAGAAGAATAGTTATCTATTAGCATATCTTTTATCTACTTCCAATTGTGGGACATCTAATACTTCTGTATTTGTAGTACACTCCACAACATTCACATTGTACGATTCCATCATGAGAAGCACCTAACTGTGGATGTTCTTGTGAAATGAAGAAACCGGCAGGTTTTAGTGTCACCCCAGCATGGTGCTCCTTAATTTCAGCTATCCTCCTCAGACCCATACTCAGAAATAGGAAGAACAAATACAAACCCTTACTTTTTCTTCATCATTGGGCAATACTAAATGGTCCAAATTAATAATATCCTAAAAAAAATTTGTTTAGTTATTTTGAAAAAAGAGGTCTCATATATGATACCTTGGTTCCCAATGAGTACAAAATTGCATATATTAAAAAAAAGTCATTTATTTGTGAAACAATGAAAAACAATTTCTTTCTACACTACAGCATAGAAAAATGTTACAGGAAACGCATTTGGCAAAAGCTAACTTCTTACAACCCGGATATCGACATTTGGAGCGTGTATTTTGTTCAGTTTTCATGAATTTTGGGAGATGGTTGTTACCCTCTAGTCTGGTTCTCTTGTCAGGAATGGGCTGTATTTTTCTTTGCTTTCTGGGAAGTAAGTTTTCTTCGTCTGAATTTGACTCGCTTCTATCATCATCCGCCCTTTTTGATTGAATTAGTGATTTAGCAAGCCATAGTTTGAAGTCCAAATAATCCATTATGTCTTTTCGAGCATAATTTTCTGCAACGGCATTTTCTTGATATTCAAGCCACCCCGCAGCAACGGCAAAATCAAAAAAATGAAATATAGTACGAATGGTCCACTTCTTTGTTCTCGCCCTCATCGGATATTTCCCTATGACTCGGTCTAAAAGATCAACTCCTCCCATGTTTGCATTATATTCACCCACAACCGTAGGTTGTTTTATTTCAATATACTTATTCTCAGATTTCGACCATCTTGTACAAGTGCGTTCTGGATCACTTCCAAAACACGAAGAGGCAAAGTGTACTGGTTTTGAATCAAACCATTTTATGAGGATTAGTGACCCATCATCTCTAACAAGTTTATCGTGTGAACCTCTTCCTAGTTTTTTTAAAACGCTATCTTTCAAAAAAACTGCATTGTTGAGAATTCTGTTCGACATGATAGACCGGGAGGCAGCGCGCCTTCTTGAAGACCAAAACCGCAAAAGCTAAATTTTTTTCCAGGCATTTATTTGGTTAGGGTGATAAGTGAATGGACCACCAGCTCGCGCACTACTGGGGGGTGTGGCTGCAGCAACCCCCCAATCACGTTGAATATCAGTACGAAAAAACTGATATCGCCAAAGCTGAAACCTTTACCAAAGTAAAATTGTATTATAGGGAAATGAAAAATCGCAACCAGCTTAATTTACAATGGGGGAATGTAGTCCAGCTTTGCATATAAACAAAAGCAAAATACACCCTTTGTAAACTGATACCGCAAAACTTGAAACTTGTTACACTAATAGTTCAAACATATAGTTACACAATAAAATTACTCCGCTTCATTTTTAGCGGGGGAAAAGTGCCCAGCTGACGAGGTAAAGGTGGAGGGCATCGTTGCGTACGCCAGGGCGACCGCGGACGCACCGCACCTTTATCTCGTCAGCTGGGCACTTTTCCCCCGCAAAATATGTGTAACTATATATTCAAACCATTAGTGTAACAAGTTTCGAGTTTTGCGGTATAAGATACATGTAGAGAAATGGAATTCAATTTAGTCAAAGGGAACCCATTTAAATCAGAACGAATCATTCAACTCAGTATATCATTCTCAATAAAAATGCTGAGTATTTTTATGTAGTTGAAAATCGGAACTGATCGTCGTACGGGTCCTTTAGAGAAAGTTATAGATGCGTATAAGGTCGATGTATAGCAGGTAGATTTCGAACAAAATACAACGCACGAACAGCTGCTAACAGACTCTGTCCCCGTCCCCCTCCTTTCAAATTCGGCATCTGTTTACTCCGAATTTCTATATACTGGTGTTTCTAATGTTGCGATATTGTTTCCAATTTCCATAATCCTACGAATCTGATTCCTCAGCATTATAATGATTTTTGACACTTCCTATCTGATCTCTTGTTCTTTCATGCATCAGAGAAAATCTCGAATTATCAATGTCAGAACTAGCCGAACGATAACTAAGCGCACTGATATCAATCAACAACTGTGACAACAGAAAGAAATGACTATCAAATTCACACTTCGCAATAATCAACATTAGTTGTAATAATGCTCGAATACGGATCTTGATCTCCGTGTATTCTAGCAACTTTCACTATAGTTTGTACATTTGTTAATCTGTTTTGTATGTTATAAACCAATCCCGCATTAGAATTCCTATATAGTTCGCCTAGTAATGGGGAGAAGAATAGTTTATTAACATATCTTCATTATATACCTCCAATAGAAGGACATCTAATACTTCTGTGTTTGTAGTAAAAATAGGTATAGCATCCTTGACTATTTTTCGGGCCGTTTTTAAAGATACAACATTGATACTATAATTGTCTGTAATAACTTTCAATGAATCTACTGAATTCCTTACTCGTATGTCAGTTACGGAGAAGTACTCATTGAAAAGCTCATGGTCAAAATGTCGTAACTTTCTCAAGATAGATATCCAGATTGTTAATTTATCGTCTAATCCTTTTATAGAATAGTTTGCATAAGTTGACAAGGGCAACCCACCCAGTTGTACGTTAATTATTTTCTTCCTGATATATAAGGAAAGAACTTCAAAGGAGTAACAATTCAAAATCAGGTATTCAATCGTTATTAGCTATATTTTCAGTGGCTGTGCTTATCACGCATAGTGATGTCTCAAAAGTCGGTATTCCATCGTGCTCATCTGATATAATTGGCATTGCCCTTTTTTTCCATTATTTGATATAGCTGTTCCGTGTTAATAAGGAACTTTGCCATATTGGAATAATCTTTTTGATATCCAAGTCTCTTCTGTCTTCAGTTCCAACCCTAATCCTGTGACTTTATCATGAATGGCATTCACGAGTGCTTTTCTGTGATAGTTTAAGTCATGACTGTGACTTAATTATCATTTTATAACGAAGACCACATTGTCGCCTTGACCTATCATGTTCATACGAATCTTTCGTTGTTCAGAGATGCACAGTTATGCACACAGTGTTGAAATAGTCCAGAGCTTTTGTCTCATTCCCTCAAAACCTCCAAATTGACAATATGCGTCTCCTGGGACAGGATTACTTGTAGTTTCGTCCATTAGAGGTGGATGTTTACTACTATTATTCAGGACGAAGGATCTCTGCATCCATAGATGCGAATCTTTATAAAGTATGTCAAATCCGAATAGATCATCTATATCCTGTGCGACCCTATAGATTCATGATCTGTATGAATCTCAATTTATCCCATCAAATTCCCCGCTAGCCACCATTTTAAGTAATTCGGTGATCTTTCTCTTCAATCCTAGATCAGAATCCGACATAGTTGTTGTATTATATAAGGGAATATATATTTTTTCATAATATTGTTCTCACAGGCCGTTTGTGCTAAGCGTTTTCTGTATGTTTGTTCACAGAAAAGCCTACCTTTTTCCTTCAATTCTCTTCAGTTCCTGCATAAAATACAAATATCATTTTCAGGATCGGGGTAACCATAATTTATCTCATGGATTACCTCTTGTGTTTCTCTTGATTTTCCGTGTAAATACCTTATTATTACTCTTGTCTGATCAATATCTATTTTAGGTTCCATTTGACCGTTATCAGCAAACCCGCATGCGTCATACTCCTGAGTCCAATGGCTTAGACTGACATGCTCATACCATCCTACAGTATTGATCCGTACGGCATAGAATCTATAATAGATTAAACAGGTTCTGTCCACTTGTCCCGTTGTTGTTTCTATGCATGAGTGTGCCTCTATGATACACCAAGGCTCTATTCGATCCGCCATGGTGTTAGCCGTATTCAGCTGTTGTCGTGAGTCTTCGGATTCCTGAAGATCGTCATTGGCATCAACTTGATTTTGACAAACTCCCAATTTCCATAATCCTCCGAATCTGATTCCTCAGCATTATGATTTTCGACATTTCCTATCTGATCTCTTGTTCTTTCATGCATCAGAGAAAATCTCAGAACTAGCCGAACGATAACTAAGCTCACTGATATCAATCAACAACTGTGACAACAGAAAGAAATGACTGTCAAATTTACACTTCGCAATAATCAACATTAGTTGTAATAATGCTCGAATACGGATCCTGATCTTCGTGTATTCTAGCAATTTTCACTATAGTTTGTACATTTGTTAATCTGTTTGGTATGTTATAAACCAATCCCGCATTAGAATTCCTATATAGTTCGCCTAGTAATGGGGAGAAGAATAGCTTATTAACATATCTTCATTATCTACCTCCAATACTTCTGTGTTTGTAGTAAAAATAGGGAGAGCATCCTTGACTACTTTTCGGGCCGTTTTTAAAGATACAACATTGATACTATAATTGTCTGTAATCACTTTCAATGAATCTACTGAATTCCTTACTCGTACCTCATGTTCCGATATTGCTGGTATTACTGGACACAGTAAGTAATTTCGGAACGCCTTACAGTGGCAGTAACCTGAAATTGCTAGTCAATTTCGGAACGATTCGGGCAGTAAAATATCCGGCGTTCGGCGGGAAGAACAAAAACAATGCTCTAGACCCTTCAAGCTCCACGTTCCACCGAGTTGTGATCAAAGAGGGATAATAGTTCTGTGGTTGTGATACCTACCTACCATTATTAAAATGATGGCTGCAAGAAATAAAATAATAACAGATGAAATAATGAGTGATAGCGACTCTGATGTATCAGAAAAATCGGATAGCTCAAGTACCTCAAGCTCTAGCGGATGTATGGAGGAGGACTTCATGAATTTAATTGTTATTGTACAAAATATTAGAGGACCAATTGAAAGAATACCCAGAATTGAGGGTTACATTCCAAATGTAGTTGATCATTATTACACCCCATCTATATTCAAACAGCATTTCAGGTAAGTAAGGATAGTCCAGGCAACACAGAAAGTTTATGGAAATAGTGCTTGCAGGGTGTTTCCTGAGACATACCAGTATTTGGTGCAGTGTTTAAGGGAACGAATGGAACATCCAGATGGTCCAGGGAGACATCAAATTGACTTGAAACATCAAGTGCTATTTGCATTATGGTTTTTTGCAACACCTGACTCCTACAGGTTGGTGATGAACTTCCAATCATATATCCATCTAAAGTCATTCTTCTGTTCATACTTGTTTAAGTTGAGAATGTCATTAATAAATAAAGGTGAAAACATTTTCAGACGATGTCACCAAATACATGTTTCTAACTTATCTATTTTTTTTCAGGTCTATATGTGAAAAATTTAATATAGGAAAAGCCACAGGATTTCGAGTTATCAGAAGAATAGTAAATGGGATTTGTGAATTGGCTCCCAATTACATCAAATGGCCAACAAACAGGGATGATGCAGTATTAATCTGGAATGGATTCAGAAACAAAGGACCCACTCCAAAAGTTATTGGTGCAATAGATGGTTGCCATATAAATATCACTAAACCATCAGAAGATGGAAACTCCTTTATTAATAGACATCATAGAGCCTCAATTCAATTACAGGTTTGTATAAAGTGTCTGTTTCATCATCTGTTTTCTATAATACATGATTTTAGGCAGTATGTGATCATAAATGCTTGTTTACCCATGTTTATATTGGGAATTGTGGATCTGTTCATGACCAGAGAGTTTTGCGATTATCTGAGGTGTCTGACTTTTTGAATAACCCAGATACTTACTTTCCGGAAGATAGTCATTTGATTGTTGACAGTGCCTATACCATTCACAAACATTTACTGGTACCCTATAAGAATAATGGGCATTTAACGGAACAACAGATATATTTCAACACCAGCCTATCATCAGTACGTGTTAATATAGAAAGATCTTTTGGATTCCTGAAGAATAGGTTCCGAAGGATTTTACATTGCTGCCCTTTAACAGATATACAGTTTATCCCAAAATATACATTAGCCTGTTGAGTCTTACACAATATTTGTGTGATGAGGAATGACTTGATTGACCTAGAAGAAGTGATGAATGCAGACAATGTTCATGTTGATGTCCCAAATAACCATAATGACTTTTGGGTAGTAGCTGGTCGACACAAAAGAGATAGAATAACTAGGGATATTTGGCCAGGAGAACTGTGAATAATGTTTTATTTTGTGATCCGAATTTTGAATTCAGTATTTTTAGAAAAAGTTGTGCTTGGGAAATTAGTAATTATTATGATGAAGAAATATATAACTTTTTGAATAAACTATTTGCCTTTGATTTTTACTTGCAACAGGTATGTAGCACCTGGATGACCATAAAAGGTATTTGGGGGGGGCTCCTCTCATTTTAGAAAAAACTAAAATATATTTTTGTAACATCAAGAATCTTACTTTCTTATAGAGATTGAAAGAGCACTAGCTCACATTCAGCAGAAAAATTCATTAAAGAATAAATGACAAATTTAAATATGTTTAATAAATATAACTCAACTTTCAACATTTCTCTAACATAATTAACATTCTGGGAACAAAATCAAAATAAATATTCTTTCACAACACTACAAAACAGAACAAATACTTTGTCCAAAATACTTAAGAAAACAACATTAAATAAACATTTCGTTATTCACATAATACTTTGTTAAAGTTGTATGTTGAATGTTAGCACTAGGTTGATGGTCCATTATTTCTTTAGAACATTTAATAATTCTCTCTTGAGCTCCATTTTTTCTCTATGCCTCTGCTCCTGTTTCATCTCAGATTCTTCTCTTTTACGGTTCTTTTCCTCGAGCCTTTTTTTCTTCTCTTCGTCACGTTTTTGCCTCTCGGTTTTCAAGTCATTCAAAATATCTTCAATATTAATTTTTCGTTTCTGAGGTGTTGACTTAGAGCAACCTATAAAATCGAAAATTCATTCAAAAGGTAGTCCAGATGTTCTTCATGAAGAAATGTTTTATTTGTTGTCAAGTAATAATTTTATTCATTATAAAATATTTGTCACAAGCATACAATTCAAGTTTTCTTGAATTGTATGCTTGTTAATAATATTTTATATGTCAACTTGCCTGGTTTCGGTTCACTATGAGCCACATCTGTTTTACTTAGCAATGTGGAAGATACAGCTCCTTCTAATGGCATAGCCCAAGATTTTTTATCAAACAGTTCAGACATTACCTAAAACAAATATATCAGAATTATAAACACTGGAGTTTATATTTATACTGAGAAATGTATGGATAACATTTTATATTTTATTGAATATTTGCTTTCCAATATCTTCAATGAGTTAAATATAGTAGATAAGCAGTAATGAGTTTGAATACATACTGAATAATATTCCCAAAAGATGGGAGACGTTCCAGTTTTAGATTGACTATCTTTAATAGTTTTGAAACGGCGTTTCAATGAATCCATCTTGACTGAACATTGCTGAGGAGTAACTTTGATGCCCCTCTCATTAAGAGTCGTCGAAATCAATTTCCACCCTTCTTTGCTTTGTCCATATCTTTAATAGTTTTGAAACGGCGTTTCAATGAATCCATCTTGACTGAACATTGCTGAGGAGTAACTTTGATGCCCCTCTCATTAAGAGTTGTCGAAATCAATTTCCACCCTTCTTTGCTTTGTCCACTTTCAAATTTACTTTCGTACTCCTTGTAGGAGTCTAATAATAAATGAATTGCTTTATGGTTCCACCTGAATATCCTTGAGGATCCTGAAAATTGTATCAGTGGTCAAGTCTAAGATGTTTTGTTCATGTTATAATGACCTGTGGACTGATTTTCTTGATCAGATGTTGACTCTGTAGTTTCCATCTCCTTATCGAGATGTGCCCTGATGGCCAGTAGATAGCGCATAGCGTAATCGGGTTCTAAAATATTTCTTTTAAAATCAATTATCTGTTTGAAGAATGGATATGAGAACAAACCTTGTAGATTGGCAGCCGTTTCGGCATCTACCTCTACCATCAAATCTTCCAAAACAACTTGATACATTTTTTTTATTCTATTTACTGGTGATATTTCTGGAAGACTTATTTCAAAAGTTGTTTGTCAATGGTATTTGGTCAATATCAATAAACATATATCTAACATCTAACCTAACTTATTTCAGTTCGGGGAGGGGATACTGGAACTGCACGGCCTATTTCTGCAACAGCAGATCCAGTAAATTTTTAGCCTCTAACAGGGTTTCATGAAAAGTGGCGCGAAACGTTTGCCAGTAAATTTCAGTAATATCGGAACGATCCAATTTACTGTGCAGTACTGGTCAGCAATATCGGAACATGCCTGTAGTTACGGAGAAGTACTCATTAAAAAGCTCATGGTCAAAATGTCGTAACTTTCTCAAGATAGATATCCAGATTGTTAATTTATCGTCTAATCCTCTTATATAATAGTTTGCATAAGTTGACAAGGGCAACCCACCCAGTTGTACGTTAATTATTTTCTTCCTGATATATAAGGAAAGAACTTCAAAGGAGTAACAATGCAAAATCAGGTATTCAATCGTTATTAGCTATATTTTCAGTGGCTGAGCTTATCACGCATAGTGATGTCTCAAAAGTCGGTATTCCATCGTGCTCATCTGATATAATTGGCATTGCCCTTTTTGTTCCATTATTTGATATAGCTGTTCCGTGTTAATGAGGAACTTTGCCATATTGGAATAATATTTTTGATATCCTAGTCTCTTCTGTCTTCAGTTTCAACCCTAATCCTGTGACTTTATCATGAATGGCATTCACGAGTGATTTTCTGTGATAGTTTAAGTCATGACTATGACTTAATTACCATTTTATAACGATGACCACATTGTCGCCTTGACCTATCATGTTCATACGAATCTTTCTTTATTCAGAGATGCACAGTAATGCACTCAGTGTCCAGAGCTTTTGTCTCATTCCCTCAAAACCTCCAAATTGATAATATGGCAAGCGTCTCATGGGACAGGAGTTTACTTGTAGTTTCGTGTATTAGAGGTGGATGTATACTACTATTATTCAGGACGAAGGATCTCTGCATCCATAGATGCGAATGCTTATAAAGTATGTCGAATCCGAAAAGATCATTTATATCCTGTGCGACCCTATAGATTCATGATTTGTATGAATCTTAATTTATCCCATCAAATTCCCCGCTAGCCACCATTTTACGTAATTCGGTGATCTTTCTCTTCAATCATAGATCAGAATCCGACAAAGTTTGCTGTTTTATATAAGGGAATATATATATTTTTTTTCTTTATATTGTTCTCACAGACCGTTTGTGCTAAGCGTTGTCTGTTTGTTTGTTCACAGAAAAGCTTACCTTTTTCCCTCAATTCTCTTTCTTTCCTGCATAAAATACAAATATCATTTTCAGGATCGGGGTTACCATGGTTTATCTCATGGATTACCTGGTCTTCCGTGTAAATACCTTATTACGACTCTTGTCTGATCATTATCTATTTTAGGTTTTATTTGACCGTTATCAGCAAACTCGCATGCGTCATACTCCTGAGTCCAATGGCTTAGACTGAAATGCTCATACCATCCTACATTATTGATCCGTACCGCATAGAATCTATAATATATTAAACATTCTTTCCATTTGTCCCGTTGTGCCTCTATGATACACCAAGGCTCTATTCGATCCGCCATGGTGTTAGCCGTATTCAGCTGTTTTCGTGAGTCTTCGGATTCTTGAAGATCGTCATTGGCATCAACTTGATTTTGAAAAACTCCCAATTTCCATAATCCTCCGAATGTGATTCTCCAGCATTATAATAATTTTCGAGACTTCCTATATGATCTCTTGTTCTTTTATGCAACAGAGAAAATCTCAAATTATCGATGTCAGAACTAGCCGAACGATAACTAAGCTCACTGATATAAATTAACCACTGTGACAATAGAAAGAAATGACACTTCGCAATAATCAACATTAGTTGTAATAATGCTCGAATACGGATCTTGATCACTGTGTATTCTAGCAATTTTCACTATAGTTTGTACATTTGTTAACCTGTTCTGTATGTTATAAACCAATCCCGCATTAGAATTCCTATATAGTTCGTGTAGTAATGGGGAGAAGAATAGTTATCTATTAGCATATCTTTTATCTACTTCCAATTGTGGGACATCTAATACTTCTGTATTTGTAGTACACTCCACAACATTCACATTGTACGATTCCATCATGAGAAGCACCTAACTGTGGATGTTCTTGTGAAATGAAGAAACCGGCAGGTTTTAGTGTCACCCCAGCATGGTGCTCCTTAATTTCAGCTATCCTCCTCAGACCCATACTCAGAAATAGGAAGAACAAATACAAACCCTTACTTTTTCTTCATCATTGGGCAATACTAAATGGTCCAAATTAATAATATCCTAAAAAAAATTTGTTTAGTTATTTTGAAAAAAGAGGTCTCATATATGATACCTTGGTTCCCAATGAGTACAAAATTGCATATATTAAAAAAAAGTCATTTATTTGTGAAACAATGAAAAACAATTTCTTTCTACACTACAGCATAGAAAAATGTTACAGGAAACGCATTTGGCAAAAGTTAACTTCTTACAACCCGGATATCGACATTTGGAGCGTGTATTTTGTTCAGTTTTCATGAATTTTGGGAGATGGTTGTTACCCTCTAGTCTGGTTCTCTTGTCAGGAATGGGCTGTATTTTTCTTTGCTTTCTGGGAAGTAAGTTTTCTTCGTCTGAATTTGACTCGCTTCTATCATCATCCGCCCTTTTTGATTGAATTAGTGATTTAGCAAGCCATAGTTTGAAGTCCAAATAATCCATTATGTCTTTTCGAGCATAATTTTCTGCAACGGCATTTTCTTGATATTCAAGCCACCCCGCAGCAACGGCAAAATCAAAAAAATGAAATATAGTACGAATGGTCCACTTCTTTGTTCTCGCCCTCATCGGATATTTCCCTATGACTCGGTCTAAAAGATCAACTCCTCCCATGTTTGCATTATATTCACCCACAACCGTAGGTTGTTTTATTTCAATATACTTATTCTCAGATTTCGACCATCTTGTACAAGTGCGTTCTGGATCACTTCCAAAACACGAAGAGGCAAAGTGTACTGGTTTTGAATCAAACCATTTTATGAGGATTAGTGACCCATCATCTCTAACAAGTTTATCGTGTGAACCTCTTCCTAGTTTTTTTAAAACGCTATCTTTCAAAAAAACTGCATTGTTGAGAATTCTGTTCGACATGATAGACCGGGAGGCAGCGGGCCTTCTTGAAGACCAAAACCGCAAAAGCTAAATTTTTTTCCAGGCATTTATTTGGTTAGGGTGATAAGTGAATGGACCACCAGCTCGCGCACTACTGGGGGGTGTGGCTGCAGCAACCCCCCAATCACGTTGAATATCAGTACGAAAAAACTGATATCGCCAAAGCTGAAACCTTTACCAAAGTAAAATTGTATTATAGGGAAATGAAAAATCGCAACCAGCTTAATTTACAATGGGGGAATGTAGTCCAGCTTTGCATATAAACAAAAGCAAAATACACCCTTTGTAAACTGATACCGCAAAACTTGAAACTTGTTACACTAATAGTTCAAACATATAGTTACACAATAAAATTACTCCGCTTCATTTTTAGCGGGGGAAAAGTGCCCAGCTGACGAGGTAAAGGTGGAGGGCATCGTTGCGTACGCCAGGGCGACCGCGGACGCACCGCACCTTTATCTCGTCAGCTGGGCACTTTTCCCCCGCAAAATATGTGTAACTATATATTCAAACCATTAGTGTAACAAGTTTCGAGTTTTGCGGTATAAGATACATGTAGAGAAATGGAATTCAATTTAGTCAAAGGGAACCCATTTAAATCAGAACGAATCATTCAACTCAGTATATCATTCTCAATAAAAATGCTGAGTATTTTTATGTAGTT
Organism: Zygogramma bicolorata; assembly: GCA_032362365.1. Classification (NCBI taxonomy): domain Eukaryota; kingdom Metazoa; phylum Arthropoda; class Insecta; order Coleoptera; family Chrysomelidae; genus Zygogramma; species Zygogramma bicolorata. The sequence goes on along the minus strand of JAVJAQ010003189.1, from coordinate 48,437 downwards.
GAAAATCGGAACTGATCGTCGTACGGGTCCTTTAGAGAAAGTTATAGATGCGTATAAGGTCGATGTATAGCAGGTAGATTTCGAACAAAATACAACGCACGAACAGCTGCTAACAGACTCTGTCCCCGTCCCCCTCCTTTCAAATTCGGCATCTGTTTACTCCGAATTTCTATATACTGGTGTTTCTAATGTTGCGATATTGTTTCAGACGAACCTGTAGACAAGACGTGGTAGTTTATCAGTGGCCATGAGGGAGCGCTGGTTATCAAAAATTTCTGTTAATTTTCGTGATCACTCGATCCATGGAACACGCTGTTGCCAATTCTGATGTTTTTGTAAAAGGTTAGAGAATTTATCGGGACTGGATATGTGAGGTTATTGAAAACACCAAAACGCGCCAAATTCGTGTTTAACTTCATGCGTTATTTATTCCATGTAGTTTGAAAATAATTTCTCAGTTGGAATAAATTTGCATTGTGTTTCTACTGATCTGGACCAGAATTCGCAACGACATGGCCACTTGGCAACACAGGACTGTCATCTCCACTGCAAGAGTGCCGGTACCTGGCGGATTTTTTGCAGTACTACTACGCCTACATCATCAACTTTTGATCAAGTTGGCCATATCGGTAGTCTTATTTGCTGACAACCTCTTATATGGAGTAAACACACCAGTATATAACCACCTTACGTAAGACGAAACCAGTGTAACCGTTGATCTCGTACAGTTTGAAGCTGATTTTCACTTCAAAATGACGAGCGTTGTACCGTTTTGTGTATTATATAAGGTTTGTTCTAGCAACACATTTGACCGTTTGGAAATTGGTCTGAAGTAGTCAGAGGCATGCGCAAAATGAATTTCGCTCTCCAATATTCATCTTGCGCATGCCTCTGACTGCTTCAGACCAATTTCTAAACGGTCGAATGTGTTGCTAGAACAAACCTGTTGTAAAAAAAGTGGCAAATTAAACGAGTTCAGCGACGTAAAGCTGCAGAAGTGCATAGCAATTTTGGAAGTTCGGAAAGGCGCTAAATTTAATTTGGCTAACGTTGTGTTGCCTGAAAAAACGAACGATTTTCAAAAATATCACAGCCAGTGCTATAACCGTTTCACAGCTTTACCGCCTAAACAGAAAGGATAGGTACGACTCGAAAAATCAAGTAGATTCCTCTTCAAGAAGGTAAATATTATTATTACTTTATAAAAAAACTGAATGGAAGTGGCCGATACTTGATGAAAATCCATATTAAAGTAATAATTGCCAGCGCTCCCTCATGGCCACTGATGAACTACCACGCCTTGTCTACAGGTTCGTCTGAAACAATATCGCAACATTAGAAACACCAGTATATAGAAATTCGGAGTAAACAGATGCCGAATTTGAAAGGAGGGGGACAGGGACAGAGTCTGTTAGCAGCTGTTCGTGCGCTATATTTTGTTCAAAATCTACCTGCTATACATCGACCTTATACGCATCTATGACTTTCTCTAAAGGAACCGTACGAGTTACGACGATCAGTTCCGATTTTCAACTACATAAAAATACTCAGCATTTTTATTGAGAATGATATACTGAGTTGAAGGATTCGTTCTGATTTAAATGGGTTCCCTTTGACTAAATTGAATTCCATTTCTCTACATGTATCTTATACCGCAAAACTCGAAACTTGTTACACTAATGGTTTGAATATATAGTTACACATATTTTGCGGGGGAAAAGTGCCCAGCTGACGAGATGAAGGTGCGGTGCGTCCGCGGTCGCCCTGGCGTACGCAACGATGCCCTCCACCTTTACCTCGTCAGCTGGGTACTTTTCCCCCGCTAAAAATGAAGCGGAGTAATTTTATTGTGTAACTATATGTTTGAACTATTAGTGTAACAAGTTTCAAGTTTTGCGGTATCAGTTTACAAAGGGTGTATTTTGCTTTTGTTTATATGCAAAGCTGGACTACATTCCCCCATTGTAAATTAAGCTGGTTGCGATTTTTCATTTCCCTATAATACAATTTTACTTTGGTAAAAGTTTCAGCTTTGGCGATATCAGTTTTTTCGTACTGATATTCAACGTGATTGGGGGGTTGCTGCAGCCACACCCCCCAGTAGTGCGCGAGCTGGTGGTCCATTCACTTATCACCCTAACCAAATAAATGCCTGGAAAAAAATTCAGCCTTTGCGAAATGACTCGTCAAAAATGTCGCTGCCTCCCGGTCTATGAGTGTTCCAGTCAGACCTATGGACCGCAAAGATGAAGTATTGATCAGAGGAATGGACGTGAAGTATCTATCGGTAAATACTGACACTCCTACTGGAAGTGTATCTGTTAGTTTCAATACCATCCTCCCACCTATATCTAATTTTTCAGGTGTTGAGGTTAAAACCGATTCAATAGATGATCCCTTTCCTTCATACATGTAGAAGTCCAAAGGAATACCAGTAGGGGTTGTCATTACAAAATTTTTCAATCCAACTGGATTTGGTTTTCCACGAACATACTGCCTCATACCCACTTGTCCGTGAAAAGGGATCATTTGCTCGTCAATTGATACCCTTTTGGTTCGTTCGTTTGAACGGCACCCCTTTTGAAGTAGATCGAGCATTGGACGCACTTTCCAAAATCTATCTACTTCTCTACACTCTTTAGAAACAGCATCGTCATCTACAAGTTTCAAGCGCGTGCGTAATTTGAAAAGTCTCGTTCTAGTAATGTTATCACTAATTATTGGAACTCGTGTTTCTCTGGACCAAAACATCCTAATTCGGGGTAGTCCATATATTCCCATGAGCATAGAACAAGCTAAAAATGTTTTTATTTCCTCAGGAGATGTGTCTAGAGAACGGCCTGTTGTTTTGACCTCTTTCATGTTGGTGAGTAAAGCAATTCTTTCGAAGAAAAAATCCGGAATATACTTCTTGAAATATACATTAGGAAGTTTAGCATTAACATGTTGGTACTGAGGTTGAACATGATCAGGCAGGTTATTTTGAAAGGGACTGAAAATACGAGTACGTGTCCATCCATATTTAGAAACGGGAACATATTGGAAAAGGGGCTCCTCATCCGAAGAATTGAAATCGTCATCAGCTAGGTCATTCTGAATGTTACTCTCCACGATAAGATCTTCTCCTTCGCTTTCACTTTCAAATAACGCTTCGTCGACATCAGAATGGTCTAAATCTAGGTTTTCAGCAAGGTGCTGTAGCTCTTTTTCTGTCAGATAACCTAGAAAAAAACAAAGTTGGAGATTGAAAGTGAGCCTACAATAAAATAAATATAGTTGTAAAATTTAATTGCAACCCCTCGATCAACCCATAATTAAAATTTTTCAATCTGCAGAGGGAAAAACAAACAATAAATCGTTTTTAAAAATATATGCCATCAAAGCTAATAAAGTCAAAAAATGTAGTCATAGAGACCCAACATATTCCCAGTGATACCTTCACTAATTTACGCCTCACTGATCGTTCACAATGAATATTAACTAACCTTTAGCATTCTAGTATTCTACAACACCTAACTAATAACTATCATGTAATACAATAGTCAATTGTGAAGTACTTACGTTTGTTATGAACCGACGCCATCTTCTAACCCTTTTGACGACTGCCCGCCAACAATGATCGCGTAATATTGAATCACAAACGGATGGTGCAAGCGCGAATAAATTTGAGCGCATGCTCCTAAAGTTGTTATATATGATACGAGTGGTACCGCGGCCGCATTCTTTTATTATAACCCAAATAAAAATTAGTATTTATAGGTAACACACATGATACCGGGGGCCTGAGGAGGCTATATACTCTTCTAAAGCTATTTTTCATATTTTATGCCATATGAAGTTTTTTTAGAGTTAAAAATTACCTTCTGAGGATAACATACACCTTTTATGAGAGATAAAGGAGACTTCTCCAATTTAGCCCTACATGCAGTTTCAAATTTGGATCAGTTATTCTGCCAGCCCTGTATTTGAACCAAACATTGTTTTGAGCTTGCTCTCGGGTTGTATATTCTATTTCTTTTAAGTACTCCATGTTAATGGCTAAATCTATGGGTTGTGCTACAAGTTCTTTGTAGGTACGCCCTTTTAAATTTTCATTGAAAAGAGTATCCAATCCATTTGCTAAATTTTTCGGGGGCTGATACATTTCAGACACAAGTGGGTCGTACACTCTGGCAACTGCTGGTGTCACATCCAATTTTTGAAAACCACGTATAAGTGTAACTAACTCCTCTTCTAAGGCTGGTACTCCACCTTGAGGAAACACCACTGGTTTTGCTTTTGTAGTCCAGTTCATGTCTCGGATCCTAACCATGTCGATGGTTTCGGTAGACGGTACTGGCCACCGAGCTAGGGTTTCTGTGCAAGACACCTCTTCGCTACTTGGACGGGCTTCTGTACAGAAAAGAATTGCTGCCACATGACTGCAAAGTTCACTCAAGCCAGCCATACAGGTGCAATGCGCACAAGATACAGCTCCGTCCGGTAAGACGATGACAAGGGCTTTTACCGTGATCTCTGAGAATGTTTCACCTAAATCAAGAGAGGAAATTATTAATAATTATCTAGAGCGTTGCGGAACTTATAGCTTTCGAGTTTAACTTACACCGGATCTACGCATTTTCAAGTAATAACTTCTAAGGAGTTTAATATTCACGTTTCAATTGGAAAGTTACTTTGTCATGAAAAAGTTGGATGATTTACATTGGAATAAAAAACTTACCTTGCCAACAACAACAAAATTTTCATTTATTCTCTCAGACAAAACTTCAAAAACAAATCCAGCCTCATAATACTTGTAAGCCTGTAGGGACTTGTAGGCCTTCAACTGTTGTCCGGTATAGAAATTGTGAGTTAAAATTAGGTAATTCACCATGTCCATAATGCTCACAGTTGGCAAAAATCTCAAATTGTTGGTCAGTTCACTTCCACCAAGAGAGTAGGGGTCGACATTGTCTATAATTTGAACTTTCGAGTCGTAACGCGATTGCACGTCTCCTTTTAGAGATAAGTAGTACTCACTCCAAGACATACTGTTGTTAAATTTGATAGAATAAGCAATACCCGCACTAAAAACTCGACATAAACACAACACGCATGTTGATCACAATGTAAACCTTATGGCTTATGGCAACCCAGACTTTGTGTGCCCTACCGACAAAATGGCCGCTCTGTCAAAGTCACGTGACTCAAAATGATCAATACCTACTTTCACCAAACTGTCATTGCTCAGTGTCAAAAATTCCTGGAGTTTCAGAGGTTTCCTCGATCTGAGCGTTATGATCAAGAACATTTTCTTTACCACCAAGTCGTGTTCGTACCAATTACTTTCGAAAACTCTGTTGGACATAATGGTAAATAAAAATGAATATTTGCAAGGTTGACTTTAGTTGGGTTGTAATATTGATTCATGCTATTTGTATCATCGATAAATATTGTATGGATTAAATTCTCTACATCTTTCGTTTGAACATTTGTTTATATTTCGAACCATTTTCGAGAAGGGCGGTAGAGCGCGCGAAATGTTTAACTATTCAGTCTCATTCGAGTTCGAGCTGTATTCTCGATTAAAAACACGCCGTATGAATATCATAAATTCTTGATAAATCTGAATGACTTGCATTTTTCATCAACTATCACGTTATAATCAATAATTCAGCATCTATTCATATAATGATACTTACCTACTCATGTAATTATAAAGTTATCGAGGGAAATACTTCAATTATTTTTTTATTCTAATCTTATTTATACTAATCACTCCATAACTGCTTCTTGCAGTTGCAGAATATTCTGTAAATACTTTGAGTGGCAAAAAATTGGGGTCTATTAAAAAACACATATAATCGAATACTTCGATTCAGCTATCGGAAACTTGCTTTCCTCTAAGAGTTTTGTTCATCTCTTGGTATTTTTGATATTTCTTCTGGGTGGTTCGGTAATTATTTTCCCTAAAAACATTAACTGACGAGAATATATGTTCTTGGTCTCAAGGAACTGTAGAACCCACCCACAATCCCACATAGTATTTATTACTTCATCCTCACAAAAAAAACATAGTTTTTACATACATTGGAAAGTTTCTGGCTATTAAAACGTGTTCCATTCAGAAGGAACTGTTTTTGATGAACGCAGCAATTTTTCGGGGTAGATTGAAAATCTGCCCTTCTACACTGAATAGATTCCAATATATCTCACCTACACCCCAAACACTAGTGAAATGAATATAATCAGAATCACACTCATCATAAAGAGCCGTTCAGTGAAAAGAGCCCACAAAAAAGCGGAAAGGGCGCGTCACGGGCGGCTCATGCAGGAGGCAGCAGCAGCGGATAAGGCAACATCAGCCGCGGCAACTAGTGTTTGTAATTTTGATGGAGAAAATCGAAAAAAGAAGTGAAACATATTGAAATTTTTTTTAATTCCTTGTTAATCAACCACGATGTAATACGTTGATAATGTTGACAATATTTTATCATATTTTTTCTTCGTCCCCTCCAAACAACTGTTTCAAATTAATAAAATGGGCGTTGTTGTCCGCCCAATCACTATCGACCTATCACAACACACCATTCTAGTGTGAAGTCTCACCAGACCAATCACGAGGGGGGGGGGGATTGACCTAGAACAAACAACTATTGACCAACCGCAGCTTCTGGGCTTTGACACACCGGAGTCTTCTTTCGCGTCTCGATCCCCACCTGTTTTACGAAAAAGCCTTATATGGACATTTATATGGCTAGGGTTTAAACATTAGGCCAACACACAAATACTTCTTGAAGATAATGTGCAACCCTTCCCTCATCCAAACTCTGAAGAACCAACAATTACCGAAGGCTTTGATACGTCCACCGCCATCCGAAGTGGAGACCCTGACGGACAGGTTACCCTCAGTCCCAGGACCGCCTCAACCACACTACTCTCTTCCTTTTGGACATTGATTACATAAAAACTGAACTGAAAACGTATTATCTTAAAAAAATGAAAACAAAGAAAAGTTTTAACTCCACCCACAACTTTGCGGTTGATATCCTATATCATTTCTTCGATCGCTAAGGATTCAATAAATAAATAATCCGATCTATCTTACCGGATACTATACCAACTGAGCTATTTCAAATCTGAATTAACGTTATCAAAGATATGTACTTATGTATCTAATCATGATGGTTCTTGTATTCTATTCTATATCTAAGGCAACCAGAGAACTAGGCGCGGGCACATTATTTGAATATTTTGAAAGCTCGGTATGCTTTCAAAGACTGTCACAAATGAAACGTATGACGTCAGTCAATTTGATATATACGGTTTGATATATACATATTGTTTAATAAAATAGGTGGCCTTAGGAAACATATTGTACATCACATGTGTGAAAGTGATTTTCCACATCATGGGATTGTCGCACTAGGCTTACCTCTCGTTCTACTACAATATTTTGCCTACGAGGTAAACATACTTTTCCAGAATTAGCTCAAAATTCTACAGATGTTAATAAAATTTAAAAAAACCGTGAATAATTTTATTCTGGTAAGGTAACATGTCCGGAAATATAAATGATCATGCAATGAAGTTGACACATAGGATGTCAATGGGCATATCGGTGTCAACTGCTGACTGTAGTTAGTGGCATATGGCTGGGTTTGTGCAAATGAATGGAGTTGCAATCTGTGAGTTTCCGCAATATTGAAACTTTTTCTAGAGATCAATTACCCTAACACCAAACTGATATTTTTTGCACCTTGCGCGCGTTTCGCTAACAAGGTTAGCATCTTCAGGAGAAGAAAATTGATATATGTTATAGGGAAATATAACGGTTGACACATGCGGTTGATTGCGGGAGGGGGTAGTAACTGAAATCGGGGAGACAACTTGGAACAAGGTAGCAGTAGCTCTACAGTATTCGCACCAGGGTATAGCGTGTCGTCCACCAACCCGAGTTGGTTCTGATCAACCCTGTATACACTTTACGGCGATTCAATACGGCAAGAATAAAGAACAGGTATCAAACCTCTGTGTAACGGACAGGAAAGGCTTGACGGAAGGAAGAGACAGTATGCCCCAGTATAACTGACACGAAGGCCAGAAGGGAGAGAGAGGTAGCAAACACCCGTGTAACTGACACGAAGTGCAGTAAGGGAGATAGAGAAACCCCAGTGTAAAGCTTTGGTTTCCTAAGATAGCGGTGCCGTCATATAACAGCCGTCATATCCCAGACGGCACAATCATATTGCATGAATATCCTATGCACATCCCATTGGAATATGCCAGGAATATCCCATATACCCCAAAACATATGATATGCATATTCCATGGATATTCAAAGTCACCATGAAACTTATTCCAGGAATATGTTTTGATATCCCAAGATATGTTCATGGCATATGCAACAGATATGTTTTCTTGCCCTTGAAATATATGCCAGGAATATATTATTTGTACTGCATCTCTGCTCTTTTTGACCGGAATAGCAGAAAGAAAACACACATCAAGAATAAAAAAATATAGCTGAACAGAAGATTATTGAAAAAAAACTCAAAAAACAGTTAAGTAAATAGGAACTCTGGATATATCACCAAGAACTTTGGACTCATCTTCTGAGACACAAGTATTCCCAACCATCTTACTTGGTGAGTGATGATCATGCATCAATTCAGTAATGATTCTTTGGTTTGCTGGTAGAGTCAAGGACTGCATTATCACAGTATCAGAACTATTTACTGTTTCTTCAGTGCTCTTGTCATTCTTTGACGATTCAGAAGTTTTCTGCTCTTCAGAAAAATTGTCTCGAGAAATCAACAATGTTTGGTCAGTCAATCTCTTCACTTTCCTCAAAAAACATTTCTTCATTGTGTTCAAGGGCAAAACACAGACTGTATGCGAATGAGTCCCTTCACTTCTTTTTGGTCGGACAATATTAATTCTCAAACACTGTGAGGGGGTTGAAAGTGCTAAAACACTGAACACACACACCTTTTCACCCAAACAAAGAATTTCTCTTACCCAAAAATAACTATTAATACAACTATTTTATAATGAGTCAGTCCTCTTAATTACTTCTCTGCGATAATATGAAGAACTTTATTAATTTTCTCACTGTGAAACTGAACTGATAGCGGAAATGCTGATTCAGTTTTAGACTACACCGCTCCGAATGCACCAGTCACCACTCGCCAGGGCTTTTAATTCTAATTTCACTATTGGTGAAATTTACACTTGTCATTTTTCAACCAAAGGTAAAGCTGAAATGAGAAGCCCCGGGTCCCCGGAGCAACACACAAAATGAATGCTGCAAATTTTTTATCAAAAACACTTACAGTTGACAAGATCAACATGTCAATGTCATTTGTCAAAAAAAAACATGAAACTTCGGAACGACCAATCAGCTTTCGATTTCTCAAGCTGCGGCGTTCGGCGTAGATAATTGAATATCTCAATTGGTTGAAATTACACATCAAACGTCGTACTTGGAAAATCTAATCATGCTTCAACTTTAATATTTTGTCTACGAACCTTGAAATCCGTACTACAAGATTCTCTTGCTGATAGTTATGTCTCTGTTTCTCCCATGAAGTCAAGTATAGTGCCATTTCACTTTTTGCATGAAAGGTAGAATAGAATTATGTGGTACATGAAATACCACCCCAGTTGCCAGTTGAACTAGGAACAAGGATAAATGCGTACATGATAACAAAAGAAAAACTTTCGGTGTTATATTTCCAATTGACTGGTTTTTTATATTAGTGGAATATACTACACAAATGCATTTTGAATATTCCCAGAATATTCGAATATCTACCTTTCTGCTCGATATGACATTTGAATATACCAGTAATATTCAATAAGAATATCTGATGGATGTTCGTAAAAATATATTCCAGGAATATTCTTCATGGATATTGAATAAAACCCATATTCATGAAATATTCCAGAAATATTGCAATATCTACTGGAAAATGGGATGTAGTAGGGATATTCCAGGAATATTGGGTGCCGTCTGGGTTACTGACGCAAAAAGACGGCCGTCTTTACGGTGACTACATGTGGGAAGTTCCGCGACCGTACACACCGTCAGTTATTTTTTTTTAACACAAACGTCAAAAGTATCCAGGAGAGAGAATGGACGACCTTGATTTAGCTTTATTGATTTACCTTGAGGACGAACTATCATCTGAAGAGGAAAATAGTCGTATGGCGAAAAACGATTTATTCAAATGACGTGGTACAGAAGGTGCATTTCAGATTTTAGTACGTCGCCGTTTACTGAGCAATTGGAAAAACTTCAGAGAATACTTTCGCCTTACACCACAGTCATTTGATTACGTACTTCACCACATAAGAAATGATTTGAGCTACAAACCATACAACAGACACAAAACCAATAAGGCCAGAACAAAAACTGTGTATACTCTTTAGGTAAGTCAATAAAATGCATTTTATTGGATCCTGTATTTATTTAATACTCGTATTATCAGTTTTGCGAAACTAAATATACTTGTCCTTCTCCATCCACTAATGAGTGCCTGGCTGTTCATAAACTGTAATCAGTGAAGTGTCTGGTGGAGAAGGAGCTACAATTAGTAAACCACTAGTACTCGTAGTAGTGCTGGTAGACATTGGCGAAGGAGTAAAGTTTGCATAATAACCAGTATTGGTATTACTGGGTCTAGGAGATAAGACACTGTCTTGAGGTGAATTGTTTGAAATTTGGCGAAATTCAGCATTACCAACTGATTATTCTTTTTGCAACCTTAATTGTTCTTGCTCGTAAGGTTGCAGCTTCTTTACTATTTTTGCCATTGAAGCAAAAAAGAGATCAATTTCATCTAACCCACTTCGATTTGAATTCCGATTAGCAATTTGCTTCAGAAGGTTTAGACGTTCTTGACTGTGTGCATTATGTTTCCATTACTCATCACTTGTAGCTTCATTATCATTTTTATTTTCTATTTCCTGAGTGTTTGTTTGTGTTTCTTTGCTGTTTTGAGTATTTTCCATTATTATAGTTGTAACGCTCTTTTTACGCTCCTGTTACTTTGGCGCCCTGGTCCAGGCTTTTCTTGGGAGCCACCTTCTGTTTAGAGTGGGAAGGACCCTGCTCCAAGCAGCTTCAGTGGACTAAAATAATTCCATGTTTCAAAAGATTTTGATTATATAAATATAAAGTTCACGTACATTTTTTATTGGAAAACCGCGTTGGTCGATTTTTTTTTTCGGTCGCAGTAACTGCATCGACCTCTGGAATTCTCAGGCTGGGAAGTGGGAGTAGGATCTTGTATCTCAATCATTTGTTTGATTCGTAGTGTTATCGTTTTTGGAATATTCTTCTGCATAGCACGAGAACGAATATGGTTTTCGGTTGACGCGGCTGATACGCATGCAAAAATAGCCTCTTAGCTATTTTATCAGAATTCTGCAGATAAAACAACACTAAGGAATTCACTCCAGCCATATTCAGCATAGCGTAAAAAATAACCATACGCCATCTTGATGTATTTCGGGCGCAGTCATAAGCAGCACACATTTTGTCCAAAGTGTCAACTCCGCCTTTAGTGTTTTTGTAATCAACAGTCATCTCAGGATTCCCTGTAATTGTATCGATCTCACCTTCATGATAAAGGCTTGAAACCAGAATTACATTTTTCTTCCGTTTGGGATTATATGACACCAATGTTATATCTTTATCGTAGGCAAACATGCTCGATCCTAAAGGTCGAATTTTTGGATTAGATAGTTCAATAGGTAATTCAGGTTTATTTTTACGAATGGTTCCTAAGTACATAAGATTGAAATCTCTCAATAGGGTACGCACCAATGGAATGCTCGAAAACCAATTATCGCATGTTACGTTTCGTTTGGTATTCCTAATAGGCTCAACCATTCTTTGCACAAGTGCTAAACCTGAATTATCCAAAGCGTATGGACCAGTGGGTTGTTTACCAGTATATATACCTTTTTACATTTGTTATACACATATTCTTCGCATATATCGCAAAACTCATTCGGATTGTTTAAATAACGTCTCTTGGGACTACTCATGTCGAAAAAACTTCAGATACTAATTTAAGCACAGTAAAATCGATAAAGAAATACGCTTAAACATCGAAAACAAAGTAACTCGAGCTGCACAAACATTAAAGCCTCCCAATCTTTAATGTCTTTATTGTGTAAGGGATGTCCTTAATTCCACTAATTACAAAATACTCATAATTTCATTACAATATTTTTTCTAATGTCTATTTAAACTTCACCATGTGAATTTTTCCCAATTAAATTTTTTCATTTCCATAATTAAACGTAAATTCAGCTGATGATGAACCTATGTAGGTTCGAAACATGTACTGAATCACCGTACTGACATCTTTTAAATATTAGATTGTGGAGACGACTTACAGTTTTTCTACATCGTAAATATGTCGACTAGATCCCCGAAGTGGATATTTTGTAACTTGCCTCATCATACTTCGAGCAGCTGCCTAGATGAATTTCCGAAATAAGTTCGGCATAACAGTTTCAGATCCACGAGTTTATCTGGTGTTATCGGGTCAGTCAAATCAGACCGCTGTCCAACCAAGGTTTATATAGAATATTGAGTGCTACTATCTTTTCTACGTCGATAGGACCAGAGGTAGTCTACACCTGATACAGGTTATCTACCACAGCCCTAGATTCGGTGCAGAATCCGATATATTGTAGGTTTGGGAGACCAACGCTTGGTTACGTCATACAAGTCTATGGTTCGGATGTTGAAAGCATAGCTGAGTACAAACATGTACGTCAAGCTCCCTTTCCGGACTACCGTTTCCAGTTTCGAAACGGCTGCACATAGATTTTGCTGCCGAGAGGTATAGACCTCTTTCTAGAATCATTTTAGTTGAGTTTCAGGTACTTCAGGTTAGGTTTCCAAAATAAGTTCGGCAAGATCGTTTCACATCCACGAGGTTATCTGGTGTTATCGGGTCAGTCAAATCAGACCTCTGTCCAACCAAGGTTTATATAGAATTTTGAGTGCTACTATCTTTTTTACGTCGATAGGACCAGAGGTAGTCTACACCTGATACAGGTTATCTACCACAGCCCTGGATTCGGTGCAGAATCCGATATATTGTAGGTTTGGGAGATCAACGCTTGGCTACGTCATCCAAGTCTATGGTTCGGAAGTTGAAAGCATAGCTGAGTACAAACATGTACGTCAAGCTTCCTTTCCAGACTACCGTTTCCAGTTTCGAAACGGCTGCACATAGATTTTGCTTTTGAGAGGTATAGACCTCTTTCTAGAATCATTTTGGTGGAGTTTCAGGTGCTTCAGGTTAGGGAAGTAGCGGCCTATGTCGACTAGATCCTCGAAGTGGATATTTTGTAACTTGCCTCATCATACTTCGAGCAGCTGCCTAGATGAATTTCCAAAATAAGTTCGGCACGATCGTTTCAGATCCACGAGGTTATCTGGTGTTATCGGGTCAGTCAAATCAGACCGCTGTCCAACCAAGGTTTATATAGAATATTGAGTGCTACTATCTTTTTTACGTCGATAGGACCAGAGGTAGTCTACACCTGATACAGGTTATCTACCACAGCCCTGGATTCGGTGCAGAATCCGATATATTGTAGGTCTGGGAGACCTACGCTTGGCTACTTCATCCAAGTCTATGGTTCGGATGTTGAAAGCATAGCTAAGTACAAACATGTACGTCAAGCTTCCTTTCCAGACTACCGTTTCCAGTTTCGAAACGGCTGCACATAGATTTTGCTGCTGAGAGGTAAAGACCTTTTTCTAGAATCATTTTAGTTGAGTTTCAGGTACTTCAGGTTAGGGAAGTAGCGGCCTATGTCGACTAGGTCCTCGAAGTGGATATTTTGTAACTTGCCTCATCATACTTCGAGCAGCTGCCTAGATGAATTTCCGAAATAAGTTCGGCACAACAGTTTCAGATCCACGAGTTTATCTGGTGTTATCGGGTCAGTCAAATCAGACCGCTGTCCAACCAAGGTTTATATAGAATATTGAGTGCTACTATCTTTTCTACGTCGATAGGACCAGAGGTAGTCTACACCTGATACAGGTTATCTACCACAGCCCTAGATTCGGTGCAGAATCCGATATATTGTAGGTTTGGGAGACCAACGCTTGGCTACGTCATCCAAGTCTATGGTTCGGAAGTTGAAAGCATAGCTGAGTACAAACATGTACGTCAAGCTCCCTTTCCAGACTACCGTTTTCAGTTTCGAAACGGCTGCACATATATTTTGCTTTTGAGAGGTATAGACCTCTTTCTAGAATCATTTTGGTTGAGTTTCAGGTACTTCAGGTTAGGGAAGTAGCGGCCTATGTCGACTAGATCCTCGAAGTGGATATTTTGTAACTTGCCTCATCATACTTCGAGCAGCTGCCTAGATGAATTTCCAAAATAAGTTCGGCACGACAGTTTCAGAACCACGAGGTTATCTGGTGTCATCGGGTCAGTCAAATCAGACCGCTGTCCAACCAAGGTTTTTATAGAATTTTGAGTGCTACTGTCTTTTGTACGTCGATAGGACCAGAGGTAGTGTACACCTTATACAGGTTATTTACCACAGCCCTGGATTCGTTGCAGAAGCCGATATATTATAGGTTTGTTTGGGAGACCTACGCTTGGCTACTTCATCCAAGTCTATGGTTCGGATGTTGAAAGCATAGCTAAGTACAAACATGTACGTCAAGCTCCCTTTCCAGACTACCGTTTCCAGTTTCGAAACGGCTGCACATAGATTTTGCTGCTGAGAGGTATAGACCTCTTTCTAGAATCATTTTAGTTGAGTTTCAGGTACTTCAGGTTAGGTTTCCAAAATAAGTTCGGCAAGATCGTTTCACATCCACGAGGTTATCTGGTGTTATCGGGTCAGTCAAATCAGACCGCTGTCCAACCAAGGTTTATATAGAATTTTGAGTGCTACTATCTTTTTTACGTCGATAGGACCAGAGGTAGTCTACACCTGATACAGGTTATCTACCACAGCCCTGGATTCGGTGCAGAATCCGATATATTGTAGGTTTGGGAGACCTACACTTGGCTACTTCATCCAAGTCTATGGTTCGGATGTTGAAAGCATAGCTAAGTACAAACATGTACGTCAAGCTCCTTTTCCAGACTACCGTTTCCAGTTTCGAAACGGCTGCACATAGATTTTGCTGCTGAGAGATATAGATCTCTTTCTAGAATCATTTTGGTTGAGTTTTAGGTACTTCAAGGGAAGTAGCGGCCTATGTCGACTAGATCCTCGAAGTGGATATTTTGTAACTTGCCTCATCATACTTCGAGCAGCTGTCTAGATGAATTTCCAAAATAACTTCGGCACGACAGTTTCAGAACCACGCGGTTATCTGGTGTCATCGGGACAATCAAATCAGACCGCTGTCCAACCAAGGTTTTTATACAATATTGAGTTCTACTGTCTTTTGTACGTCGATAGGACCAGAGGTAGTGTACACCTTATACAGGTTATTTACCACAGCCCTGGATTCGTTGCAGAAGCCGATATATAATAGGTTTGTTTGGGAGACCTACGCTTGGCTACTTCATCCAAGTCTATGGTTCGGATGTTGAAAGCATAGCTAATTACAAACATGTACATCAAGCTCCCTTTCCAGACTACCGTTTCCAGTTTCGAAACGGCTGATAGAATTTGATAGAATAAGCAATACCCGCACTAAAAACTCGACATAAACACAACACGCATGTTGATCACAATGTAAACCTTATGGCTTATGGCAACCCAGACTTTGTGTGCCCTACCGACAAAATGGCCGCTCTGTCAAAGTCACGTGACTCAAAATGATCAATACCTACTTTCACCAAACTGTCATTGCTCAGTGTCAAAAATTCCTGGAGTTTCAGAGGTTTCCTCGATCTGAGCATTATGATCAAGAACATTTTCTTTACCACCAAGTCGTGTTCGTACCAATTACTTTCGAAAACTCTGTTGAACATAATGGTAAACAAAAATGAATATTTGCAAGGTTAACTTTAGTTGGGTTGTAATATTGATTCATGCTATTTGTATCATCGATAAATATTGTATGGATTCAACTATTCAGTCTCATTCGAGTTCGAGCTGTATTCTCGATTAAAAACACGCCGTATGAATATCATAAATTCTTGATAAATCTGAATGACTTGCATTTTTCATCAACTATCACGTTATAATCAATAATTCAGCATCTATTCATATAATGATACTTACCTACTCATGTAATTATAAAGTTATCGAGGGAAATACTTCAATTATTTTTTTATTCTAATCTTATTTATACTAATCACTCCATAACTGCTTCTTGCAGTTGCAGAATATTGTGTAAATACTTTGAGTGGCAAAAAATTGGGGTCTATTAAAAAACACATATAATCGAATATTTCGATTCAGCTATCGGAAACTTGCTTTCCTCTAAGAGTTTTGTTCATCTCTTGGTATTTTTAATATTTCTTCTGGGTGGTTCGGTAATTATTTTCCCTAAAAACATTAACTGACGAGAATATATGTTCTTGGTCTCAAGGAACTGTAGAACCCACCCACAATTCCACATAGTATTTATTACTTCATCCTCACAAAAAAAAAACATAGTTTTTACATACATTGGAAAGTTTCTGGCTATTAGAACGTGTTTCATTCAGAAGGAACTGTTTTTGATGAACGCAGCAATTTTTCGGGGTAGATTGAAAATCTGCCCTTCTACACTGAATAGATTCCAATATATCTCACCTACACCCCAAACACTGGTGAAATGAATATAATCAGAATCACACTCATCATAAAGAGCCGTTCAGTGAAAAGAGCCCACAAACAAGCGGAAAGGGCGCGTCACGGGCGGCTCATGCAGGAGGCAGCAGCAGCGGATGAGGCAAAATCGAAAAAAGAAGTGAAAAATATTGAAATTTTTTTTAATTCCTTATTAATCAACCACGATGTAATACGTTGATAATGTTGACAATATTTCATCATATTTTTTCTTCGTCCCCTCCAAACAACTGTTTCAAATTAATAAAATGGGCATTGTTGTCCGCCCAATCACTATCGACCTATCACAACACACCAATCTAGTGTGAAGTCTCACCAGACCAATCACGAGGGGGGGGTGACCTAGAACAAACAACTATTGACCAACCGCAGCTTCTGGGCTTTGACACACCGGAGTCTTCTTTCGCGTCTCGATCCCCACCTGTTTTACGAAAAAGCCTTATATGGACATTTATATGGCTAGGGAGTTAAACATTAGGCCAACACACAAATACTTCTTGAAGATAATGTGCAACCCTTCCCTCATCCAAACTCTGAAGAACCAACAATTACCGAAGGCTTTGATACGTCCACCGCCATCCGAAGTGGAGACCCTGACGGACAGGTTACCCTCGGTCCCAGGACCGCCTCAACCACACTACTCTCTTCCTTTTGGACATTGATTACATAAAAACTGAACTGAAAACGTATTATCTTAAAAAAATGAAAACAAAGAAAAGTTTTAACTCCACCCACAACTTTGCGGTTGATATCCTATATCATTTCTTCGATCGCTAAGGATTCAATAAATAATCCGATCTATCTTACCGGATACTATACCAACTGAGCTATTTCAAATCTGAATTAACGTTATCAAAGATATGTACTTATGTATCTAATCATGATGGTTCTTGTATTTTATTCTATATCTAAGGCAACTAGAGAACTAGGCGTGGGCACATTATTTGAATATTTTGAAAGCTCGGTAGGCTTTCAAAGACTCACAAATGAAACGTAGGACGTCAGTCAATTTGATATATACGGTTTGATATATACATATTGTTTAATAAAATAGGTGGCCTTAGGAAACATATTGTACATCACATGTGTGAAAGTGATTTTCCACATCATGGGATTGTCGCACTAGGCTTACCTCTCGTGCTACTACAATATTTTGCCTACGAGGTAAACATACTTTTCCAGAATTAGCTCAAAATTCTACAGATGTTAATAAAATTTAAAAAAAAACGTGAATAATTTTATTCTGGTAAGGTAACATGTCCGGAAATATAAATGATCATGCAATGAAGTTGACACATATGATGTCAATGGGCATATCGGTGTCAACTGCTGACTGTAGTTAGTGGCATATGGCTGGGTTTGTGCAAATGAATGGAGTTGCAATCTGTGAGTTTCCGCAATATTGAAACTTTTTCTAGAGATCAATTACCCTAACACCAAACTGATATTTTTTGCACCTTGCGCGCGTTTCGCTAATAAGGTTAGCATCTTCAGGAGAAGAAAATTGATACAAATGATCAATTGATATATGTTATAGGGAAATATAACGGTTGACACATGCGGTTGATTGCGGGAGGAGGTAGTAACTGAAATCGGGAAGACAACTTGGAACAAGGTAGCAGTAGCTCTACAGTATTCGCACCAGGGTATAGCGTGTCGTCCACCAACCCGAGTTAATTCTGATCAACCCTGTATACACTTTACGGCGATTCAATACGGCAAGAATAAAGAACAGGTATCAAACCTCTGTGTAACGGACAGGAAAGGCTTGACGGAAGGAAGAGCCAGTATGCCCCAGTATAACTGACACGAAGGCCAGAAGGGAGAGAGAGGTAGCAAACACCCGTGTAACTGACACGAAGTGCAGTAAGGGAGATAGAGAAACCCCAGTGTAAAGCTTTGGTTTCCTAAGATAGCGGTGCCGTCATATAACAGCCGTCATATCCCAGACGGCACAATCATATTGCATGAATATCCTATGCACATCCCATTGGAATATGCCAGGAATATCCCATATACCCCAAAACATATGATATGCATATTCCATGGATATTCAAAGTCACCATGAAACTTATTCCAGGAATATGTTTCGATATCCCAAGATATGTTCATGGCATATGCAACAGATATGTTTTCTTGCCCTTGAAATATATGCCGGGAATATATTATTTGTACTGCATCTCTGCTCTTTTTGACCGGAATAGCAGAAAGAAAACACACATCAAGAATAAAAAAACATAGCTGAACAAGTTTATTGAAAAAAAACTCAAAAAACAGTTAAGTAAATAGGAACTCTGGATATATCACCAAGAACTTTGTACTCATCTTCTGAGACACAAGTATTCCCAACCATGTTACTTGGTGAGTGATGATCATGCATCAATTCAGTAATGATTCTCTGGTTTGCTGGTAGAGTCAAGGACTGCATTATCACAGTATCAGAACTATTTACTGTTTCTTCAGTGCTCTTGTCATTCTTTGACGATTCAGAAGTTTTCTGCTCTTCAGAAAAATTGTCTCGAGAAATCAACAATGTTTGGTCAGTCAATCTCTTCACTTTCCTCAAAAAAACATTTCTTCATTGTGTTCAAGGGCAAAACACAGACTGTATGCGAATGAGTCCCTTCACTTCTTTTTGGTCGGACAATATTAATTCTCAAACACTGTGAGGGGGTTGAAAGTGCTAAAACACTGAACACACACACCTTTTCACCCAAACAAAGAATTTCTCTTACCCAAAAATAACTATTAATACAACTATTTTATAATGAGTCAGTCCTCTTGATTACTTCTCTGCGATAATATGAAGAACTTTATTAATTTTCTCACTGTGAAACTGAACTGATAGCGGAAATGCTGATTCAGTTTTAGACTACACCGCTCCGAATGCACTAGTCACCACTCGCCAGGGCTTTTAATTCTAACTTCACTATTGGTGAAATTTGACACTTGTCATTTTTCAACCAAAGGTAAAGCTGAAATGAGAAGCCCCGGGTCCCCGGAGCAACACACAAAATGAATGCTGCAAATTTTTTATCAAAAACACTTACAGTTGACAAGATCAACATGTCAATGTCATTTGTCAAAAAAAAACATGAATCTTCGGAACGACCAATCAGCTTTCGATTCCTCAAGCTGCGGCGTTCGGCGTAGATAATTGAATATCTCAATTGGTTGAAATTACACATCAAACGTCGTACTTGGAAAATCTAATCATGCTTCAACTTTAATATTTTGTCTACGAACCTTGAAATCCGTACTACAAGATTCTCTTGCTGATAGTTATGTCTCTGTCTCTCCCATGAAGTCAAGTATAGTGCCATTTCACTTTTTGCATGAAAGGTAGAATAGAATTATGTGGTACATGAAATACCACCCCAGTTGCCAGTTGAACTAGGACCAAGGATAAATGCGTACATGATAACAAAAAAAAAACTTTTGGTGTTACATTTCCAATTGACTGGTTTTTTATATTAGTGGAATATACTACACAAATGCATTTTGAATATTCCCAGAATATTCGAATATCTACCTTTCTGCTCGATATGACATATGAATATACCAGTAATATTCAATAAGAATATCTGATGGATATTCGTAAAAATATATTCCAGGAATATTCTTCATGGATATTGAATAAAACACATATTCATGAAATATTCCAGAAATATTGCAATATCTACTGGAAAATGGGATGTAGTAGGGATATTCCAGGAATATTGGGTGCCGTCTGGGTTACTGACGCAAAAAGACGGCCGTCTTTACGGTGACTACATGTGGGAAGTTCCGCGACCGTACACACCGTCAGTTATTTTTTTTTAACACAAACGTCAAAAGTATCCAGGAGAGAGAATGGACGACCTTGATTTAGCTTTATTGATTTACCTTGAGGACGAACTATTATCTGAAGAGGAAAATAGTCGTATGGCGGAAAACGATTTATTCAAATGACGTGGTACAGAAGGTGCATTTCAGATTTTAGTACGTCGCCGTTTACTGAGCAATTGGAAAAACTTCAGAGAATACTTTCGCCTTACACCACAGTCATTTGATTACGTACTTCACCACATAAGAAATGATTTGAGCTACAAACCATACAAGAGACACAAAACCAATAAGGCCAGAACAAAAACTGTGTATACTCTTTGGGTAAGTCAATAAAAGGCATTTTATTGGATCCTGTATTTATTTAGTACTCGTATTATCAGTTTTGCGAAACTAAATATACTTGTCCTTTTTCATCCACTAATTAAACGAGTGCCTGGCTGTTCATCAACTGTAATCAGTGAAGTGTCTGGTGGAGAAGGAGCTACAATTGGTGAACCACTAATACTACTCGTAGTAGTGCTGGTAGACATTGGCGAAGGAGTAAAGTTTGCATAATAACCAGTATTGGTATTACTGGGTCTAGGAGATAAGATACTGTCTTGGGGTGAATTGCTTGAAATTTGGCGTAATTCAGCATTACCAACTGATTATCCTTTTTGCAACCTTAATTGTTCTTGCTCGTAAGGTTGCAGCTTCTTTACTATTTTTGCCATTGAAGCAAAAAAGAGATCAATTTCATCTAACCCACTTCGATTTGAATTCCGATTAGCAATTTGCTTCAGAAGGTTTAGACGTTCTTGACTGTGTGCATTATGTTTCCGTTACTCATCACATGTAGCTTTATTATCATTTTTATTTTCTATTTCCTGAGTGTTTGTTTGTGTTTCTTTGCTGTTTTGAGTATTTTCCATTATTATAGTTGTAACGCTCTTTCTACGCTCGTGTTACTTTGGCGCCCTGGTCCAGGCTTTTCTCGGGAACCACCTTCTGTTCAGAGTGGAAAGGACACTGCTCCGAGCAGCTTCAGTGGACTAAAATAATTCCATGGTTCAAAAGATGTTGATTATATAAATATAAAGTTCACGTACATTTTTTATTGGAAAACCGCGTTGGTCGATTTTTTTTTCGGTCGCAGTAACTGCATCGACCTCTGGAATTCTCAGGCTGGGAAGTGGGAGTAGGATCTTGTATCTCAATCATTTGTTTGATTCGTAGTGTTATCGTTTTTGGAATATTCTTCTGCATAGCACGAGAACGAATATGGTTTTCGGTTGACGCGGCTGATACGCATGCAAAAATAGCCTCTTAGCTATTTTATCAGAATTCTGCAGATAAAACAACACTAAGGAATTCACTCCAGCCATATTCAGCATAGCGTAAAAAATAACCATACGCCATCTTGATGTATTTCGGGCGCAGTCATAAGCAGCACACATTTTGTCCAAAGTGTCAACTCCGCCTTTAGTGTTGTTGTAATCAACAATCATCTCAGGTTTCCCTGTAATTGTATCGATCTCACCATCATGATAAAGGCTTGAAACCAGAATTACATTTTTCTTCCGTTTGGGATTATATGACACCAATGTTATATCTTTATCGTAGGCAAACATGCTCGATCCTGAAGGTCGAATTTTTGGATTAGATAGTTCAATAGGTAATTCAGGTTTATTTTTACGAATGGTTCCTAAGTACATAAGATTGAAATCTCTCAATAGGGTACGCACCAATGGAATGCTCGAAAACCAATTATCGCATGTTACGTTTCGTTTGGTATTCCTAATAGGCTCAACCATTCTTTGCACAAGTGCTAAACCTGAATTATCCAAAGCGTATGGACCAGTGGGTTGTTTACCAGTATATACTTCTGAGTGGGTGGTTTAAACTGTCTTTGAATCAACTAGAGCATATATTTTCAGCCCGTATTCATTAGGTTTGCTCGGGATATACTGGCGGAAGCTGCATCTACCCCGAAACGCCTCTAGTTTTTCGTCTATCATAACATTTTGATATGGAGTGTAAGCAGATTGGCAGTTGGCAACAAATGCGTAAAAAATTTCTCGATTTTTTTTTTCTGATCGAGAATTGAGATCATCAAATCTAATAGGTTGAAGTAAAAACTTGAGACGGGTCTTTGACATTATTAGACGCAATTGCTCAACGCCTGTCCCGCTGTTATTCCACAATTCATCAGCATTCAGGCGGCTAGGTTTGATAACTCCCGCCAAATGTTTATCCAAAACTATCCCAAAATATTCGGAATAGGTATTTTCAGCAACTCTGATATACCTTTTTGTTATACACATATTCTTCGCATATATCGCAAAACTCATTCGGATTGTTTAAATAACGTCTCTTGGGACTACTCATGTCGAAAAAACTTCAGATACTAATTTAACCACAGTAAAATCGATAAAGAAATATGCTTGAACATCGAAAACAAAGTAACTCGAGCTGCACAAACATCAAAGCCTCCCAATCTTTAATGTCTTTATTGTGTAAGGGATGTCCTTAATTCCACTAATTACAAAATACTCATAATTTCATTACAATATTTTTTCTAATGTCTATTTAAACTTCACCATGTGAATTTTTCCCAATTGAATTTTTTCATTTCCATAATTAAACGTAAATTCAGCTGATGATGAACCTATGTAGGTTCGAAACATGTACTGAATCACCGTACTGACATCTTTTAAATATTAGATTGTGGAGACTACTTACAGTTTTTCTACATCGTAAATATGTCGAATAGATCCTCGAAGTGGATATTTTGTAACTTGCCTCATCATACTTCGAGCAGCTGCCTAGATGAATTTCCGAAATAAGTTCGGCACAACAGTTTCAGATCCACGAGTTTATCTGGTGTTATCGGGTCAGTCAAATCAGACCGCTGTCCAACCAAGGTTTTAGAATATTGAGTGCTACTATCTTTTTTACGTCGATAGGACCAGAGGTAGTCTACACCTGATACAGGTTATCTACCACAGCCCTGGATTCATTGCAGAAGCCGATATATTGTAGGTTTGGGAGACCAACGCTTGCTTACGTCATACAAGTCTATGGTTCGGATGTTGAAAGCATAGCTGAGTACAAACATGTACGTCAAGCTCCCTTTCCAGACTACCGTTTCCAGTTTCGAAACGGCTGCACATAGATTTTGCTTTTGAGAGGTATAGACCTCTTTCTAGAATAATTTAGGTTGAGTTTCAGGTACTCCAGGTTAGGGAAGTAGCGGCCTATGTCGACTAGATCCTCGAAGTGGATATTTTGTAACTTGCCTCATCATACTTCGAGCAGCTGCCTAGATGAATTTCCAAAATAAGTTCGGCGCGACAGTTTCAGAACCACGAGGTTATCTGGTGTCATCGGGTCAGTCAAATCAGACCGCTGTCCAACCAAGGTTTTTATACAATATTGAGTTCTACTGTCTTTTGTACGTCGATAGGACCAGAGGTAGTCTACACCTGATACAGGTTATCTACCACAGCCCTGGATTCGTTGCAGAAGCCGATATATTGTAGGTTTGTTTGGGAGACCTACGCTTGGCTACTTCATCCAAGTCTATGGTTCGTATGTTGAAAGCATAGCTGAGTACAAACATGTACGTCAAGCTCCCTTTCCAGACTACCGTTTCCAGTTTCGAAACGGCTGCACATAGATTTTGGTTTTGAGAGGTATAGACCTCTTTCTGGAATCATTTTGGTTGAGTTTCAGGTACTTCAGGTTAGGGAAGTAGCGGCCTATGTCGACTAGGTCCTCGAAGTGGATATTTTGTAACTTGCCTCATCATACTTCGAGCAGCTGCCTAGATGAATTTCCAAAATAATTTCGGCACGATAGTTTCAGATCCACGAGGTTATCTGGTGTCATCAGGTCAGTCAAATCAAACCGCTGCCCAACCAAGGTTTTTATTTAATATTGAGTTCTACTGTCTTTTGTACGTCGATAGGACCAGAGGTAGTCTACACCTGATACAGGTTATCTACCACAGCCCTGGCTCCGGTGCAGAATCCGATATATTGTAGGTTTGGGAGATCATCCAAGTCTATGGTTCGGAAGTTGAAAGCATAGCTGAGTACAAACATGTACGTCAAGCTTCCTTTCCAGACTACCGTTTCCAGTTTCGAAACGGCTGCGCATAGATTTTGCTTTTGAGAGGTAAAGACCTCTTTCTAGAATCATTTTGGTTGAGTTTCAGGTACTTCAGGTTAGGGAAGAGCGGCCTATGTCGACTATATCCTCGAAGTGGATGTTTTGTAACTTGCCTCATCATACTTCGAGCAGCTGCCTAGATCAATTCCCAAAATAAGTTCGGCACCACAGTTTCAGATCCACGAGGTTATCTGGTGTTATCGGGTCAGTCAAATCAGACCGCTGTCCAACCAAGGTTTTTATAGAATTTTGAGTTCTACTATCTTACGTACGTCGATAGGGCCAGAAGTAGTGTACACCTTATACAGGTTATTTACCACAGCCGTGGATTCGTTGCAGAAGCCGATATATTATAGGTTTGTTTGGGAGACCTACGCTTGGCTACTTCATCGAAGTCTATGGTTCGGATGTTGAAAGCATAGCTGAGTACAAACATGTACGTCAAGCTTCCTTTCCAGACTACCGTTTCCAGTTTTCGAAACGGCTGCACATAGATTTTGCTTTTGAGAGGTATAGACCTCTTTCTAGAATCATTTTGGTTGAGTTTCAGGTTCTTCAGGTTAGGGAAGTAGCGGCCTATGTCGACTATATCCTCGAAGTGGATGTTTTGTAACTTGCCTCATCATACTTCGAGCAGCTGCCTAGATCAATTCCCAAAATAAGTTCGGCACCACAGTTTCAGATCCATGAGGTTATCTGGTGTTATCGGGTCAGTCAAATCAGTAAGAATAGAATTTTGAGTTCTACTATCTTTCGTACGTCGATAGGGCCAGAAGTAGTGTACACCTTATACAGGTTATTTACCACAGCCCTGGATTCGTTGCAGAAGCCGATATATTATAGGTTTGTTTGGGAGACCTACGCTTGGCTACTTCATCCAAGTCTATGGTTCGGATGTTGAAAGCATAGCTAAGTACAAACATGTACGTCAAGCTCCCTTTCCAGACTACCGTTTCCAGTTTCGAAACGGCTGCACATAGATTTTGCTGCTGAGAGGTATAGATCTATTTCTAGAATCATTTTGGTTGAGTTTCAGGTACTTCAGGTTAGGGAAGTAGCGGCCTATGTCGACTAGATCCTCAAAGTGGATATTTTGTAACTTGCCTCATCATACTTCGAGCAGCTGCCTAGATGAATTTCCAAAATAAGTTCGGCACGACAGTTTCAGATTCACGAGGTTATCTGGTGTTATCGGGTCAGTCAAATCAGTAAGAATAGAATATTGAGTGCTACTATCTTTTTTACGTCGATAGGACCAGAGGTAGGGTACACCTGATACAGGTTATCTACCACAGCCCCGGATTCGGTGCAGAAGCCGATATATTGTAGGTTTGGGAGATCTTCGCTAGGCTAGGCCATCTCAATTTGAAGTTCTCCAATACAGATGAGTTGAGGATCAATCATATCCGTTCATATTATAGCAAATAATAGGTATGGAATTTAGGAGTTTGCAAGTCAAATAACATAAAGTGAGCTGCTCCGAATCTCTTTTTACCCGTCAAGTGGCAATAATCTCTCACTTTCACTTCACCGTCTCCGAATGTCTTGTCGCATAAACCACATGTCTTCCGCGTCAGAAAGCTGGCAAATAGGAACAACTTCTTTCAATACCTATGATACGAGTATATACTTCTCAAAATCACTTCGAATATCCGAGAAAAGTACTTTCGCAGTATATTTATTTGCGGTCCTGTATCAACCCATTGAGGAGCAGAACTTTGTTTTTCAAAACCAAGAAATTTTTTCATATATACTCTAGTGAGTTAAAAGGAAAATGCTATTATAATATTTTCATATATAAATGTTGATAGTTTTTTTGTCTAAGGGGTGGTCCTTATTGGGACCAGTGTTCATTTAGGACATATTGGTTTTTATATAATTCAATGGTAACAGTAGAGACCACTTGCAAATTTCGGGAAAAAACTTTGTTTTAAAATTGTTTTATTTATTATGGAATGGTTTGTAACATGAAACAGAAAGTCCAACATCACATTCAGAACACATAATTTTTGTTCTTTTGACATTTTGTTTGGTGCTGCAATATGCACAACGTCGTTGGTACCCTGGACTGGCAAATGACTCCCTACATCAGTTATTCGAAGACTATTTTGAACAGTTACACGTATACCATTGAATTTACCTAATTTTTCTATAATTGTGTGAGGTGAATGTCCAGATTTCTTGCGACCAGAGAGAGATCATATTAGTTCATTCGCCGCCAAACTACTACGAAATTCTAAATGGGACATTGGTTTCGATCGGTTCTCTTTTGTTAGTTCTTATATAAAATATTGTTTTGTGTTTATATAAAATGTAGCTGTTTACTATCGACGAATCAATGAAATTATAGAATAATTTCATCCACCATCGCCTACTTTTCCGAGACACATTGTATGTTTCCATGAGTTGATCGAATTTATAAACCCCACCCTTATGTTCATTATATTACTTGATAACAATGGCACATTCTACCCTCACTCTTTCACCTTCACTATTTGTACGAGATACTGTTGTTTTCTTGAAAGGATCATGGAAGGGGCTGATAACATTGACACATTTTTTTCCACGATCCTTCCTTTTAGCGACCGATAAACCATCTGACATGAAATAATCAGAGTCGCTGTACTTCAGAGATTTGTCAGTTGTGAAATTTTTCAGATAAAATGTTCTTTTCTGACGGAAAGTGCCACAGGCAAAAATGTAACGTTTGTGTAATGCTTTCAGTAATGGGAGTGTACTGAAAAAAATGTCAAAATAAACGCAGTAACCCTTATCTAGAAATGGTTGGGACATTTGTAAAAAAGTTCGTTCACCAAGACCCCAGGTTTGAGATGGATTTGTTTCCTTACCCTCCTAAATCTTAACCCAGATTATAGCCCGTTTTGGAACAAGTGATGACCCATAGTTTGAAGCCACGTTCAGTAGGCTTCATTGGCATATACTGCTTCAAATATGAACGCTCTTTGAAACTTACCATACTCTCATCGATTGCTGATTTTCTGTAGGGTTTGAAAGAACTAAGGAATCTTTCATTCAAGAGATCTACCAATAGTCGAACTTTAAACAATTTATCAAAGTTAGGATCTCCTCTTTGGGGTATTTTTTGATTGCCGTTCAAATGTAGACTGCGGAGAATGTGAAGAAATCTTTTGAGAGTCATAACTTTACTTATTCTAGTCACATGAAAATTCAAATCAGTAGACCAATACTTTTTCATGCTCGGCAGTCGATGGAAACCCATTATCACTACAACACCTAAAAAAGTTTTCAGTTCGTCATAATTCATCTCGAGAATTTCGTTCCTTTGATTTGCGTACAGATTACTCTCTCGCAAAATAAGGGAAGAAATGGATTCTGAAAAAAAGTTACAGAAATAGTCCAACGTTGATTCCAGGGAACCAGTTACACAGTTCTTTCCGACTTCTTCCGAAAACACAAAATCTTGACCTGCATTTTGAGTCCATGTGAAAGATTCTCGGTGATCTGCTTCACCCACTTTTTCTTCTATTTCATCGATCCCGTCGTCTTCCTCACTGTTTTCCTTATCTTCCTCTGTTTCTATCTTCAGAATTGATTTGATTTTGTTTCGTTCTGATCAGTGTCACAAGAGGTAATGAGTCATCATCGTCACTGTCCTCTCCTATTTCAGAATCTATCGCTTGTTTTTCATCTAGTAAAAGTAGCTGATCATATTCTTGCTCTGACATCTTCTCTAGATCAAAATAGGATCATTATTTGCCTTCCATGCCTTGAACTGAAATGAGAAAAGTCCTAAACATTATTCAGGTACTGTATTGAAATTGCGTACTTTCGACATAAAATTTCAATAACATCTTTGCGGTAATCGTTTCGAAAAAATGACGTCCCAATTCAAATAAACAGATAGGTCGCTATCAGCGAACTGAAATTGATTGTTGACTCTCGATTCCTATAAAAAAACGATATATGAAAATATTTTTTTTTAGCGAGGAACTATCATAAATAATTGAGGGGTTCAAAGTTGAAGTGAACCAAGTCCATTTATGATGAATTTGAGTTATGAAGAATTGAAGTTGTTTGTCAACAATTAATTCCTATATCATCTTTTTTATTTTTTTCGACTGCAGATCATTCAGACCATTCATAACTTAAATGAGAGTGCTATCATATGAACAAAAAAATAAATAGTTTGAGATTTATAATTCTCTTTCTTCCCTCATGTCGGACTTGGTTCACTTTTCCGGTGAATATTTCATGAATACAGAACAAGCTCAATATGAATTTATTTATTGAAACGGGACCAATTTAATAAATTCTCCAATAATAGTTCTCAATCATCATAAACTCATTCGTCATCGGCAATCTCAGGTTGCAGTTGAGTGGCTCGGGTGGAAGTTACCCATGGTAGATGATGAAAGTAGTTGTGGTACACTGGAGGAATGTAAGGAAGCAGACTGATCATGTCTTTTTTTTAGCTGAAGTTATAGGCCTCCGAGTAGTATAACGGGGTTTTTGTTGGACATTCTTTGTAGACTCCAGATTTCTTCCAAGGCCACTTGTTTTCTTGACATTGATTTCACGGAAATACATTAAATCATTGAGAGTATACTGGAATTCGATCGAAAATTCTTGTCCTCTTTCAAATCGAAGCCACCGAATTTCCAACCAGTTCACAGCAAAGCCATCAGTGCCTGTTTTTCTATTGATTACGGCTTCTCCTAGTGCCTCCGTACTAAAGAAATAATTCCTCTTCATTTCAATAACTTCATAGTGTGGTAGCTTCCTCTTAGCATTTTTGATGATATTGAACCAATCTTGCGGGACAAAAATATTATGTTTTTTGCTGGTTGATTCTATTACTCCAAATTCTGAATCATTTGGAAGGAATGAGTGGCCATATACCAGGAATTTCAAATCTATCATCATCATTCAAACGGATTAGTACTCAAGTCGGAGTAAATGGAAGTATGTCGGACCAGGA
Source organism: Zygogramma bicolorata (assembly GCA_032362365.1). NCBI lineage: Eukaryota > Metazoa > Arthropoda > Insecta > Coleoptera > Chrysomelidae > Zygogramma > Zygogramma bicolorata. The sequence continues at coordinate 18,727 of JAVJAQ010003189.1, read as the reverse complement.
GTGGTTTCTACGCAGTAGTATAGTATTTTATGAATATCAATAAAACTCGTGGAAGGGGGCGTGGTTGAAATGAATTCGAAATAGTGGGTTGCGAATGCGGAAAGGTTGAGAAAGACTGCACTGCATAACCCCAAAGTGCATAGAATTGCGTGAATATGACGTCGAGCATTAATAATATCAACTTCCTAGTTTCATTTTATCAGCTCATGTGATAATGAAAATCAATAACTTACCATCATTTCCATTTATATTCCCCATAACACTCATAATCTCACACGAAATGAGCGTAAACAAAGTTACTTGGACTTGGTTCGCTAATGCTCTGAACGATATGTGACATAATTCCCATGACAAATATATCCGCTCCATCTATGGCTCAAAAACTTAGTGGGGACTTGATTCATTACAACACTTGTAATTATAACCTTTCAAGAGTATCATGCAGAGTCTATCATAAAACATCGCTATTATGGACTTGGTCCACTTCAGCTTTGAACCCCTCAATTTACTTTCGTCTTTCTTGTCCGCAGTTCAAGATTGCGACTTCGAGAAGAATTTTCTGATTGCATGCTTTGGATCTAGACAATTGACACACCATTTGCGCGTTTTTACTAACTTGAACCTATCACGAGTAGGCATCGACAAACTGAGGGCTCTTATAGATCTGACGATCAGCATTACACACAGGACAGGATTTATTTCTGGCTTGACCTTCGAGGAGAATGTTGAAAATTTATAAGATGGTCGTGCTTTCATGTAAAATTTTTGAGGTACCCCCCTTTTCTGCTGGCATTCAGCAGCTCTATCTAAAGCATCACATTGAGCTAATAGGAATTCATAAAGTTTATCGAAGGTTGGGATATCGTAAGATCCATGATATAATTCTAATCGAGGAGCAGTGTCAGAATCCAAGCGTCTCATAAGCGTATTGAAAAGATCAAAACTTTATTGATCTGTAGGAAAACCGAGAATTTTCAATGCTGCGATATTTTCCATGTATAGAATTATTCTGATATTGTTTGAGGTTGTAATTTTTTAGGATGTGTCAACTGTGGTATGTCTTCTAGAAAAGGGGGCATATAAACATGGATACACTTTTGATTCCATATATCCTGTACATTGAATCCTTTATCGACCATGATGGCATTTTTATATTCAAGTTTGTCAAACAATCCACTCTTAATAAATACCTATCTATCCTTCAAATGCCTCAGACACAAAGCAGATACCTCCTGTAGGTATGATTCCCAAAATTGTTCTAAAAAAATTGTTGAATGTGCCTGTAACTAGAGTACATATTTCCTTGTTCCCAATAATCTTGTGGTTTTCGTGTATTCACTCAAAACCATCCATCATTACTCGAAGATTCTTCAATCTTTTGAATACCTTAGGTTGTGGATTTTTTTAGTTCTTTCTTCGAAAGGAAAACTATCCAATTGTTTGAAGTAACGAAACGAATATTGGACCAAGTTATTATAATTCTAGTGATCATACCTTGACTCAAGCGGTATGCTAATTCTTGCTCTGAATCAACAGTTGGTCTTTTGGAGATAATTGCTTTTTTGGTAATGACACTCTCATTTTATTATTTTTCCAGACCATACTTTCAGACAATTCTAATTTTCATCTAAAAATTCCCACAGGACTTCAAACTGCTGCAAGGAAAGTCCAGTATATAATTTGAATTTTTTATCATTTATGGCAGTACTTGAAAGTCTGACTGCAGCAACTATTATATTATCCTTGAGACTTGCTATTCCAGCTTGCTTTTTCCGAATGAAAGAATTTTCCATTTCACTACCAGTTTGTGTGATTTTTTTCAGTATTATTATGAGAAATATTTCCATAGACTACAGAAGTCTTTATAGATTTTTGAAATTGAATGGTAGGTATATACTAGAATAATGAATCAAAATAAATCAGTACCTTACTTTTGAAATAGGATCCGGATTTCCTACAGTAGGTCGATTTCCACCAATAAAATACAGGGAACAAATATATGTTCTATTACTTATATTCTTCACTTCGAAATTTTGCTTCCCACAGGATGAAATCCAACGCTTGCATTTTGGCAAATCAATCCATGGCTTCGGAAATCGAACAAAGAATATACCATCCTTAGGATATCTGCTGTCCGACGAACACAAACCATATGATCAATGTGTCACCATTTTGATAATATAATAAATTCGACTTGAAACGATAGGTAACTCGATTAGATTCTCCTAGGATGAAATCCAACGCTTGCATTTTGGCAAATCAATCCATGGCTTCGGAAATCGAACAAAGAATATACTATCCTTAGGATATCTGCTGTCCGACGAACACAAACCATATGATCAATGTTTCACCATTTTGATAATATAATTAATTCGACTTGAACGAGGTAACTCGATTAGATTCTCCTCTATCGTAAGTTGCTCGTTCCCAATATAATAACCATAGCCTCTTCGGACCCATGCATATAACACAGTTGATTTTCAATAACTTCAGCGGATTTTCATGAATATGATATACAAGGTATCACATCTACCTTGGGGCTATAACAATACCATTGAAAATATATTTATTGAATATTGGTTTCATGAAAAGAAATATTGCATATGATACCTTGGAACCGATGAGGATAGACAAGAGTTACCAACATCAACAATATCATTTTAAAACACCCTCTGTGCTGTATCTGTCGTCTGTCATTTTCAAATTTTTCAGCGCTGTCAAATTAATTGGCAATTCAAGATTAGATGCCAGCGCCAAAGTGGCAAAAATTCGAACCACTCTCGAGTACATTGTTATCATTGTTGTCTTCGGGTTTTTACGGTTTATCTTTGGATATTTTCATTTTGTTTAAGTTTTCAGTTTTTTCATGCACTATTTTTCATTTCAAGACTCAAGTGAAGTGATTTCTCCAGGTCGTACAACAGCATCATTTGTTAAAACTCATTTTGAAGGAATTTTTGTATGTATTGATCACCTTTCAAAAAACATTTATTTTGTGGGCTGGATGATTCACAATAATCACAATTCTTTTCTTTCATTTCCAGGAACACTAAATTTGTCATTCTCTTGGATCACTAGCTAATAACATTAACCTACTACTTTTTCATATTGGATTTGATGTGAGTCAAAAGTGATGAAAAATGCCTTAATTGATAATATGATAATAATAATGCCTGGAACACTGGGAATAAAATAGTCTTCCTTGGTAAAATGACGAGAACAATCTTTCATGAAGTTAGACACCGGTTTTCCTATTTTCAGGTGATGTCACGTCTAACTTTTGAAAATAGTACGTTCTGTCACCCGTCTACACTCTTACCCCTCTTACACACCCCACCTCACCTTTTACCAAAATCATATTTTTCTAAATTATTTAGTTTTATCTCCCAGTGGGATCTGACCTCAATAAAATATTCAATTAATAATTTTTTCATCTGAATTTTATGGTTATTCAAAATATGCTATGTTTTTTAAAGTCATTTTCATTGAATCAAATATCGTCATTGAATCCTTCATCATTGTGGTCATTATCAAAAATGTAGCATTCGATTCAATAAAGAATATGTCAATGTATTGCCTTATTCTCAAATAATGAATTTTCTCTGTTCAAACTGAATTAGTGAAGTTTCCCTAATTAATGCTTTCGGAATATATCACACACATTTTTTATAATAATCTTTTCACCAAAACACCAGAATTATACTCCACCACATTTCCAACTTTATATTCAATGCCCAAATCTGTCGTGTGTAATCATGATCGGATGGATAAATAAATCTAGTTATTACTTGTGGTGACTGAATCACTGGTATATATATTTCAGTCGGAGAAACAGAAAAAAAAATTTAAGGAAAGAAAAAAAAGGGGTTTTGAAGGAATAAGAAAGGAGAGGGGGGAAGCGAACAGGATTAGTGGAGAAACACTCAATATGTCCAAATAATCACTAATGCAGTTGCTGTTACCATCAAAAAATTTCATTTCATTTCTTATTAGCAAACGATTGAATGTTCAAATGCAGTTTTGGACTCCAATGCATTCGAATTATTATTTCCCCCCCTACTCCCAATGACACTGAAACATTTCTGAAGGTTCTTGGGTTATTCTGAATGTTGATAAATATTTGAGACCACGCCCTTTGTATGCCTTGTATGATTCAATAACATTTCTTGAAGAAATAATCATTCCCAAGAACCCAGTAAACCTTTTGGTTTCTAAAATATATATGACGAGGTCATCTTTCGAATTGATTATATGCGTCTCAAATTCCTTTGTACTTTCTTCAAGGAAAAGCTCCGAACTGGCTTCCAAAGGAATGTTGTTTTTTTTTTTTGTAAATTGATTTCTACGATTCAAAAAAATCGAACATGTGATTGGAAATATAACAGAATCCTGCTGTAGGCTGAACACTTTCAAATAATTTTCGAATCATCTGATTTGAGTATTTGAAATATTTCCATTCAATTTTATTATTGTTCCCATCCATTGACAATTCCCTATCAGCTGTTTGTCTATGGTATTTCTAACCAATTCAATCATGTGAGAAGGATCCTAGAACATGAATACATTTTTTCTACCCATAGTTAAACACGCTCCTAATTCTTTGCACATAACCGAATTCACGGAAGTGCCATCGAAAGTTGGAGAATCAAACAAACATCCTGTTTCTTGGATCAATCCTAAACATTTTTTTTCATTAAATTTGTCTTTTCCATCTTTGAAACGATACCCAATGTGCAGTTCTCAATTATTATTGATTGAAACAGCCATTAAACTTGCGCACTAGTTGCTTGTTGGACATACTCATTATTGTTTTCGGTATTAGCCCCCAGATCAAATGTAATGGGCTTCATATACGAATCCAAATTAATGTGGAGATCCGAGTCGGCTAATCAATAACAGCACCACTAGGAAAATGTAGCAACCATGATCTCTTACTCGAACTTGAAGGAAATGAATCTAAATCCATCGGCCATATTCTTCTCAAATCCACTGAATCTTTCAGGTGTGTGACCACAGCAATGCGTAAGCTTCCCGTTCTAACGTATATCGGAGATATTAAATTAGATGGCAGGTACAACAGCCACCAAGTGAAAACTCCTTACTCAAAAACATGGGAAGAATTCTTGTTAGAAGACTAACATGAAAGCGACTTCTCCATCGCCGTCAGGAAACTCACTGTTTGGTTCCAATTCTAATTAACGTGAATATCCGAGCCGGATAAATACCGATCCACGATTTTTAAAAGAAATTGTAACACTAGTTCATCTCCGTTCGAACACCACCGGAGCAATGACCGGAAGTCCATGATAAAGACAGATTGTCATTTTCATGGAACATATAAAATGAAGGTTGTAGAGTACGAGCTCAGACGGTCAACCAGTAACCTCAAAGTTTCCAAATGAATAAACCAGAAAACTCTCAATGAAATTGAGACATGGGCATTCAAATTATTGATACCAAATCGCTCATCCTTGGTACACTTGCAAACATAAAATAACATTCTGCGTAGGAGAATGTGAGGCTCAAAATGCTGCTATCAAAACACCTCGAATTTGCTGTCCAGGCATACTTTGAATAACATTCTACGTAGAAATCCCTAGTAGTTTACCACCCCCAGTTTGCTACCCTATCTCACACTCTGATTTTTGTGCGGTGGACCCAATCCATCGAATCGACAATGCCACCAGAATCCCATCCAACACCCCCCAAGACATCCACGTGGTGACTATGGTTCCAAACACTCTAAATAGTTTAGATTGTGACCTCAAGGATATTCCAAGCGAATCGACCGAAACTCCAACAGCACAACCGAGTCGTCGAAATGAACCCACCACAACAATCTTCCAGCAGCAGGGAGGTGCCGTCCCGAAATCTAAAACAAAAATATTACCCAAAACAAAAATACTCAAGTGATTGTTTGGCGACACTTCGTAAATGAAGGTATCAGAATAAGTTGTCAAATGCCAGAAGTGGCCAGTCCCATCTTCTGGTTGAATGCCAAGGTGGGAGAATTCTAATGCCCCTCTCGCAGAGCCATATTGACGATCATAGCTATGAAATATTCTATTAATTCCCAGACGTTCCTTCGTCCTGGTCTTCTCCTTCTCCATCCCCTTTGCCTAAAACCATTTCCCCTTTGGCGGACCCAGTGGTGGCGTCTTTGAGAGTCAATTGATTCTTTACTTTTTTCGTTTTCTTGGAAAAAACGTAATATGCGGCAAATTCCGCGAGACAAATGTTCTCCAAAGAGTCTGGTCTTTGAATGTAATGTTCGATTACGCCTGATCGGAAAATATCCGATTCGTCACTTTCCATGGCAGTTAACTCTTTGTTTTGTTTTTACATTCTTTGCTCGATCACAATACGGCTTCGTATTGATATCAACGTATGCAGCGCTCGCTTCAGATAAATGCATCTGTAATATATTATAAGCAGCTTCTTGAGCGGATACTTTGCTGGCATTAAAAAATATGTGGCCAAGTTTTTTTAAATGTTCTTTTACAGTCAAATCTCCCAGCTTTATTTCAGACACGGCGTCTCTCATGTGTTTGGAGACACCCCTTTCAGGTTTATTTATGTAATTTACTATGTAATTTACACATGAAAACGGATCGAGCACGTATTGAATGTCCATATTAGCCTTCCGCTTACTTAAAATATCCTCATTGAAGGCATTTACGAAACAGTCTTTAACTTTACGTTTCAATATTATAGCGGGCCTTTTTGATGACGTTCCTCAGAAATTCCCTGTACTCCTCATGATTGGAATTGAATTCAATCAAAAAATCTGAGGAAGATATATCTTCTTTATTGGAATTGAGGAAAGTCGTTATATCACTCAATAAATTTTCAAATCGGGCTTGTTTTTCGATTGTCAATTCCATGTAGTTCTGTTCTACTAGCGTAATGTCAGATGGAAAGAAAGGAATATTATAACGACAAACCGCTACATCTTTCACCATTTTTTTGTAGGATTTGAAATTATGATGGATTTGAAAATTGATCACATCTTGAACAGTCCTAATATCTCCGTCGCTAGTAATATATTTATCGATAAAGGCGGCCACTTCCCTTTTCGAATCGATGCTAGCATTATAACTTGGAGCATTTTGTAACCAAAATAATCCGTGTACATGGGGAGATCCCCTCTGCTGAAATTTCACTCTGTAGTAATTATGGATGATGGGATTATTTTAGAAGAGACTTTCTTCACTTTTCATATGATTCAATAATACATGAAAACGATCATCGAAGTATCTAGCGCAAGTTATTGGGTCGCTTCTCAAGAGTCTCGTCTTTTCATTATAACTCAATGAGCTAGCCTCGTTCTCGCTTATAATTTTGTTATCAACAACTATACTCAATATTACTAACAATTCTGGCCATTTAGTTTCTGCAGCTGATATAGTAATAAAAAGTATCGGTATATTGAATTGACGAAACATCGCGAGTAATTTTCTTTTTTACATTTCCCAATGGGCTGGAGAAGTTCTGATTTGTCTGAGAAATCGATATCCTTCGTCAACTTGTGATAAAATCTTTGTTCGTCACTTGTCCAGCCGTATACTTATTTTTACCTGCGAGTTTTTTGCGTATTGCAATGGAAACCGTATCGATAACTGCGATCATTTGAGCTTTCGTGAACATATATAATACAAAATCTGTTCTTGCAAATCGTCGATCACAATGACCCGCTTGCAGTTTCGCTTTTTGGGCGTAACTCAATTTATTTTTGATTTCTTTCGCATTACCACAGAGTAGTGTTGGTAACGACAGTTCTTTCGCATGTTCATCGTACAATAAAGGTAAGCGTCCATAGGTACGCATCGTACGGATCGTATAAAACGGATCGATTTGTGGTAGTGCGTCCACTGTATCCGTAGCGATCGGATTGCCGATGCGACGGTCGGCTTTTAAGTAACATTCGCATTTTCGTAGTGAGTGGACGATCGGAAACATTACACATGGAAAGTGATGAAGAACTTGTCATTATTGCTTTGTTATTAGATGAAGAAGAAAGGAGGGGAAATAAGAGAAGACATAGATTGTGGAAACATGACATATTCAAAAAAAGATCACAATTTGGAGAATATCATACACTATTCACTGATTTGCTCCATGATATGCGTAATAACAAATATAATTAAAGCACGTGTGTGTACTTAGTGTCGAAATGTAACAAAATTCAAATGATCTCTGAGGCGACCAGTGACTACCTATTGTGACATGCGTCCACTTATCGGCAATCCGCATGTTGTCATCCGCACCAGTCGGAAAAGTTGCCCCTTCGATAAATTTCATCGGCATTACCGACGGACCGATACGTGCGATCGGTCCGCTGCCGGTCAGTGGACGCATATGTATAACTTACTATACTAATAATTCTAAAATCCGTTTCGTACGATCCGTACGATACGTACGATGCGTACCTATGGACGCTTACCTTAAATGTATAGGTAACTGTCCCTCTCCCGGAGCGAAAGTGATGTTCCCAGTTTTTGTATCATCGAGTGAAGTTTGCTCTCCTTCGGGATTCAAATGAGCATTGGCATGTTCTCTTTCGAATTGATTTTCCACGTCTTCATCATGGCTTAGTTCGGAATCGACTTTATCCATGAATGCCATAATATTCGCTTCGAAACTGTCATCGCTATCAAAATCGATATAATTATTCGGTGCATTCAATTGTTTTCGAGGGGTTAATATCTGACCAAAATGTTGTACCTACACCATGAATCCTTTCTGGCAATTGAATCCTAATATATCCCTAGAAATCCTGTTAAATCACCAATAATTTTCTATAAATCCTAATAAAAACCCATAAATCCCAATAATTCCGAATAAATCCCCGTAAATCCTATAAAGTTTCACTTATGTAGCTTGTTTTTATCTCAAACCTGGCAAATCACCTGATGGCTTAGATGCGAGCGACGTGGCAAGTAATGAGATGCGTTCAAAGATTTTGAAACATTTTTTTATTAGCATATAGTACCCTTGTGTGGTAAACAAGGCAAGCAAATAATAAAACAATGGAAATTAACTAATAAAATGTCAATAGTTCTGCTCGAGGATCTGCTTTTTAAGCGATATAAATCTGACTTAATATTAATATGACGGTAATATTGAAAATATTCGATTCATTCTCTTTTATTGATATAGGTCCGAAAAAAACATATTCTGTTTCTACGTTGTACAAATCTTGTTTCTAAGGCCATTTAAATTAACTTTTCCCTCGTTTATTTTGTCTGAAAAAAGTTATTTCGACTATCGGATTATCGGCAGTACCATCAATATGTCTTACAAGTTTTCCAATAAACCAGCCTTCGTCATAATACACTGCATGAAACTTGTTAATCTCTAAGGAAATTGTCAACGCCGATGGCAGGCACTACTACATCACTATTTTCAGATTCAGACATAATTATTATTTTTACATCGTGACTCAAGACAGATTTGTCAGCGTTGAAGATGCGGCTCGGATCATTGAACACTTCCAAGGTACTGCCCTGGCTTCAGATATTATCCCTGTTACATTTTTTATAGATGGTTTGTGGGATGAAAAAAGATTTAACTATTTTTCCCTGGTCTGTATTTCAGTACTTTCTGTACTGCATCCTTTTACGTCTTCTGGATGCATAGGAAATTCCAGTTTTGTCTTATGCTTCTCAATGTTATTTTCTTCACTAGGTGTCAATACAGGCTCTATTCTCATTGCATTAGGTACTGAGCAATTCACTTTGTTGTGCAGAGAACTTTTGGATAGCAATTTCGTCAACACATCTTTCCAAAGCGGACTGGTTGTATCGAAATCTGGAATACTTTGTTTCGGTATATTTTTGTTTTTGGGACATCTGTAATGAAATTGAAAATTGCAGATACAAGGCTGCCTGTACCTGAGTCAGATTTTTCAAGTTGAAATAACTGAACACCATACGTGAATACATAGTTGTTTATTTCGTACTGTTAGCAAATGCATACCTACTAAATGTATGTTCTTTCTCTAGATTCACCAAGCTCTATCTAGTGACGGCCATATACTGAAAGCTAACGTCTTCAGTACTCAACTACATGTACGTCAATGGCTAGTTCAGAATTTTGCAAAAAAAGAGTGAATAACCATTGCGTCCCAGCTGTTGTACTCAATAGGTGGGTCATACTCCACGTCCTTTCCATCGATGGTATAATAACGTTTATATATTAATACGTTCTTTTGCAGCAATTCATCCAATGTATTTCTGGTGTTATTTGTTAGTGCATTACAATAGACCGCGGGCATATCTGACAGACGACAGTTAATGACAGTTGTCAATCCAGCCTGCTGGACAAACAAGCCCGATTTACCTATACTTAGTGTGTGTTTATGACATATTTTAAAATCTTTTTTCTCAATAATGCCTCAATTTTGTGCCATTGTGAAATTGGAAGTAGAAGCGGCAGAGATAATGTTTCATTCCATCGATTCCCTTTTTTTTTTCGACAGAAAAAAGATTATTCTTCTTGCTGAAAAAAGAAGTGAATTGTGGACTCATGCAACTGAAAGAGCAGATTTAACTTCTGATGAGTTGAAATAAGCAACGGTGTGTTCAAAATATTTTGCAGGAGGTATAATCAAAAATCTAGGAAACATAGGCAACATAATTTTTTACTTTTTATTCTTCATTTTAGGAAAGCTAAGTGCACTCAAAGATGTTGACAATATAGTCAGGGTACCGAATCAATTACTTGGCTACAAAACAAATATCAATGCAGTTCAAAGCATCCAGGGGGTCGATTCTCGAGAACCGACGTATACGCTCGTGATGTTCTATCGCAGTTCAGCACACACATTTCATATCGCTCTACGTTATTCTGAACGATACGTTCGTCAAACGTACGGTCTCGAGAATCAAACCCCAGATTGATCGTAGGAAACAGCGTGATAAAGATGAGATCGCAAATATTCCAGTTGATATGGATAAAGTTGATTATCAAATTCATGATGATTATTTGTGTGAAGCCTCTAATAATCCAGCTGTTCAAGACTTCAATATTATTGATGAGCGAAATCAAGATTTGAATGATATAAATGGACTAGTTTCATCTTTTTCGTTCCGAGCCACAAAATCACAATAGTTTGCACCAGTAACTGCTATTTGCATCTGCACTTGACATAAATAAGCATGTTCTCTATCGAAGTGGATTTCTCTCGACCATCACCTCCTCTTTTATTCATAATGAAGTTTTCATTATGATTGAGAATTTCTTCAATATTGGTATTCTTTATGCAGTAGGGGCACTTTTCTTTTATGCAACCCCTTCCGCAACATTGACACTCTATCACTGAATCTGGACTTGCTCCAAAAAATGGCCATGAGGGATTGATAACGAAGCCAATATCCGTGACTTCGACACCTATGTGATGCTTTTTCAAATAAGCGGTGTAATCGTTCAGTGCTTGCTTCTCATGATTACAGCCATAAATGGTTTGTTTTGATTTGAATGAGGCTCGCTTAGGGTAGCATATTATCTTGATAGTGCTCAAACTAGGATTTTCCAATCCAGTGATTTTTTAAAACTGATGCAGCGATCCTACCTTCACGTAATGTGAACCACTCTGGTGATTTGGCTTGAGCTTTCGTTATATCGGCAATTTTTTCGACATTTCCAGTTGATACTTCTTGAACTTTTCCCGATGCTACAAGTTGTTCTAGAGAAAGGCATTCATAAGCCAGGTTATACAAATTTTGTAGACTCTGTGTATCAAACTTTTGGACATTCTCTCCTTGAATACTGGTAGCAAATGGTTCAACCACGTTCACAACGTTTTTCTTCAGTTGTTGGCTCTGTGATGACACCAACAAAATTACAAGGTGTATCTTCTGTATTCAAAGAATGATCAATGTTCCTTATTCTCCAAGGGGCACCTAGCACATTTGATGGTACCTTCCAGTAGGCTTTCACATCTGTTACCCTGTGATGAATGTGATTACGTACAGCATCTTCAATTTCATTTGAAACATTCGCCCAATCCAGCTGCGCAATCACAAAGAGCTGTAATTATTTCGCCATCCATTTTTGCTATCACCCATGGGTTGAGTGGTTGTAAACTCAGCCTTTGTGAGTGCATCACCTGATATGAAAAAACATTTATATATGTTAGGTACATTCTTCATAGTTACAATCATAATTTCATTAAATCACCATTGTTGCTTGTGGAAGTATGGTTTGTTTGTCCAGCAAGCTGATTGACAGTTGTCGTGTGACGTCACATGCCTGCGGTCTAATAATATGGCACAACACTTACTGGGACATGTTCGTCACTTTCTTGAATCGTTGCACTTGTTGATGGAACTTATGCACTACTTTCTGCTATCGTATCTGTATTTCAAATGTTAATGATAACCACTCATCGATACCGTAAAATGGGGTTTTTTCGATCAATTTTCATCTCAAGAACTCAGTAGCTTTTGTATAAATTGGCAGAAGAATACGATAAAAAGCCTTAGTGTCGGTTTTTCTTCTATCCGATAATTAACTCAGAAAACTCTTAATTTATTTAATCTTTGAGAAAAGAAAAACACTTGATCAAATTAATACATTGATCGGGGTTACTTTGATCACCATGTTTATTTTCATGTAATTTGGAAGTAACCCCAGAAAGAAGATGAAATAAAAAAAATTGAAATCTTTCCGCAAGTTTTTTAATATAGCTGTTTAAAACACTTGGGGTGACTTTGATTGATATAGGCAAGAATGATGTTTTAGTTATAATTTTAGTCAAAAGTAACATTTGGAACAAATAAACTCAAGCTCTAATCCTCTTTCACATTGATTTCATAAGGAAACACGACCAATTCAGTCCCTTCTTGAAAGGTTGGCATAGGCAGGTATGCAACAATAGTGGAGTGTTCAACTTCAAAAATGTCGTCTTTAATTAATCTAGAAGTTTTTTATTTTGGCACGATTTTTACTTGCACGTAGGAAGCATCGAACTCATTTGCAAACTGGAGGTGATAGTTCCCTCGGTCAAATTTTACTTTTGCAATTCCACTCAGGTAAGGCCTTCGATTGCATTTCAGTCTGCAAAATCGGCAATGTTTTCCAACTTTCCTTTTTGGGTTACCGAATTGTGCAAAAACCTTATTAATGTAAAATTTCTATTTTGCTCTCCAAAAGAGTCGCAAAATATCGTAAGCTCCCTTACTGTTGGAGACAAAATGTTGCATACGAAATTATGCAACATAGAAAAAACCTCGTCGGCTCCTTTTTTTGCTATAGACTCGTACGTGTAGAAAACCGCCTGTCGAGTTGAAAGGACATGAATGTTGAAACTGATGAAGTTAAGTTGTCGCCTGTAGTAGACATCATTAGTAGTGATGTTTGGACAAGGTAGATTTTTTTTGGTAATCCATGGCCATATAGCTTCAAAAGTTGTCGATTCAAAGCCTTCTTTCGGCAATGCCTCTTCAATTCATAAAAACGAAAACTTTTCTTTAGGTATAGTACCCTTTCTTGCATCTTCACAGCCAACTGGGGGCCTGTTCTGGACGGGTCTTTTGCTTCCAACATGAAAATCTCAGACTTCAGGGAGTCACACGTGCTGCAAGTATCCTTGCGAGGATAGCCGAAGGAGAAGTTGAATTCAGTTTCAAAATATGTACGAAAGGATTCATACGAAACACTATGTTCCGGATACTGATCTGTGTACATTTGGTGCAGCTTTGCAATGTTGAGTTCTTCAGGTAAGTAAATTTCTTCCGTTTTCTTCAGAGAATAGTGTGACTTTCTCCCTTTCAGTGACTTCAAAAATGTGTGCATTTTTTCCTCAATGTCTTCTGTTTTTCTTTCTCACATGTACACTGTTCGGAAATTTGAAATTTTGACAACTCATATGCAAGTATTTTGCAATACACCAATTTTTATGGTGGATGAAATCTTTCGACAAGTCGATAATAAAAAAGTTTTCCATATGGTGGAATATCATTGTATCTAGTCTGGACCACATTCAGATGTCAAGTCATTATATGCGTATTCGTCTATTGATGAAATCCTGTAAAAAGGATGTTTCATCCGGTGAACAGATGGGTGGAGGTCGACCTTTATTCTGTCTCTTGGACAAAAAAAGTTTCAATCAGATCGTTGAATCTTTAAATCTATCACATGAGCTACCAAGCCGCAAAACAATTTCGAAGACGAATTTCTGAAAAATTGAGACCCCATATATGTGGAAAGTAGTGTAACAGCTTTGTTATCCAGCCACATTACTGATACAATAGGAGCATCTTGAAATGATGTCACGTATTCCTCAAAAGAACCACGTGGTTTTTTATTGAAACTAGCCTTATTAGAAAATTGGCAGTTGGACAATCGATTCTTCCTCACTGTCCCCAGCCAGAGAATACCTTTTGAGTACAGGTACGCCATCAACGGAATTCCTGTATAGTAATTATCAAAGTAAACAATATAGTTACAGTTTGAGGGAATCGGGCGGCATAAGCGTATAACAACGTTTGCTGAGGCTCCCAAGTCAGGCTCGATTCGAAAACGGTGTTTTTGATCATTTTTTCGACCAGAATATATTTCAAATCGATATGCGTATCCTGTAACTCCAGATAAGACAAATTATTTATAGCCCCATTTGTGCGGTTTTAGAGGCATGTACTGCTTCATGTAGTGTCGGGCCTTTGTTGCACTGATCTGCTCGTCAACAGATAGACATTGTTCCAATGGTAAACTTTCAAATTTGCGGTTGAGCCAATCAATTATTGGTCTCAATTTATGCAAACGATCATGATCAATATGGTCTTTTGGTAGCATTTTCGCATTGTCATTGAAATGAAGCATTTCATGAATGTTTTCAAATCGATTGATACTTATTGTATTCTTCATTTTATCTAAACCATATTCTTCAGACCAGCACATTTTGATATTCGACATTTTGATGACGGACATATACACGCACATACCAACGTACTTTTTTATTTCGCCTGCCGTTATATTTGCTGGTTTTGAAATATTTTTTGGTGACTGTATAGGTTCGATTCTTCTGCAAGTTTCTCAAATAACTCGTCGGAAAAATAGTATCTGAAAAAATTTTCAACTGTAATGAAATGAAAAAAAAAACAAATTTACGTTTCACCTGAAGAACTGGTGAGGAGTGGATAGTTCCATATTAGCTGGGAGATTATTGTTACCACTGAATTTTGTAGCATCAATATTTTGTTTAAAATTCGCTTGCCTCCAGGTAATAGACTAAGGTTTTTTTATCAAATTTGATGTTATTTTGCTCAGCATCGCTAGAATCGCCGATTCCAGGAAAAATTTCTTCAGTGAGCTCTGATAGTTCGTTCTCATTGAAGTTATCATTCACCTCTTCTAGATATGAATCCTCGAGTTCGTTATCAAAAATAATTGGTAAATTAGCAATATCGAATTGTGAATGGCTGAAATCAGGATTCTGAAACTGTTGAGCAGCCACTTCTAGTAAAGCATCCACATTGTCGCCAACATTTTCCTCATCCGACTCTTGAAAATCATTGTCGCTGTCATGAAAATTTTCGGCTAACTTTTCTAGTTCCACTTGGGTCAGAGGTTTTCGAAAATGCAGTTTTTTCTCCATTCTACTATAATTGAAAAAATAACGTGATTGTGCATGATGTATCATATCTGATACATTTTTTACAAAACCCGCTGAATTATTTTGGTCCGCTTTTCGCTACGCATAATTATAATAGAATGCTGGTTCCTTACCTCATTTATTATATCCTTTCAATTCCGGCACAATATCACACTGAATTCATGGAAAAAATCAAATTTTATGATGCCCAGCATACACACCACATGTCAAAATAATGCAACGGTAATTCATAATAGTGAACTGATACATATGTCGCCATCTATGGTCAGAAATATGAAATACTATTTAGATTGGGTAGACAATACGCTACAACATGCACTTAGCGGTATCACAATGCAATTTAGAAGGACAGTATTATTTTTTCAATTTTATGTAGCGAATATGCTACGCGATGCATTGTAGGGTTAAGAACGAAAGTTAATATAAACTTCCGTTCGGAAATGCTTCGTTTCGGAGATAGAGGGTGTTGAAATTGATTCTTTTTGTTCGTTTTTTGAAAACAACTTTTGCAAAAAATAAGTTATTCGTACGAAATTTGATTTGACACCTGGGTTTTTTGACGTGGGAAATCATAATTTCGTATTAATTTTCGTGTTACATCTACAGGACTGTTATTATTTATTCCAAATTGCCGTAACTTTTTTGTCAGTGAACTTATGGTTCTTTTCTTTGAGAAACATAATTCCCACACCTTTTTCAAGTAACGAACTATACTATACTATACTTAGCTCTTAGGGCGATAAGTGAAGTTGCTGAGAAAATTACAAAAACAACAACAATGAACAACTTCTTTCTCTTTAATGTTTACGAATTTTTTTTTTGAGATATAGATTTTTAACATATTTCAAAACGTGGTTGGTTTTTGTCTCAAGTTTGTGCCATATTCTTCACAAAATCTTCATCACCATCAGGTTGCGATGATTTGTTTCCAGAACTTCCTGGAAAATTCCAAAGAATACTGCAAGTTTTTCCGTTAAGTATGTCAGATTTTATTTTTAGGAAGGATATGCCTGAGATTTTTATCCCAAAGCCCTCCAATAAGCTTAGAAACTGAATAAGAAAATTCCGAGAAATTTGAAAATCAACAAGAAAGCAGGAATCGACTGGATGCAATGTTTTATGATCTAGTAGTTCAGAGATTCAGCTTTCAACAGACTGCGAGTGTCCAGGAATTTTTGGACATCACGGGGCCTGAGTACGGAATTCGGCGCGCAGACTGCGTCTGAAGGATTTAGGCTTCCTATTCTGTCTACCCAGGCAGAAAGGATTCCCAAGGCACGCCTACAGGACTTTATACCAGAGCTTCTTCGTGGTGGTTCTCAGTCACTTAAACGCCACTAGCAACAGTATGGCACTGAACAGTTGAATTTGAAGAACTTGATGTTTCACCCTGGGTTTATACAGCAAATAAGATGTAAAAAGTTGATAAGAAAGCCGTCTGACTTGATCTTTCTTCTTTGGGCATAATGTATGATTGGATCAACTTGGATATTAAAATTGTCTTCGACAAAACAATTGTTTTCGTTTTTCAAGACATGTCGGCGGTTTTCTTCGATCTGACAGTTGATGTTGTTCCCAGATACCTTTGTATGACTTTTAATGCTGTTCAAGGCTACGTTATAACCACCATTTAATCTCGAGAGCTGGAAAAAATTTAATGTTGATATCACCAGGAACTGCTGTCGGCTCTGTTTCGTTCATTTATTTGTTGCTTGGTTTTTGATTTGCTTTTCGGCAAGTTTCATTGGTTGAACGCAACTTTTATTCGACTGAAGGTCCTGGAGCAGTACGCTTACTTCTCTTATCCTGGTCAGGTGGATTATTTTCCTTTCCAAGTCTCATTTTGTGTAGTGACAAACACATAACAGACGATCTCACAGCAATCTGGACACATTGTGACCTGTTCATACAAATGGAATGAGGAATAAGAATCACCTTACGATATCACGCTTTTTTTGACAATGTCCATTGTCAAAAGAATCTTATTGATCATGAGGACCTTCCACCTATGTTCAGCTGCATTCTCTTTGATCCTAATTCACACAATTGTGTGAAATACCGACAACTACTCAATATGTGTACCGTTGTCCATTATTTTGACAAGGAATATACAGTAATATACAAAAGACTGCAGTTTTCGTTCGATTATAAAAAAATGTTGATTTCTATGGGTATAAAAAAATTTTTACAGTAGACATTGTCAGAAAAGGCGTGATATCGTTAGGTGATTCTCATTCCTCATTCCATTTGTATGAACAGGTCACAATGTGTCCAGATTGCTGTGAGATCGTCTGTTATGTGTTTTTCACTACACAAAATGAGAGTTGGAAAGGAAAATAATCCAACTGACCAGGATAAGAGGAGTAAGCGTACTGCTCCAGGACCTTTGGTCGAATAAAAGCTGCGTTCAACCAATGAAACTTGCCGAAAAGCAAATCAGAAACCAAGCAACAAATAAATGAACGAAACAGAGCCGACAGCAGTTCCTGGTGATATCAACATTAAATTTTTTCCAGCTCTCGAGATTAAATGGTGGTTATAACATAGCCTTGAACAGCATTAAAAGTCATACAAAGGTATCTGGGAACAACATCAACTGTCAGATCGAAGAAAACCGCCGACATGTCTTGAAAAACGAAAACAATTGTTTTGTCGAAGACAATTTTAATATCCAAGTTGATCCAATCATACATTATGCCCAAAGAAGAAAGATCAAGTCAGACGGCTTTCTTATCAACTTTTTACATCTTATTTGCTGTATAAACCCAGGGTGAAACATCAAGTTCTTCAAATTCAACTGTTCAGTGCCATACTGTTGCTAGTGGCGTTTAAGTGACTGAGAACCTCCACGAAGAAGCTCTGGTATAAAGTCCTGTAGGCGTGCCTTGGTAATCCTTTCTGCCTGGGTAGACAGAATAGGAAGCCTTAATCCTTCAGACGCAGTCTGCGAGCCGAAATCCGGACTCAGGCCCCGTGATGTCCAAAAATTCCCGGACACTCGCAGTCTGTTGAAAGCTGAATCTCTGAACTACTAGATCATAAAACATTGCATCCAGTCGATTCCTGCTTTCTTGTTGATTTTCAAATTTCTCGGAATTTTCTTATTCAGTT